>CM077242.1:22197500-22795000 GCA_039654775.1 Spinibarbus caldwelli
AATTGATACTCAATTTAATTGATATTCAACACAAACTCATATAAACAAGGGATTATTTCATTAATCTAACACTATATACAAATCATTTCTTGGCTGTTTTAAGATTTGTTGTAGCCTTTTTCATGTTGTTCAAAGACTGGGGTAAATTGAATCATTCTGGGTAATTAAATGTTTTTCCAACAAAGCATACACTAGCAATCAAGTTTGGGGTTGATAAATATTGGAAACCTTCATATGCTCACCAAGGCAGCATTTATTTGATCAAAATATGCAGTAATAAAAAAGCTGTGATGTAAAGCTTAATTTTCAGCATCATTACTCCAGTCTTCAGTGTCACATGATCCTTCAGAAATCATTCTAATACGCTGATTTGCTCCTCAAACATTTATTATTGTCAATTCTAAAAACAGCTGTGCTGCTTAATATTTTTGTGGAAACAGTGATACGTTTTTTTTCCCCAGGATTTGGTGATGAATAAAGTTCAAAAGAACAGCATTTCTTTGAAATATATCTACAACATTATGCTTGCCTCTTTACTGTTATTTTTGATCAGTTCAGTGCAATTAATGATTAATTTCTTTCATTTTTGAACAGCACTTCATGTTGTGTGTATGACTTGTTTATGGGTAATTCATAAAATATTAGGTAATGTCAGTTTTAAAAAAGCGCTATTGAGTTGTATACATTTCTATCAATTAATTTAATTACATTTCAATTTATTTCACTGTAATTCTACTTCCTTAAATGTACATTTGAATTGCAACTCTGTTTGCTACCTCAGGAACTGTAATTTCACTGGAAATCTTAATTCAGTTTTGAATGCTGCACAACCCAGTCGAACACCCGATGGCACAGTGAACGACTGGTTAATTGTGTTGTGATTCATTTTTAAGATCAAGTCTCTTCTTTTCTTTCAGAAGGTTCATCAGCAGGTTCCAGGTCAGGAGGTCCCCGTCACACCATTGACAACAAAACCCATCCACACAGAGAGGGTAAGACTGAATTAAATAAAATTTATATAGTTGTTTAGTCTTTTTATTGTAAACATCGATTATTTAGCAGTTTAGTTTTTGATTGTACACCTTTTGAACCAAATACTGCTTTTCAGGGTTCCCACGCTTCTTGAAAGTACTTGAATTTCAGACACATGGATTCAAGGCCTGGAAAGTACTTGAAAACAAACATAGGTCCTTGAAAGTGCTTGAATTAAATTTGAAATAAATTTTGTTTATGGCTATTTCAAAAATTGTCCTATATGTTCTGTCAAAGACGGAACGAAACGGCACTAATGATTGGGGTGGAGATGTGATAGCGCGAAAAAAAAAACTTGTGTGTGCAAACATTCTAATATTGTATATAATTTCCGCACATCAGGGAGCCGCTATATGCGGGGTATTGAAATCGCATTTGAATGAGAGTTCGCTGTTCACTTTCGATTTCGCGATTACGCGCACTCTGTGTAAAGTGAGCACATCTTACAGTGCGTGCAGAATTATTCTGATCATATTTTTTTTCCAAGCACATTTTACCAATTCCAAACCACATCAATCTTAATAAATACTATTAATTTTGTATTTAATCATTTATAAGTGATATATAATTGTCCATGAAGGATGAAAGTGAAAAACTCCTTTTATTCAGGTGTGCAGAATTATGAAATGAGCCAAAAAAGAGATTTAACTCAGACTGAAAAGTCAAAAATTATTAAATCCCCATGAGAAATATTCAAAACTAATGCAATACAGAAATTGCAAAGTTAAGGCATGACCATTGGTCAGTGAAATGCTCATTGGGTCAGCGGGGTCAGAAAAAACAGGTGGAGAAGAAAAATCACGTTAACTGCAAAATAATTAAGAATTAAGGTGAAGAATTAGGTGTAAAATCATCAGGAACCATTTAGTCTCCAGCGTCACCATTTTCCAGAACTGCAACCTTCCTGGAGTCTCATGCAACATGTCAGGTTCTCAGAGACTCTGCTTGGGTAAAAAAAATCCTAAAAAATGACCCTCGCTTAATAAGAATAACATGCTGAAGTGTTGTGAAATACATGAAGACTAATTTTTTATAGGCTTTATGGACATAAGTTGAGAGTGACTCTTGAAGGACCAGCACCACATCCTCTTGTACCACTCTTTGAAGAATTTATCTTCTAGAACCTGGCAGTAAGTTTTAGGAGGTCATTTTTAGTCAATCTCTGCAAGACAGACTTTTCAGGATAGGAGATGGACAAAAAATTAACTCCCAAAACTTACCGTAACATGAAGCTAAGAAGAAAATGTAGAAAAATTGGAAAAACAGCTTAGTGAAAAGCGTTTACAGTTTAAAAGCAAATAGAAAGTCCCTTTTTTTTTTTTAAATTTCTTTTCTTTATATATTTTTTTTGCAGAATTGCACTTGTACAAGGTTTAAAATGTTCATGAAATATTTTCAAACAATATTGAAGTTTTGAACAGCTGCATATTTGAGCACCTGCATTCCTCTAGGTCAAAGATGGAAAAAATGGGATTTACAATAGAAAGTGTTTTACAAAATAATTTTGACTTGAGTTTTTTAATAATGAGTAACGTCTCTATTGAAAGAGTTCAAATTTTTAATGTTAACAGGTTTTACTGTGTTATCACAACATTTAACCACTTTTTATTAATTTAAAAATTGAGAAATTATTTCAAATTTAAATCTTGTACAAGAACTACAGCAAAACCAGTTTGATGCATATTTTATCAATATTTTAGAAATTGTATTTGAATATTACCACTATTGACTTCAATGGATTTCATTAAATTCCTTTGAGCACGGTTGTTCAAAACGGTCTAAATTTATGAAACCTACACATTCAAAACATTATTACTCTAAAATGTTTAATGTAAATGTTAAGTGTAAGTGAAATGTTAAGTACTGTAAGGTCTTTCATGACACTATATATGCTGGGGTGTGAATTTGATAGGTGCTTGGTATAAAATAAATGGTGCTTTAAAAAGTCCTTGAATCTGGTGTTCATGAAAGAGTGGGATCCCTGAGTTTTTACTCCCGTGTTCACCTTTTGTCTTTATCCAGGTCTGTCCCCCAGAAACAGTCTTGAGGTTTTAACCCCGGAGATCCCAGGCGAGAGAGACCGTGGGAACTGCATCACCTCCTTGCAACTGCATCCCAAAGGCTGGGCCACGTTGTTACGCTGCTCCAGCAACATGGACGACCAGGAGGTCAGTGCTGTAACCTAAACCTAAAAAGTGTGGAACGTGCAAAATTAATTAACAGTCTTGTTTCTGTCTTTCTCAGTGGACGTGTGTGTACGAGTTTCAAGAGGGAACTCCGCCTCGACCTCCGGTGTCTCCTCGCTGCTCTCTGCGTCTCACGCACTACATCGAGGAGGCTAACGTCGGCCGAGGCTACATTAAGGAGCTGTGCTTCAGTCCCGATGGCCGGCTCATCTGCTCGCCGTACGGTTACGGTGTGCGCTTGCTGGCGTTCGATGAGCACTGTGCCGAGCTGACGGACTGCATGCCTGTGCGGACGGCTCTGCTGCGGGAGATTCGCTCCATCTACTCTCACAGCGACGTGGTGCTCACCTCCAAGTTCTCACCCACTCACTGTCAGTTCGCATCGGGCTGCCTTAGTGGACGCGTAGCTCTGTATCAACCACACTTTTAACACATACAAATGCATTAGAATTTACACTGATTGCTGGACTATTTGTAAGAAGCTTCTGATTGGTCAGGCGGATAATGGGAGAACGAAACTACCTTAAACAGAGTGTGTGTTTTTTTTTTTTTTGGTGTGTGTGTGAGGTCACACTGCATGTGAATGACCTTCTACATATTTGTCATTTTTAGATGTAATTGTTCTTTACGCTGTGTAAACTTAACAGTCCGTGTGAGAAGGAAAGCAAACTGCATTAGTTTTTCTCCACGATAGAGGTTGAATGAGTCACGTGAGCGTTAGAGAATTATGGGAGAATTTATTATTTTTTGGTTGCTCATCCATGCAGCACTGCAGTAACCACTTAAGCCAATCATTTTCATGCAACTGTAAGCGGTTCAAGCCGATGGCAATTTGCCAAACATTTTAGACTTTGCAATGCCATATTCATTTTCAGAAACATTTTTTCTGGAAGTACGTCACTTTTACTAATTGTTCGTTTTATTTTTGGACTGCTTGTCTGTAAAAACACTAACTGAGGTCTGATTCGTAGATTGTCAGTGCAGTATGTACCATGTACGTGTGAGTATTGGGATGAATACGACTTCTGCCGATAGTTGACTGAATGGACTGGGAATTTTGTAATGTTTTGTTTTTCATATGCTTTCTGGCCTCTACATGGACAATCAGCAGTTATGAAATGTTTAGATGCTCACATCGGTGGGAGCTTTGAACTCTAGACATGAGGACAATGGGAGAAGGCAGGTTTAACTGTTGGATGAGTGTTTTATACGGATGAGTTTAGCTTTCTTAAAATGAAAAAAGAGGACAAAATCTGAATGTTCAGCTTTTCTGGGACTAGTATCAGTTAGTCATCCTTCTCAGTTATTAAAATATTGACCGCTCTTGAACATGGAAATTTAAAAGCAAAGTAGCAGTGAAAGATACCTTTATTCATCCACGATTCTCATTTGATTCACTTTATTCATGTTAACAATACTAAGGATGCAGTGGTACCGATGTATTAAATAAAGAAACTTTTTCATATCTTTTGTTTGCCATGAGAAAGAAAAATGCTGTAAAAGAGCTGTTTTTAAGCAAAAATGAGACTTGTATTAGCATACCTTAGACTGACGGATTGCACTGAATATGCATTGGCATCTGGCTCCATTGAACAGATCATTTAGGACAGGCATGATGCTTCAGGTCAAGCACTGGATAGGAGAAAATGAGGTGTTTATCATCCATATAAAATGTAGAATTTATTATAAAACGGATAGTTCTGGTCCTTGATTCTGATTGGTTGAGCTGCGTTCAAAGCTGTTGTAAATTACTCTACAAACATACACCTCTTTTTTTTCTGCTTCTGTGTGTTGCTCGGCAACCACTTTGTTGCAACCCCAACCATTTCTGCTGAACTACTTTGTTTGGCGGAAGAATAATGTTTTTATTAATGTCATTGCATTTTATTTGCTTTGTTTTATTTTGTAAAACCTTGCTATGTATATGGAATAACCATTTATAAAAGCAATAAGCCCCAAATAGCTGTGGTTTACAGTGAATTTATAACAGCTAAGGGGGTTTTAGGCACTCTGCGTAATGCCTAACACCACCCCTTAGCTGTTATAAATTCACTGTAAACCACGGCTATTTGGGGCTTATTGCTTTTATTCCATATAGCAGTGTTTTAGAATATATATACAATACCATTCACTGGTTTGGAGTCATTAGGATTTTTTAAAATGGTTTTGAAAGAAGTCTCTTATGCTCACAAGGCTGCAATTATCTGATCAGTAATACAGTAAAAACAGCAATATTGTGAATATTACAATTTAAAGTGACTTGATGTTTGATAATTTGATATATTTTAAAATGTCATTTATGCAGCGTCAAAGCTCATGTGATGTTTCAGCAGTCACTACTCCAGACTTCAGTGTCACATGATCCATCAGAAATTGTTCTAATAATATTTCTTATTATTATCAATGTTGAAAATATATGAATATTGTTTTTTTTGAGGAAACCATAATACCTTTTTTTCAGGATTCTTTGATGAATAGAAAGTTCAATAGAACTGCATTTATTGGAAATAGAAATCTTTGTAACATAAAATGTAAATGTCTTTACTGTCATTTATGATCAATTAATTGCATCCTTGCTGAATGAAAGTATTCATTTCTGTCAAAGAAAAAAAACACTTTCCCCAAACTTACAAAAGTGTATATAATAGTTTGAAAGCAGAGGTGTAGAAAATGAACTGTGTTGCTCAAGAAGTGTGAAACCCACAGATCTACTGATGTAGTATTTTGTAGTACATTAAGTATGTATATGCATGTAGAATTTTTTTTTAAACATAAATGCT
Organism: Spinibarbus caldwelli; assembly: GCA_039654775.1. NCBI lineage: Eukaryota > Metazoa > Chordata > Actinopteri > Cypriniformes > Cyprinidae > Spinibarbus > Spinibarbus caldwelli. Next base: position 22,203,499 of record CM077242.1, read on the forward strand.
AACACTGAACATGTTATAAAGCCAAGTATTTAAAGTTTTATATTAGGACCCAGCTTGGTCGTCTCCCCCATTGTACATAAGCAACAGAGTGATAATATACAATCTTTTATCCTGATGAGCGGCAACAAACGCAATCCAAATAATGTATAATCAGACAGTTTGTGTAAAGGAGATGTGAACCAATATATTCAGTCTGACTGTAGGAACAGTCTTAGGTTTCCAAATCTTAATGAAAATAGATAATTCTTACATTTTAAATCCATATATCCAGCTCGGGCACATTTCCATGTGTGATTGCAAGAAATGTCCTAATACTGGTACATAGACGGCTCTCAGGCATATTATAATGAATATGAATGTATTTTTTTAGCATGTTTCAGCATTTTCTTCCCCCAAAATAATGATGCAGTGCTGATGCCAATAAATTAAGACCGCTGAGGAAACTGAGAGGTGCTTTCTGTAAAATCTTTTATTAGCTTTATTATAATATCATCATTACATTCTGAGTGTAGAAACCAGCTACAATCTCAGAGTCTAGCTCACAAAGGAGGCATTCTTGACTTAGAAATCTCTGTTAGTGGTAAAAAAAAACATTCAAATGTTGAACAGCAGACCAGAGATACACTGTGTACTCAGACTGAGGAAAAGAGTTGGAAAAAGTGAAAACAAGTAGCTTTAAATCATTCATAAGCCTCGACTGGCTTTGGGGAACAGTTGTCTCTTATCCCATTTTCAAAGAAATGGAGCTTTTAGGAGTGTAGAGGAAGCTGTTCTTCCAGTTTACAGTCCAGAATCTCAAAGTCTCTCAACCTGCGGCAGACCGGCTCATTGTTTTATACATGAGCTGCTCACTTCCGTTTAACTTTGTTGAGACGCTGTTGTTGTTCTCGGCGGCGGTTGAGAATCTTGGTGCTGGCACGGAGTTTGCGCATTCGCGTGGCTCGGATCCGTACCTGATTGTCCCGGGGAATTTTCCCACCACTGGCCAGAATCTGTTTAAGACGATCCTGCGAGGTCTTGGTGAGGGCGAAGTCACAGATGGTCGCGTGGGGCTCTGACCCTACTGAGCAGTGGCGGATGCGTGGGAAATAACCTTCTGCCCACACCATTATCTTGTACTCACCTGGATTCAACAAACGCCAGTAATCACCATCTACAGCTGAGAGTATGTGAAAGAAAGGAAAACATTATTATTTTCAATATTAACAACAAAATTTTATTGCATGTAATGTAGTTTATTTGGCATAGTGATTTCTAGAGGTATAACAGGCTTATTATAATTAACTAAAACAAGAAAAACATTTTCAGTACCTGAAATAAAATAATTAAAATAAATACAATGCAAATACAAGAAAACATAAACTTATTTTATTTCAGCTTTTTTCACCACAGAATAAAAAAAATTAAATTGTGAGATGTAAACTCAAATGATGAGATATAAACTCAGAATTCTGACTTTATTCTCACAATTCTGAGTTCACATCTTGCAATTCTACGTTTATTCTGACTTTCTTTGTTTCCTCCACAGATTAAAAAATAAAACTAGTTGTGACTTTTTATTTTACAATTCGGACAGAATTGCGAGTTCTGCATTTTATCTCTTGCAATTCAACTTTTCTCTCAGAATTGCCGGAATAAAAGTCAGATATAAACTACAACAAATTAAAATGACAAAAACACAACAAAATTAAAACTTTAAAATGTCATCTAATTCAAAATATTAACAAAAACTATAATACATCAATGATATATTATACTAAAATAACGCTGAGGTATACCAGATCTTATGTCATGGTCCAGGCCGTCCACCTTAATGACAGCATTTGCAATGCCAACTCTAGTGTCCTTGTCCCTGATGACCCCCTTTATGCCTCTGTGCACCTGCAGAAGCCAGAGAGAGCAAATGAAAATGGAAACGAGTTCCAGCAGGATCACATTCTGTGCAGGGCAAAGGGAAAGTCAACTGACCTGCTCCATGTACAGCAGGAGAGACTCTTTGTTGTTCTCCCATTCGATAGGAAGCTCACTGGCATGTGGGAACTTATCACAGGACAGTTCTACAGTTATTTCGAAACAATTCGTGTGAAGGTAACTAAAGTCATTCATACCTATAAAGCAAAAATAAGAACCAGAATATAAGACATTAAAACTCATCAGTATTGAAACCTTTTATATAAGAATCATTTAACTAGGATTGCCATTCAAAAATAAAATGAAGGATTTATAAGTGTATTCATTTAAAAATAAAATGTAGTCTATCTTCTCTTCTCCTATTTCTTTTTAGAAGGTACCCTTTGGAATTTAATAAAGTTGTATAAACTGAAGTTACATACTATATGCATGTGTTTGATGTTTACTCACTCCCTGGTACAGTGTGCCAGTCCGCTCCATTGATTATGTTGTTGTGCTGCTGGAAGTCTTCAGAGTGACAGATCCTCCGCTCTGGGTTTGCCATCACCAGATTGGTGGATGCATAGACAGTGGACAGCCAACGGAAGAAATCGTTGTCTGCGGTGGGCGTGTCCTGGCGAGGGACCCAATCACGTGTGCAGTCGAAAGGGTAAGTGACCACCAGTTCTCCCCCGTGCAGATTAGCACTTAATACAAACGGGATGTCCTGCATCCAGCTGATTACAGCACGTGTCTCTGGGGCAACCTTAAACATCAAAATGTGCAAAAATATACATATATACCAGGGTTATTATAATTAACTAAAACTAAAATTATAAACATAAATATATATATATATATATATATATATATATATATATATATATATATATATATATATATATATATATATATATATAGTTACTTGAAAACTTGAAATAAAAGTTTAACTGAAGTAAAATATTTTAAAATGTATTTTACAAAAGCTAGTTGCCAAAACAAAATTATACATATATATTTGGACACAGGCACAATTTTTTATTATTTTAGCTGTTAACCAAAACATATTCAAGTTACAGTTATATAATGAATATGGACTTTAAGTGCACTATAAAAAACATCTATCTCAGGATCTGGTTTAGGGTCTAGTCTAGTATCTTGGTCTGGGTCTTGTTTCAATGTAAGTCTGGCCCCTGTAACCCCTCCCCCCAGCACAAAAGTGAAATGTTGCCTATAATAACCTCATAATCCACAGAAAAGAATTCTACGTTTGTGTTCTTTTATTACGTTTCTTCATATTTGAGCTTGCATCTATCAGCTTTCTGGATGAAGTGTGAATTTCATTTCTAATCTGTTTTGTGCTCTTTCACTGCTGTGTTTTTCTATCTGGGGCCCCGGCACAGGGAGCTTCAGCTGATAGGAAGTGGTCACATTCTTCAGATCTACTTGACTCTGATTCCCCTGTGCACAATGTGTCCTCATCTGTACGGCAAAGACTAACAGACTATTGAAAAGTTGAATTAATGCAACCCTTAAATCTCACTTTCACTCTAACAGTATGAGGGTACATAGAAACCCCTGAAAGAGCTCAAAGCTCTGTTGTTTTCTTAGTCAAACAAGAGAGATTCATTGTACCCAAAATGTTTTATAAGAACACATACGGTTTATAAGGAAGTGCCAAGTATGGAAACTTGTTTCTGCCACGGGATAAAAAAATAAAAAAGGTCACTGCAACTTTTTATCTCACAATTCTGTCTTTATATCTTGCAATTGGGACTATTTTCACAGATTTTTTATTTTTTTTAATTCCGTGGCAGAAACGGGCTTCCATAGCCAAGCATGGATGACAATTCTTACGTACTAATGCTTCGGTTGAGGTGTAGTACTCTGGCATGGGAATGTAATGGTTGCTCACTCTCCTCTTGCCCATGGCCATTTCCTGAGCATCCCACATGATGTTGTTTAGGTCAGGGAAGTTATGGTTCATGTCGATGCCTTCAAAACTGTAGCGTCCAAGAGCCCAGCCTGACAGTTCTGAACCCTGTGGAAACCAACAGATGCGCAAATGTAAATACTAGAGTCGTTAGTTCTGTGGAACTGTAAACAGAATGTATAATCTTAATTATCTGTAATAATAATAAAATCACTGCCACCTATAACTTCAATACTTTTGTTACACCAGTGTTTTGTCTTAGCTTACCTTCTCATAGGCTGCTTCATATCCGTCTGGGTTCATAGATGGCAACAGGTGGATGCGTGTGTCCTTCACCAGCTGTATGACGCGCTGATTGCCTCGGTTATATTCACGACAGATGTACTGCATAAGATTTAGCAAAAGCTCCCGACCTAAAACTTCGTTCCCATGCATCCCGGCAACATAACGAAACTCCGGCTCACCTATATGCAAACAGTGTTATCATAAACAGTAAAATATGTATAATTTAGAAGAGGAATTCATTTAAAATCATGCATTCACAACCATTTTACTTTCATTATGCACTCAAATAAATATTTAGGCCTAAATTTGAATCGCACATGTCCATTTGGATTACACAGTTTTAACCTTAAACAAACTAATAACTTTAATGTGATGTATATTTGTCAGGTTTTTTTGTAATAGTACTAATTAACTGAATGTACAGTATTTTACGTAAATACATAATAACCAGCTTTATAAATTTTTCAACAATAAATCCAATTTGTTTCAATCTTTTAACTATTTGAATTTTGCTTGTTCCACATCTATTCATATTTTAAACATGTTCATACTTTTTAACTGACTAAATATAATTGTTTTCACAATGAACAGACCTAAGGTCTTTGCACACTGAGTCCGAATTTCTCGTCCGAAATTTTTGCACGTTAAAAAATAAATACGACCTCACGTTGTGTCAATCACATTTACACACTGCCTCTGAAACTTTCGTCCATAAAAAAAAATTCGAATCGGATTCGATTTTCTGCGTTTTCGCATCCATAACAAGCATTTTGACAAATACAAAAAAAAAAAAAAAAAACACGAAAAAACACATATAAAAATATCGGACTCAGTGTGCAAGGATCTTTATGCTGATTCTAAGCAATTTGAATAAATGCATTATGAAAATATGATTTTTTTAAAAATAAAATTAAAAAGATGTTAATTTTTAATACTAAAGTATCCCACGATTTTTTGAGTGCAGCAATTTTACCGGTTTAATTTATGTATAACCAAGAAATATGCATCACATTATGTTTATTAGTTTGTGTATGTTAAATCTGTGTAACTTAAATACATAAAACTTAAATTGAGGGCTAAATATCATTTTGAGTTTGTGATGTATTTCTGAGTTAAACAGCAGCCAGAAAAAAAACAGGTTGGACTAGAATGTTTATTGATAGTATCAAGAAAAATTTAGATTGGAACATTTTCTACCCTCACAGAGAGATTAAAGAAGTCAAACTGCTACAATATGCTTTTGGTGAGTCCCCAACTAAATCTGATCAATGATGGAATGTTTATTCTGGCCAAATCAGTGATGAAAAGCAGATGTGTGACAACAACATGTTACATAAAAGTATGATGAATAAGCAAAAATGAGCCTAAAAGCAAAGAAAACATCCTCTACTATCTGTGTTAAAGGAAAAATAGGACATGATGAAATGAATTGAATTTATGAAAAAATGAATTCTCTGGAAAACCATTACAGGAACAGCAGATTATGTGTGTGGTCTATTAGATTAAGGGACCTGAATAACTGCTAAGCACCAGGGTCTTAAAGTGAACACTTACCAAGCTCATGTTTTCCAGGGTTATCGGATATTTCCATAACATAAAGCTTCAGTCCAGTGTAGCTCCTCCCAATAGTGTAGATCCGTGTGATATTTGGACACTCGTCATTCACAGACTTCATTAACTAGAGGGAGAGTGACGTGTGTCAGTTGACTTACATTAATAAACAGGATGAATATGAAGGTCTAAAATCACTCCAACCTTCCTCATCTCATTGTAATTATGGTGTCTGAAGTCAAGGTCATCTGAAGATCCGCTCTCAGTCTCGGAAAAATGTGGGCTGTCAGGATCTACACATATAGACAAGTTTTGTCAAACTGCACTTTTAACGGATTGACTATTAAATAATTTAAATCTACAACACGAAAACTGACAATATAACTCTGTCTCTGTGTTGTAAGATCCACAGTAGAGACTGACTGACTTGTTGGGTTTTTGGCTAACTTGAGTAGATAATTTTAAGGTCTTGTAAAGAAAACAGTGTTGCCAACTAATTTTCAGAGAAAGTTGCTAAAGGAAGGTCAATTTGTTGCTAAAAGTTGCTAAATGACGTTATAATGTCATTGCGTAATCACAACGCAAAATTGTGCCACATCAAATCTCAGTGAAAAAAATATATTTTTATATGCTAATTTAGATTCGTTTGTAAAATAATATGCATAATATAATATTAAAATATAAATGTATTTTTAAATACATTGAATTATTGAACACTTACACATTTTTGAATGATTACAAATTAAGTTTTTAAATGGCTAGTAAACTAGTAATACTACCCATTCTCAACAATTATGCTTTAAGCAGTGTATTAGTAGTTAGTATGCTACACTCTAGGAAATGTCTGTAAAAATAGGGCACAATCTACTATGTTAATATGAAAGAATTTTCCGTATTGTTTTTTTTACCTGCATTTTAAATTACACATTGTGTTTTCAGGTTACAGGATTACAATGGATAATGGATAATGTATAATGTCCTGGAAAATTACTAGTACCTTTTCCATTTTTCTTACAGTGTACTAACTGATCAACAATCGCAGGTACAAGCTATTAACAAAGTGTATCTGTCAGGATCATGGACCTGTCTGTGTGTGTTTTTCCTCATGTTAATTGTTAATTTGATTCCAGGTATCTCATCTTCCTCCCCTGGTTGTCCTGTCCTTAAAAGCCCCAGTCCTTTCAGTTTGTCTTTGTCAGTCCTCGAATGTCTTGAATGTCTACCCTGCCTGTGCTCTGTGTTACCCCTTTGGATTAAAAACTCTTGTTTTGTGAACTTCCTCGTCTCCTGGCTTTCGTGACTCCTTGCTCCCCGTGAATTGTGACAGTATCATAAATGAACAAGTATTTTATTATTAAATTGAACAATTGCAAATAGCAGCTAACTTAATTCACGTGATGTGTGTACTGCTAGGCATATTTGGAATCCTCTTTTTGTGTAATTTGGGTGGAAAATGTGTGCCTTTTTATTGTCACTTATCAAAAGTTGCTAAAATTGCCAAATAAATTAAAAAAATTGCTAAATTAGTTGCTAGGTGCTTTTGGAAGAAAAAGTTGCTTGATTAGTCTGAAAAGTTGCTAAATTTAGCAACAAAATTGCTAAGTTGGCAACACTGAAAGAAAAACATGAAGAAATACACTGCCGTTAAAGAGTTTTGGGTAAATGTTGTTTTTTTTTTTTTTTTTTTTTTTGGAAAGAAATTCATGCTTGTATTCGGCAAGAATGCATTAAATTATAATGTCACAAAAGATTTCTATTTCAAATAAATGCTGTTTTTAACATTGCTAATAATAAATTTGTCCTGAGCAGCAAATCAGCATATTAGAATGATTTGTGAAGGATCATGTGACACTGAATACTGGAGTAATGATGCTGAAAATTCAGCCTTGCATCACAGGAATAAATTACTTTTGAAATACATCAAAAAAAAAAAAAAAAAAATACATAAATACAGCCTTAAATTATGGTGAGCATAGGCAACTTCTTTCAAAAACATGAAAAAATCTTATTGACCCAAAACCTATGAATGGTAGTGTAAGCAAGAAAATAGCCGAATGCTGTTTTAAATAAAAAAAGTTTCCATATACTATGGTCTTGACCCAAAAATTTCAAAATACAGTAGTGTAATGTTGAACCTGGCACTGGGCAGCCCAGCACTTCAGCGCGGAGGCAAATGGTGCCATTGCTAAACCAGGTCTGTGGGTTGATGCGAATGTATTGTGCCACTGAGGGCTGGGGAAACAGAGCCAGAACCGGCGTCTCCAAATCTTCATTTCCGACAAAAACCTGCACAGAGATTCTCAGATCAGGAGAGACAATATAGTACACAACTAGAACAAAAAAAAAAAAAACTGTAAGACACATGTAGGAAAACATTACTTTACAAAGATAGGCTTTAAAGATTTATATGCTCCTCTACTTTTATAAACTCAGAAAGGAAAACTCTGTGGTGCAGAGCTGACAAAAGTAGGTTACCGTTACTTATAAAACATAAACTTACGGCCTCCTCTGATCCGTTCATGCAGGGCTGCCAGACTGACGAGTCATTACTGAACTGCACTTTATATGTGCGGACCCAGTTCAAGCTACACACACATATAAAGACAAACACAATTTTGGCAAGACGAATATAATGAAAATGCATATATCCTATAAAAGCTGACCCTTGTGAAAATAAAAAGTACACTTTAGCATACTTTGTACAGAAGCACTTATTAGTAGAGTACTTATTACAGAAATAATATACTTTAAAAGAATATACTTAAGTGCAAACTGAATGTAATGTTTTCGGACACTTAACTGCATGTAATTTACATTTAAATGAAAATGTATTATTATTTATTATTATTATTAAACGTAACGTACATTTTTAATGAAATTAGCTGAATTTCAGTGCTTTTTGAATCACTTAAGTAAACTAACATTGATTTTACTTGAATGTCATTAATATATTTAAAATATATTAACTGCATTATCAAAATAACATGCTACAGTTAGAGCTAAAAATTATAATCAAGTACTTTCCATGTGCTTTATTTCCTTAAAACACGACAAACGATTATTGGTACAGTGATTTAAAATGTACTTTAAAGTAAAACATTTAATTTGACATTATTACAAAGTGCACCTTTTAAAAGGGTACTTAAATTTGTTAAGAAACTTCAAGTAAATTTAAGTGGCCTTTTATTTCATTAATATCACATTATCTGCAAGTACAGTTTTTAAAAAATATATACTTTTAAGTTTTGAAGTACACTAAAAGTGAACAATCAATACAATTAAGCGCACAATTGTTTTTCACAATAGGTTGCTAAAACCAAACTATCTATTTTAAAAGAGAACTGTGAAAGTTACAAAGTTACATAAAGTAATAAATTACTTAATAAAATAGGCCTATATAAAAGTAAATAAAGTAAGAAAGTAAATACCAAAAATATCAAATATTGTAATGACATATCAATGGTTAGCACACCTATGGCTGAAATGATCTACCAAACAATGTTTGAGTGTTAAATGGTTGGAGCTGGTTAGTTGTAGAAAAAGAATAACCAGAGCAAATTCAACAGAGTACCACTGCCTTGCAAGAATTATAATAAAAGAATGTGTGTATGAATAATGACAATGATGATGATGATGAAGATCAAAGACACACACTGACCTCCAGATAGAGTTTCTGCCCTGAAGGATGACGCCAGTAAAGAGTGTTGGTCTGAGAGCATTCAGCTGCAACCACTGTTCCTGATCCTCCACCCCAGCACACCACGCTCCGTCATACTCATCATCATCCTCCAGACCAGACTACAGACAACACACGTATGCAAATTCACAACATGCTACATCAAATCTAACCTCAAAATCTTCTTAAACACACAGCGGGGTGACCTGTATGTTAAGGCGTCCTCTGTGAGGACCAAGCCCAACGCTCAAGTACGAGGATGACTCCAACTGATCATCAGAGACTTTCAGAGACTCCAAGCCCAGCGGTGGACAATCTGATAGATTGAGATCGAGACAAACAAATTTAAGACCTGATCAAGAGTTACTTGCTAGAGAGGAGCCTGACAGTGTTTAGAAGCTTTATTTTTAAAAGTTTAGGGAACTATTTTCTCTCTCTCTCCAAAGGGTTTCATATGGTTCTCTTTTGAAATTACTTCAAGAAGTATAGATATCTTCTTCTGGTGGGAAAGCAGGAATGCTGAGCTAGCAAATGTCTCATTGATTCACAGTTATTGCTTAAAACACAGGCTGGTGAATCAGCATTTAAGCATTCCTGAATTCCCACAAATTCTTAACCTAATTTCCCCTTAATTATACAGCCTGATATTAAACAGATGTGATCAGAAAAAAAAAAAAACCCTTTTGCAACACAAAAAGTAAAAAGTTATGCATAATGACTAGCATTTAGTGAATAAGTACGTGCTGAACAGATACCTAATACTAATGTACTGAATAGACACCAGTGACTATCGGAATAAATAGTATATAATGAATAGTGACTAAATATTAGACAACTTAACTTCAGTTTACTCAAAATGTGTGACTTTCTTTCTTCTGAAGAACATAAAATAAGATGTTTTGAAGAATGCTGGTAATCAAACTGTTTTGTACAAAAAAATAAATAAATAAATAAATTAAAAAAAAATAAATTTCTCTAAATATCTTCTTTTATGTTCCACAGAAGAAATAAATTTCACTGAACTATCACTTATACAAACATTTCAATGATCTGAGAAGAAGGTCATAGACAGACTCAGTTATTTTTAAGGCATGTTATAACGGCGTGCCATAAAGGACACTTAAAGAAAATTGATCTGAATTTACTTCCCTCAACTCTAAAGACTGATCATGAACTCGCCTGGTTTTGCTCCATGGGTCTCTTTGTTCATCTGTTCTCCAGCTTCACTGGTGTTCCTCTGCGTCTGAGTGTGGTCTTCATCGGGTTTTGCTGTGTCCAAACTTTCAGTAACATTCTCAGCCAGATTTAATATTGACTTTAAATCATTAGATTCAGATTTGGTAACATTATTATTAACTGTCTGATTTTCAGATGAAAGACAGGCATGTGCAATGCAAAGTATTATTGCAGCACAAACGTGTACTCTTTGCATAAGCATTTTCCTTCTCCAATAACCTATATTCGTGTTCAAGGCTCCAAGCAGAATTTAAAAGTCAGATATTGGAGGAACGCCCCGTAACATAAAACCAGACCGCAGCGCCTACCGTTCAGTGTTGAATAGACGCTGTGCAGACCGTCAAGAGAAGTATTAACCCTATAGAGCCTGCTGTATCATTTATAAGCCTCTAAATTATTAACACGATAAACTTTGTAAAAACACCGTTGTACACAATTTTCTACTCGCCCCCTGCCCTCTGATTGATTTTTTGGTAAGTAAAAATAACTGTATTAATTAATTAATTAATTTGATCACGTTACAATTTAACACATGCCAAATAACTCAAACATTTCAGTCATCATATCGCATTGCATTAACTATATAGCCTATTTTGACCCCCTAAAACTAAAGAGCTTTGATTATAAAACTTTTTAAATATCATTATGTTGTTATGATTTTTGGGAGATGAGTGAAAACTGATAATTATATGGATAAGTCTGATCCTGTTATAAAAGTCTCAGTATCAGAAATTCGTCTTACTATTTTGTCATATAAGTGTTAATCATATAACAACAGCGTCTGCACTAAATTGCATATTTTTGCACTTTGAGCCTCTTAATAAAACAGATTTATTATTCTTCCCACTATATCATACTATATGGGTCATAAAATAATATAAAAAAAAACACATATGCAAACTTAAAAATAAATAAATAAATATAAAGGTTTATAAAACTACTCCATTAAATAAATAAATAAATAAATCTGACTGTTTTCGTATGTCAGGCTTTACAGGGTTAACACAAAAGACTCGAAAAGGTGTATGTCACATAACTTCTGATATATTCGCATCTCTTGTGAAGGCATGTTAAACATTAAAATTAACACTTTCTCTAAGCTCATCCATCCAGTCAGTGGTATTATGAAAACATGCAAGATTTTCCTTGCATAACTTTTTTTTTTTTTTTTAATGTAAAACAGCAAATTTGGTAAAACAAACAAACAAACAGACAGACTAACAAATAAATAAATAAATAAATAAATAAATGGTATTTTTTGGGATATTGTAAAAATGTAAATCAGTCTGCTTTACTGTTATGTTGTTGTTTTTTCTGCTGAATTAACAGTAAGTGCTGTGCGTCTTTGATTTTGGCGCTCAATCTAAACGCCTCTAGCGGCCGTTTCCGTGAACTACAACACGCGCTCGCTCCTCCTACCTACAGATGGCGGCTCCTCACAAACACAACAGCGCTTTCATCATGGAGTGTATCAAATAAATTTCTGCAATGGCTGGTAGGCATCGCATATCATTTTGTTATAATGTTTATATATACATTTGACTCTTTTCAGGACTAAACGGACGCGCCACTCACGCGGTTTGACAGTTAACGTTAGTCAATTTTGATTTACTAGCGTAACGTTATTTGCAAAATGTACTATGTATAACGTTACATAACATTTAGTCAGAATTGATCAAGTTTTGTAAAGTTAGTTTTCATGGGAGAGCTTGTTTTCGTTTGATTGTGTAGTCGGGAAAGCCTCGTGTTTTAAGAGCATCTTATGACTGGCAGCGATAGACGGTCGCCTTTTTGTGTAATTTATTGTTTACAGAAGGATTTGTCATAAAACATCAAGCACTTCGGCTAAAACAGCCTAGTTCGGTGACTTGAACTGATGCCAACTTGCCAATAGTTTCGTTTCTCAAGACTAGCATACTAGCTTCTGTTCCCGCCCATATAACGTTACATTTCAGTTACAAAGTAAAGATAGTGAAAGTCATAAGTCAATACAAATAAGAGAGGAATACGCTGAAAGTAGGTTTTTCCTCTTCTCCATTTACTTTCCAAGACCAACGACTAAAGTTTTCTCCATTGTTTTTCTTTTTACAGACACACGCCCACCTGATAGGAAACTGAAAGCATGTAGCACAGGTCTGTTGAATGTCTTCTGTTACTATCATTTGTTTCTATAAAAATACTGTAATATGTGGTGTGTATTGTAATGGCACAGACTTCTCAAAACAGGATTTGGTTATCTAAACAAATGCTATTTTGCATGCGCACATGTAAGTTCACTTGTTTTAACACTTGATACATGCGTCTCACTTTGTACAGATCACTCAGAAGACTTTTTAAAGACACCAATCTGTGTTTCTTCAGTATAAAATGTCCAGTTTACTCAAGCAGCACATCACCTCTATGGGTGAGATTATATGTCGTATATACTGTAGAGAGATGCTTGGTGTGTTGGGCCGCTGTTGATGTGTTTGTGGGCTTACTGCGGTATGGCACAATGTAATACTAGATACATTGGCTTGCAGATTTTTCCTCCTGTTTTCTAGACTCAAGGCTGGAATGCATTGCACGACGATTGCACGAAAATTACAGTAGTCTAGCCATCATACAATAAATGACAGATGAAAACATGTTGTAAAATCAGACCAAAATAACAAACATGCTTGATCCTCCGACTGGATCGAATCATAGTCTGAAGCTACAAATTGGATTCTGTGCCCATCATACACTATGTGATTTTCTGCAAAATCAGTCAACTCCAACTGCCCAAAATCTGCAGACTGGCTCTGACTATTGGCAACTAACCACGACTCCATCAGACTGCAGATCGGGACAAAAATCTGTGCATAAGTCGTCTAGTATATTCCAGCCAACTGATGTCAATGTGCTTTCATATTTGCATGTCAGTCTGATTTGTGCCAGCTAACAATCTTAATAAGCATGCACTAAGATTTAATACAGGTTTGCGAGGTGATTCAGCTGCCGTGATGATATAAAGAGGTTGCTTTTGCACTTCTTGTCTGAATGTCTGACAATGTGTTTGCTTTATTTTAAGTGCAAGAATTAATTCCGCTTGGTGCTCCGCGACGTGACAGTGTAGCTGCCACACCACATCCTGTGTCAGGTAGTCCACGTATTGAAGCTTCTGAGAAGACTCCAAAACTCTTGAACTCACTGCCTAAATGCATCCTGCCCACCAAAAACCCTGAGCTGGAGCAGAGGAACAAGTCCACTTCAGCTGCACTCAAAGCCTCCAACAAGAGACCAGAACAGGACAATATTGTCAATTGCAAAGCTGTTGTGAGAAAACTACAACCGAATAATGGCAACATTAACTCCAGGAAGAATGGCTCTCTCAATCCCAGGATTAAAAAGGGCATACTGCAGAGGACCAGTTCTTACAACAGAAACAAAGAACTTTCTTATGCTCTCAGTAAGGAGCTGAATGAAAACTTGAGGGTAAATGCAACCATTAATTCTTTCTTAACGCATTTTAAAGTTATTATCCACATTTCTAAGAGTATTGTAATGCAGGAATTGCCCAACTTTTTTTCAGCCAAATTGAATTAGATCCTTTGACAAACTGTGTGTTTTATTTTGTGCAAAAGCAAGATATAACAGTTGAAATACTTTAAAGCTGAGCATAAATAGAAAATAATTTAATGCAAAAATTGCCATAACTTTTAATATTTAATTAATTTCCATGACTTTCCATGACTGAATAAATAAATAGCTGTACCTCCTGAGATTTAAGTTAATATTGATATAGTGATTAACTTTAGGGCTTTGGCGGTCATGAAAAATATTATGGAATTATAAAATGGGGTTTTCCAGGATGTAAAGTAATTGAAATTAATAAAATCTTGAAACATTTTTTTTTATATTTTTGCATTAAATTGATTGAATTTTTTCCCTATTCATGCTAAGATCTAAATGTTTTATCAGTTATATCTTGATATTGTGTATAATAAATCATTTCATTGTAATGTCCAATTTGTAAGCTTTTAAGATTGTTCTTTTCTGTGAATCGATCAAATGGGTTCTCAGATAAATCTGAATTATTCATTAATGCATCTGTCATAATCAAAGATGATTTTTTTTTTTTAAATGACTGGAAAGGCCCCAAAGTACTGGAATTTAATTACTCCAAAAAATGTGGGAACACTGTCATTTAGATTTTGTTACATAATTGTTATAGCTTGTGGTTGGTGTTTGAATATTGTATTCTAACTTCACAATCCTCTGATGTTCTGTGTTCAGCTTGGAGGAGGTTTGTTTCAATCAGATGCTGTGAAGGTCCAGAGACATTCTCTTCCTTATACATCTCACTCCAGGCGTAACTCTGAGAGTAGTAGTGCCTGCTTATTCCAGAAGAGACCTAAAGCATCAGTTAACACAGGGGGGCGGATCATCCACCATCCTGATCAGCAAAAAAATAGACTGGAGAATAGAGACCACAAAACCTCCCATTGTAGCGACATGTCCGTACAGAAGGTACAGGTCAAGCTCTATATTTTTGTTGAATAATTTTATGTATGATGTGCCACCTTTTTTCCAGTGACTATGGATGTCAAACATGTTTTCACCTATTTACATTGATTGTGTTACAGGAATTAAGCACCCCTCACCACAAGACTAGTACAGGTAAGAATTATTACCTTTTGTTGTACTACTGATCTTGCCCAGCTTTTTATTTAGCAACTTTTGAAACTAAGCTGTTTCTCTTTCTATATCAAATACAACTTTTTGCCAACAGAGGGCAGGATGTCCCTATCTGCAAAGAGAAAAAGGGAGTGTAGTACAGACAGTGAGAAGGAAATGAAACGCCCATGTGTTGATTTCCAACCCACCTCCAGTTCCTCCATTATAAACTCGCCTTTAAAGTTCGTCAAACGTGCTTTCGTGAAGACCTGCAATGAGTCTGTGATAACTATAAAAGAAAAACAGTCCCCTAAAACTCTTCCTGCCGCACCAAACAGCAACTACAAACCGAGACTTCCGCCTTCCCTCCCCAGGCCGCTGTTTAAACCATGTAAGGACTCAAACACGGCAAGCGACAAACCGAACTCATTTCAACTCAGTAAATCACCCACGACTGCAGAGCCAAAAGACGCTATGGTGGCACATGCCAACAAAAATCCCAAAGCTCCACCCAGCCAACCGCATTTGCACAAAGTCTCTCCGAAGTCGAGCACAACATTCGACAACATCGAGACACCACACTTTACACCAGACTGTTGCTTACCATCGCCCAAAATTCATAAAACAACAAATGCTGAGAGAGAAACTTGCACACAAACAAGTCCCTCTTCCAACCATAAGGAGAGTGTTAAAATTGTCTCGTCCCCCCATCATCCCGATCTAAGATCACCCAGCTTTGCAGAACAAGCCGGTTCATGTAAGATGGAAACTGATGAAAGAACGCAGTTGAAAGTGGAGCAGTCACGCAGCCCCAAGGCTATCATGCCTGCCCCAGCTGTGTCGGTGAAAGTAGAAGGATCAAGAGAACAGAAGTACTGCCCCCAGTGGAAAGATCCCTTAGATATTGAGTTGGGAGACGACTCCGGCGATGAGCTGAGAGAGCACTGCAATATCAGTCTGAGCAGCAGCAGCAGTGGTCATGAAGATGAGCCGCTGCCATCTCTGGAGAAGCTGATGAGTCGGAGAGACCATGTGCCTGTTACTCCCGAAAAAGATGCTTTTTCAGAGCCCAACACACCTGTCTCAAAAGCAGCAGTAAGTTTAAGGACGTTCAGAAAACATGTCATGACCTCATGTGTCATTAATCACTCTTTGACATGCCTGATTTTAACAAACACTTATGTTTCTTTTTATATTTTTTTCATCTGTATTAGCCCGAGGCAGTGAAAACCAAAGCCATTAGTTATAGAAATACACTGGAGCAGATGCTGCAAGAGAAGGAACAATATCAGAGGTTGGTCTGAAAACCTAATTTGTTTTTTTTCCCCCCCAACTTGATTCTCAGCATGTCTCATTTTGTGCTTGGCAGCCATTGGTTTGTTGTAGTGCTTTGGATATCAATGATTGAGAGGTCAAAATCTCAATGTAGACAGCTTTTATTAGTGGTGTTTACCAAGGCAGGCATGGCTATTGAAACGATAATTCACCTAAAAATGAAAATTCTGTCATCATTTACTCACACTCATGTTGTTCCAAACCCATAACATAGATGAAGTTTTTTTTAATGAAATCTTTAGAGATTTCTGTCCCTCCTTTGAAAGTCCACACAAAAATTTTGACGCTCGTAGTGATCGTAAAAATAATTCATGTGAATCGAGTAGTTGAATCTAAGTGTTCTGATGAGTCAAGATTTCTTTAAATTAAGAACAGATTTAATATAGACATTAAAATCTATATATAAATATATATGAACACTGATCATCAACACACATACATAGAGAAATTCAAATATAGTAAACAGAAGCACAACCGTATGTTTCAGCATCTGTTTACCATATCTGATCTTCATTTGTGTTTTGATAATGGAACAACATGAGGATATGATCAGTCAATGATTACAGAATGTTCAGTTTTGCGTGAGCTATTCCTTTAAATCAGCCTTTATATTGCTTACATTTAGGATTACTGACTTTTTGTAAGTATTAGCTGTATAGACTACAGACATGAATGAGAACTCAAATTGTGACTTGTTGAGAAGTCTGCTGAAACTTTTCTAAGGTATCAAACTAATAATTTTTGCCTGACAGAAAATTAAATGGCAGAAAAATCTCAGTAATTAGGTCATACATAAGGTGGACTATTTTGACTTCAAACAGTAAGCAACTTGCCAGACACACTAAAACAGTGCTTCTCAAGCTTTTGGACTCCAAGGCCCTCCTGTGTCTGTGACAATATTTGAAGGCCAATATTCGGAGATCTGGTTGAGAATTGCTGACCTAGAACCAATAGTAATGTGCTGAAAACCACCAGCTGCAATACTTGTTTACTTCAGAAAATGTACAATTGTAGTCCTAATTCACCCTTGGTGTATTAATGCCTGGCATTCTGGCTGACAGTAACTCTTTGGGTGTGTAAAATTGACAGATTGTTGTTTATTCCAACTGTCAGTTTCACAGACCTGTGATTATGCCATGGTAGAATTTGTTGAGACAGATCATGCTGCATTTAGCCTGCAGTCTCACCCTGATAAATGTTTAATAATTACTTGACACACTTTGCTTTTCATTTGACTACACAGGTCAAAAGAGTTGGAGAGACAGTTACTTGAGTCATGTGAAGAGGATCTGCTGAATCTAGATGAGAATGAGAACAGTGAAAGTAAAGAGGAAGACATCTCACTTGAGCAAAGGTATTTTGTCCATACAGGCTTAATAGCTGGCTTCATTCTCACCATTTGTTTTTTTTAAATCCAGTCTTTCAAGCTATATTGAAGCCTTTTGGTGTTTTAAAGTAGATTATGGCAGTCAATTTAAATAAAATTGTTTGGAGTTTGAATATATGTGCATAAATATATTTTGAATATATATGCTACTTCGTCTTATGTAGAGTTTTGACAGCCTCATGAAAATGTATCATTAATCTGAAAAAAATGTTTACTTTTATTTATTTTTTTCCAGGGAATTTTTGCAAAGGTTCTCTGTCGCCTCATGTGCCATCAGGGACATCCACCCAGGAGAGGAAGTATTCCTGCCTGCTAGGTTTGGTCGACTCTTCAACCACCAGACGCTGGACCTGAGGAAGATTACTGTGACTCCGCATAACAAATCACAACAAATCCTCTTTCAGTAAGACTGCCAGCATAAGTGATTTTTAATTTTCTCTATACTTCAGTTTTTGCTTATGATAAAAGGTGTTTAAATATTATGTCAAGTGTTAAAATGTGCTAATTTTTAAAAAGTGGGAAATAAACAAATTGATTTAATCCTTCCATTTTTGTAATAGATGATACCTGTCTGATGACACCTTGAACCCAATATCAAATGTAGTATCACTGCGAGTTCACTTCTCAAAGAATGAGTAAAATAGGAGATGCATCAGTGATTTTTTTTTTCTGTTATGTTCATTTGCAATTGGGCTTGGTGTTTTTTGTTATTAGTTTACTTTATTACGCTTTGCAATATGAGCGTTTTGTTTTTGTCCTCTATAGGGCCCGTACTGAGCATGTGCTGTCTCTGATCAGTGCTGGCTTGTTGAGGAAAGCCTACTTTTCTTTCCCTTGTCAGCCTGAGGTTACACGCTGGCTTTTCCAGGTAAAACCATCCTCTTTCCTCATATTTTCTGTCCTGCAAAACACTGTGTGCTTAGTCAGTAACACATGGATGTATTTTACAGTGGGCCAATAAATATGGACAATTAATCTACACTTAAAAATATATGAATGCTACATGGTTTGATATTTTGATCTTTTTGGGGCCACTGTATGTGTAGTCTCATGTTGATCTCATCTGTTGATCAGATTTTATGAGTTGTATTAGGTAATATATGTATTTATTTTGTATTGTCATATGGTTGTATTGAAGTTTTAGGTTCGCTGTTACTATGATAATTATTTGACTCGTTGCATTTTGTTCACACCATCTTATATTCTCTCATGGGAAACCTGTATACCCTTGGGACATTTACATTTTAAACTTGTCAAAACCTATACACTACAGTTGGATTACTTTCATGAGAACTTATGCTTTTAGTACCCCAACATGCATACAACTTTGCAGACTCATATGCTTCAATAGCCAAAATGTATGTACAGCTAATAACTATAATGCTTTTTCAGATGATGTCAGTTTACCCAAACCCAATTATTTCCTCACACATCATGCAGTCCTTGCAAACCATTGCTCTGTCTGCTGCTCAACACATAGGTATGCTTGAAAGACCTCATAATATGCTGTTCCTGTACAACTGATAAAGCACTAAAATTGACTGTTGTGTTATAGTTGAACGCCAAAGTTTTAAAGTGTGGGTACCCTCTGTACGGGACATCACCCTGGTTTTCCTGAATATGGGGGCATCATTCATCAGTCTGTTCCCTCTGGAGGCTCTGCAACCCCCTTTTACTGAGGGAGACCTTTTGTGAGTTTTTTTACCTCTCAGTCTGCAGCATTATGCTTCTGTACTAGTCTTAAGTTTTTGTCATTCAGCATATTTGACATAAGCCATGATTATACCAACAGCTTCATAAAAATGCTAAGTTTATATTGTAATGCATATGTATGTGTTGGCAGAGAAAGCTTTCAGCTGGAAGAAACCAGTCAAGACCGAGTGATATCTGACATGAAAGACAATGGCACTTTACCAATACATAATTTGGAGAGTGTTCTCAACGTAAGCTATTATTTTAAATATTTTAAAAATGTGTTTGTCGTGTATTGAGGGGATTTTTCATTTGTTTAACGATAATTTAGCTTTAAGTGCAATAGTAAGTGTCAGCCTAATTTGCGCCTGTATTTTTTTTTCTTCATGTGTTCAGTACCTCTCCCTGTGTACTGCATTGTGTCCGAGAGTGTACACTGATGAGGAGCTGCTCTTGCTTCTGGCGGTGGTGTGTAGAATTGGACTGGAGACTCATTTTCAGCTGCTGCCAACTGGAAACTTAAGCATCCTGCTCCAGAATCTGCTTAAAAATATAACACACTGGGATGTACAGGTCAGAAAGAGTGTGTTTAATATTCATATGCATGCCCCAAAATTAACATTCTGTCATCATTTACTTGCCCTCATGACATTCCAAACAATGATCATTTTGGAGCCAAAAACTCAGCGTTATTAAATAATGAAAAAGTGAGTGCATTCTTCTTTTGTGCTCCACAGTTAAAGCAGAAAACTAACTACTTAACTACCCGTTAAGTATTAGTTTATCATCTTCTCACATTTAACACAGATTTCCCTTTTTTCTGTGTAGATATCTAAAGCTTGTCAGACCCTGACTGATTTGTCAGAAGATCATCACAACCTCAGGAGACTCGTTTATCTACTTCCAGATAGCAGTCGTGGAAAGTAAGTGAAACCCTGTAATGCAATATAAATAAATAAATATATATATATATATATATATATATATATATATATATATATATATATATATATATATATATATATATATATATATATTTTTTTTTTACTTTTAAGTGCTTTCTGCAATTTTTCATCTGCTATTTCTTTAACAGGCAATTAAAACGACACCTGAGTGTGTCTATCATCTCAAAGCTTTTGAATCACACCTGCACTTATAAACCCTCAGGGACAGAGTTTAAGGTGAGAATAATCTATAGAATATTAGCGGCTTTTTAATGTTCAGACAGTTTAGCACTATAGATGCTTTATGGTTTGTGATGAGTGCAATTACACAGGTGTATCATCCACTGACTATACTTGGCTGGCCAAGGTTTTGTCAAACTACTTTCATTTTTGAAGATTTGCACTGTATGAAGATAAAAATTAATCTTTGTTTCTATCACTATTTTTCCAGCTGTCTGAGCTGGAACCTTTCCTGCCTCAAATGCGTCCCTCGTCCCTACTGAAAGGCCTCAGGTCTGCAAGGAGAGCAGAAGATTGTGATGCCAATCTAGACCAACAAGTAAGCAAAAAGTCGTCTTGAGGGCTGAGAGCTATTGGATCATTACTTTTTTTAATATCCAAGAGTGATGCAGTAAAACCACTTAGAGGTTAATAAGCTGATAAATGATCTTCTTTCATACAGGCATATTACCTCTGCTACAGCCTTTTGACTTTGACAAATGAAGCTTCCAATTTTGAGTTTTTACCCTCAGCTCAGAGAGTAAGTGTCCAATTTCTGTTTTTATATCATTGTATAGCAAGGGAGGAAATCTTAACAAACTGATTACATTTCAAGGAGTTACAATCCAATTCCAAAACCGTTCTCAATGTATCTTAATTGTCATTGTTATGCTGTTTTTATGTTTGGTCCGACGTATGCTTTTTCATCCAGTAGAATGATTGATGATGGACTTAGAAATGAGATTTTTGCGGATCGATCCAGAAGAATCGAGATGCTCTGTGAATAGAATTTACAGTGTAGATATAAAGGAGCAGTGTTAATGAATCGGTCACAGAAAGACCCTGTCAATGGACACAGCCCCACTCTGTCTTCTGGTACCACGCTCACCCTCAGGGACCAATTATGAACTTAACTAATTTTACTCTCCCAAAAGAAAGCAGTACTTGTGTGAATTGAATTGAGGGATGATTTTACTGACTAGAAGCATGATGTTTGGGGGAGTGGGGGTCGATATGCATCTTTTTTTAGCATTGTTTATTAAATCTTAAGATCAGTGTCATTCGTTCTCAGATTTCTTACAGAATTCAAACCTGTATATGTCAATGTTTGTGTATGTTCTCTGGAATGGCAATCATCAGAGTAGATAATTTTAACAAAACAGTTACTGTTACTAATTAGGTTTAAAATGTTTTAAGAGTAAAATATAGTAAAAATTGTTAAATAATATCAAGATTGTTGTTCACTACATGAACACAAGGAATAATGATATATACTAATTTTTGTTTATAAATGCACTAATCTTATTGAGTAAGTTATGGTCATTATGGCAAAATAAACCCAAGAATACTTGTCAGGTCTTGTGTCATCCCAGAGGGGCTTATTTTGTGATAATGACTGGCGGGCCAAATACATAATATATAATAAATATCTTTGAATTGATTTTTTAATCAAACTTACAAATTTCTAATGTTGTTTTTGCTGCTTTAAATCCCAAGTCCACAACAAAAGCGTAGTGCGACAGGTTTAATTTATTCCCTCAATATTGTATGAATAAAGTAAGGCACATCTGACTGTGCCTTAGTCTTTGTCTTGTCAGTATTGTTTTACTTAATTAGTCTAACTTGAGCCCTCTTTCACTGCCAGAAGGATCTGCAGAGTCTTTCTTCTCAGCTGGAGAAGCACATTAAGTGTGACATAAGGGAGAGTGAGAAAATGCTGTATAGGAGCAAGGTGAAGAGCAGCTTCATTCTGTTCTCTGAGAATTCCTCATTCTGTTTATATCAAAAGAAATCCAGATTTTTATTGACAAGAGTGATTGGCTTTTCTTCTGTAGGTGAAAGACTTTGTGGCAAGGATATACACCAAGTGGCAGGTGCTTCTAACACGAACAAGGCCTCAGGAGGTAATGTGAAAGAATAGAGTCAACTGAAGAATACAAGAATACTGTTAACTGATGCTGATAAAAGCTGTTGTCACTTTTGACTGGCTATGAAGGCCTCATTTTGTTTACAAGTGTTTTCGGAATTTAAGCAGCATGAGTCCATGTCATAACCTCTGCATTTAAAGGAAAGCATTGTGATTGAAAGTTCACAGGTAGAGTTAACACGAAGAATTAGTGGTATTTTTTGATGGTACAAGAATATTTTGTTTCATTGATGTGTCTTTTTATAACAGTCATGCATTGCTAAAAAAGTATGGCCTATTGTGTTTCCCAAACCTGATGAGTATATTTTTATGTAACACAAAAGGAATTTCTTGAAGAATTTCCTGGTCACTCTTTTAGCCAAAAAAAAAGCTTTCAAAAGCACCATAAATGTATCATAAAAGTGGTAGTGATAAGACTTCTGCTTGTCTTATGATAGCTTTTTTTTGTTGTTTACTGAAAATCTTGATGTGTTTAATGAATCAGTTTATCAAACACCGTTCTGAGCGATTTGTTCATTGCATCTTGTTGATGTTTTGCTATATCACTCATGAACATAAACTGGAGCTAATGTCAAGATATTCAGTGAAAAGTTGTGTTGCAAGATGCAAATGCAACGGTGAAGTGTCTGGTGCAAAACGCAGTGCATTTTAAAAAGTTAAAAGTTCAACTATATTCTCCTTGGAATATAGTTTTCATATGTACTACTTTTATCATAGTGTAAACTGCATGGAAAAGCAGCCAAATGTCGTTCTACCAAATTTCTCCTTTTCCGTTTCATTAAAGGTTACTACTTTAGTTTAGAGGACCAATTCACAATATTAACTAGTTTCTTATTAGCTTCCATATTATTAGCATATTGACTGTTTATTAGTACTTATAAAGCACATCTTAATGCTTTATTCTGCATGACCATATTTTGGATCCCTTAATCCTACCCCATCTAAATTTTAAAACTACCTTACTAACTATTAATAAGCAGTAAATTAGGAGTTTGAGTCAGAAGTTGTAGTTAATAGTAAGAATTGGTCCCCAAACTAAAGTGTGACCCATGAAAGTCAGTGATATGGGTTTGAAACATGAGGGTGAGTAAGTGATGACAGAATTTTCATTATTGGGTGGACTCTGCTTCAGTAGGCCTCTTGTGTAATTCACAGGGAAAGCTGTATGATTACTGGAAGCCCCCACCAGAGGATGAGGTGTCCAGCTGTCCTCAAGACAAGTCGTGCATCAAATCACAAGACAATTCAGAGAGTGCAGAAGAAACTCTGACCGCAGAGTGGAGTGGTGCAGAGTCAGATGAAGATGCTGAGAGCAAAGAGGAAGATTGTGAGGAACCTCCGCCTCTGGATAGTGAGGTGAAGATCGAACGGGATGATGAAGATTGTGTGGAAGACATTGGTGATGTAGAGGAGAAAATTGATGAGCCAAAGCAACAGATGATGGAACTTGAGGACGATAGAAAGTTTGAACCAATATCTGATGAAGAGCTGTTTGAAAGTCATGAAGACTCAGAGTGTGAGGAACCTCCGCCTCTGGAGAGTAAGGAGAAGATCAGACGAGATGATGAAGATTGTGTGGAGGACATCAGTGATGTAGAGGAGGAAAAGGATGAGCCAAAGCAACAGCTGATGGAGCTAGAGGACGATAGAAAGTTTGAACCAATATCTGATGAAGAGCTGTTTGAAAGTCATGAAGACTTGGAGTGTGAGGAACCTCCGCCTCTGGAGAGTGAGGTGACGTCCGAACGGGATGATGAAGATTGTGTGGAAGACATCAGTGATGTAGAGGAGGAAAAGGATGAGCCAAAGCAACAGATGATGGAACTAGAGGACGATAGAAAGTTTGAACCAATATCCGATGAGGAGCTCATCGAAACTCATGAAGACTCGGAGTGTGAGGAACCTCAGCCTCTGGAGAGTGAGGAGAAGATCAGACGAGATGATGAAGATTGTGTGGAGGACATCAGTGATGTAGAGGAGGAAAAGGATGAGCCAAAGCAACAGCTGATGGAGCTAGAGGACGATAGAAAGTTTGAACCAATATCTGATGAAGAGCTGTTTGAAACTCATGAAGACTTGGAGTACGAGGATGATGATGATCTCATGAACAGAGAGGAGGAGCTTCTAAAAGACGAAGAGCCTCATGAATATAACAGAAAGCACATACCTGTAGAAGAAATCACTGAGGCGTTAGACAAGCTCGAGGACTTGTTAGAGAAAAATAAAGAGCTGTTAGAGATGAAAGAGGAAATGAAGGAAGGGATTTGAGAGGAATGGTTTTGGAGGAGCCTGAGAAAGAACAGAAATATTCTCAGGTCATTTTGAGAGAATTTTACACCGCACCTTTGTTTCCATCCATGCAGAAATACTATGTGGGGTTTTGTGCATTTATTAATTGTTGTAGGATCTTTCAGTAACACACGTCATGCATGTAGTTGCTCACATCTTGTTTATAATATATATTCTGTGTATGTGTTTTGCATTTACCAGTTGTCCTTAATTTGTTTTTACAAGATTATTCTTTTTTAAGATATAGGATGTCTTATTGAATGTTTGGCCTCCATTTATCTGAAAATGAGACCATGAGAATATATTTTTATGTCCATACATTTCATTAGTTATTACTTGTATAATCTATATGGTTAATGTGCACACTGATAGTTTTCAGGATCTACTCTTTATGCTGCTGTCTAATCTATTCCATTTTTTTTTACTTTGCCGAAAATCTGGGCATCTTTATCCAGAAAATATTACTGTAACAGCAAAAGCAAGGGCTTAAATAATAGTCAACATTTTATGTGGGTTCCGAGGATGTTTAAGCATCTCAGTAGGTTTGAGTACAGAGTGAATATAGTGTATTTTTATTATTTTGTTGTTAGCAATACAGTCTTCCTCAAAAAAGACAAAATTAAGAGTGATGTTTGTCATAACGATTATTTAAAAACTGATTTCTGTATTTCTTAAAAAAAAAAGAAAAGAAAAAAAAAGTGCGAGATAAAATCCATTGGTTATTTTTATGAAAATAAATACTTGTAATAAAAAGGTCTGTGTGATGTGTGTTTCCACTCACACTCCAGACTAGCCTTACAAGTGTTTACATCATAGTCTTGCACTGTTCTTCACTTCCAACTGGTGGTGGTAATGGAGCAATATGTATGATTTTTAAAAAATAAATTTACATTCATATTCAGAAATGTGTATTTCGTGTTGAGTATTAGTCTGTTCCTATTCTGATCTCCATTCTGCAATCAGCATATTTAACAATGATCAGATTGCATGTTTTAACAGTGCTCTTCGTTTATAATCATAATTGTGTAAGTGTGCTTTTTCCAATAGATAGCGAAGGAATGTGGTAGCCCAAATATTTCCCAGGAGCTCAGATATTTTTCCCAATAATGCCGTCGTTCAGTGGCGTGTTTGCTGTTGGAGCGCATTGTTTGAGATGGAGAAGTGGCGCAGGAGGGCGTACAGTACCTGTGTCGAGGCTCGCGCACACAGCACAGAGACTATCAGCTGAGTTCATTCCGCGTCTCTGCTCTGTCTCACGTTACTTGTCTTTACACTAACTACTGCACGACTTTTCTGCGTTTTTGGCCGATTTGTGACGAAAGACATTTCAGTAAGTAGACCACTTATACTGTACACGTTTTCTTATTCTTTTTTGTAATATTTATTGTCAGTGCACGTCTGTATCTTAATTGTGAGCATCGCACGAAAGATTAAGTTCTCTCTAACAGTTCGGTATGAACAAGTCTCTTTTGCATACTGTTGAGTGAAGACAACATCCTGTAGACGACAAGAAAAAGCTTTAATATAATTAAAATGAAATTATAATTTTGCACAGACGAAACCTCAACGTATATGGCAAGCCGCTTTAACATTTATTCCTTAAGAAGAACTATTTTTTGTTAATAGTACTTTTGAATTATTGCAAAGTAAACAAGTAGAATTATTTCGTTTTTTACTAGTATTTAAATTTCAATAGTCTATATTAATTAGTAACTAATACAAGTAACTATTTTCTTTTAATTGATACGTTTTCTAGTTTTATTTTATTTTTTATTTATTCTTTTTGCAAATATTCAATTATTTGCTTATGTCTGTTCTAGTATTCTTAGTACTAATTGGAAAATACCTATATGTTAGACACTTGTGTGTATTCCAGTTTTTACTTTTGGGATAGATTAGAGTAACTTTTGGGAGAGATTAGAGTAAGAAATACGTAATGGTACATAATAAATAGTTACTACCATCAAGACCAAAATAAGTGCCAGTAACGATTAGAATAGTCAACGTCTGAACCACAAATTTGCAATATATTACCAGTAAAAATGGAATAGTAATTTGTCATTATTAAGATAGTAAGTAGGGGAGTGTGGGGCACAAAGTAACGCGGGGTTAGTTGTAACACACGTGGTTTAAATATTTCCACACATGCTAGCATAACCAAATTTACAGTATTAGTAGTTACCATATGAACATTATATAGAGAAAAAAATGCGCCAAAATTCAAAAGTCTTTTGAAAATATCGCTGAACATTTATTTTACCATAGTAAAATTATATTTCTGGCTTAAGTAAATTTTTCATCTCAGTTTTTATTACTCATTTAAAATGAGACAAATCTGCTATTATTTTAATCTCCAATCTGTTTTTTATCAGTTTAGATTATTTTTTAATGCTTTGATAACTAGCAGAAGACAATAACCGGTTTTAAATTCCAGTTGTGCAGATGGGGTATGTTGTAACACTGCATTACAATGTGCCCTGCCGTGCTATTCTATGACATTAGCGACACTATTTACTTTAATACATTTTAATGAGAAACGGCGAGAAACAGGTGAATAAAGACTGACAGTCAATGCATAATGTTCAGAAATTATTATTTCAAGATATGTAAAGCATTTTGGCTCATGTGGCCGTCCCAAGCCTGGTTGCAATGTGTTCATTGTCAAACTCAAAAATCTGATTATTTTTAATTCTTAAAAAACGCCATTATTTTATTTAAAATAAATAATTATTTTATTTTATTGGCAAAATATTTTAGTTTGTCTTGTATATTTTTTTCATGAGATCAGACAACATTTTAAGCTGTCATATGGTCATGTTACAACGTGCCCCTCAGATGTTACAATTTACCCCACCTACAGGGCATGTTGTCACATTTCACTTCCAAATTTTGAGGGCAAATAAAGAAAAACGTATACACTGTAAATGTGAAACAAAGCGGCATATTTGTACCAGACAAGTGTGAAATTACTGTGGATAAAAAAATTATACTCTGAACCCCATTTGGATTTACACAATTTGAGAAAGTCAAAAAGTGTTACTTTGTGCCCCGCTCTCCCCTAGTGGCTATTTAGAATTTTAAGTATTAGCAAATAGTTGTAACTAAAGAATACATACTACAAGTGAAACTATAGCAGGCACTAGCAAAACATACTAGTAGGAAGTGAAACGTTACACTAGTAACAAAAAATAGGTGCTAATTCATTTTAAGGAAATGCATTTTATAATGGCTTGCCATACAAAAAATAATCTTTCTTTTTCCTGTCAAAGAGCAGTCCATTGGAAGTTAACCATTAAACTGTGTGAAAGGCCATGACTGGTAGATATTTTAGGCTATTGATACGTGATGTGAAAGTGTGTCAGAAAGACTGTGGACACGTCTGTGTTTAATCAGATTAATGCGCAGAATATTAGTCACCTGACATTGAGAATTTCCAGGGCAGTTTTTCCTGGCACAAACACATTTAACTGTCCAAGTAAGATGACATCTGGGAGAAGAAAGTCTTTGAGTGACACCAGTAACAGAATGTGCCCGGCAGTAATCTAACACAAATTGAAATATCTAATAATTATTTCATAAGTATGTGAATACATTACTGATGCATCATTCTGAAAGTCTTATTTAGCTTTTCTGAATTGTTGCTGAGTTTATGCTATCTTACTTATAATATACAAATATTAAAACTATAAATTACAAGATATATGCTCTCTCACTGGCCTCAACAAAGTTTAATGCTGCTCTTACGCAGCATCATAGATTCAAAGCAGCATCAGAGCTGCATTTGATACAATAGGGGTGAAGCTGCATTTTCTACTTTGACATTTATGTGATATTGTGTCTTAAACTGAATTTGGAGCTGAGTTGCTCAGCTGTTTAAAGATTCCTTTGTTGCATCCTGCATATGATTTTTCTGCTACTGCTTGCTTTTATAGTTCAACAGAATCTCATTTTAATTCTCAACTGAAAAAAGACAGTCCCTCATGTGATTTAGCATCCGGTCAATGACTCTGTGTACAATCGGCTACTATCATTGCTTATCTTCAAGGTTCTATGTATGCAAGAATGACATTTTTGTGAAAGACTGCTTTCATATTTAAGCAGTTCTCATTTATAAGCCAAACACTGATTTAGATGTTACACTGATATCTTAAACTAACCATAGTGGTCTCTATGAAAATGTATTTATTTACTTTCTTTGTTCATTGCCATGTTGTGAAATATTGATGGATCCGGTTTCATTGATAATGAACTAGATGGCGGATGTGCTGTTGAATTTCTGTGGAAGATTATTAGGCTGATTTGTCTAGACTCTCAAAAAGCCTTGATTCTGTTCTTGAATGCTATTTATTCAAGGTTTTGTAGATGTTTAAATATCAAAATTCTGCTTGTGGTACTCCTTCATTCACAAACTCTGCAGGTCCTTAATGCATGGAATATAGCATATCACTGTCATTCAATTACATCCATGAAATCATGATATAAAGTTAGTGTGCTTGTCGGTGCCGCTTTCTCTCTTTTGAGGCAACTGACCTTTAAACTCACATGTAAATGGGCTCAAAGTGACTGACAGCTGGTTAAAGATGCATGAAGGGTCTCATGCAGTCACTGTTCAACTGAGCTGTTTGCAGAAACAGAGCTATCGTTTTCTCTTTGCAGCTGCTCAATTTTTGTCACTTGATTCAGTCCATCCCACAGCCTGCTACCATGAATCCTGTTGTACAGCTCAACACTTTATTTTTAAATCAACTTGCAGCTGATCTTCCATTGTCTGGAATTGGCTTTAGTCCATCTCTACAGCTCTGAAAGCAGAATAAGAAATAGCAGTGTGTGTTTGAGTGATATTTGATGTGACCATGCAGCATAAGACCACTGTGCTGATCTGGAGCTGTCGCTGTAGGCTACGCCAATTGATATGCTTTCATTTGCTTTCCTATGGTGTTAGTGCTAAGAGATTTTCCACTGGGGGAAGATTTAGCCTCTCATGTGTCTGACCTATTCTTTCTGAATTGGCTGAGTAATAATACCGCTGATGGTTGTGTAGTTATAATCCTATAATGGATTTCTTTCATAAACCTCTTACACTTAAACTGGATTCTAGTTTTGCACCAAACTATTACTCAATCCACGCTGTTCTCTGAGCGGTTCAGCAGAAAAGTTATTTGATTCCTGAAACTTTCAGTGATATTTAATACCATATACTGTCATATCTGCTAATGCTTTGCTGACATAAAATTTCTTCAGGGGCTGCACAGACTTTTCAAAGCATATTTTAGTGATGAGATATCACACTCTTATTAAAACCAATAAGGCTTTTTTTGTCGGTTATTAAATTTGTCAAAATGATTTTGAGCAACATGGTAAGTGCAAAAAGAAATGATCATATATAGTAAGGTCTGAAAGCTGAAAGTGCTGAATCAAACTTGAAAATAAATAAGGTTTTAGGATATTGAATATTTAAAACAGAATTTTATTATGTAAAATTAAGAAATATGTCAGATTTTTTGCACTTTTTTTTGGTCACTAATCAAATGTAAGAAAATGTGTGATGCTGACTGTCATTTTATTGAATTTCTAAATTATATTACAATATGTAAACTATTTAATGTACTATTTGTATAATATACACGATACACTACAATTCAAATTGATTGACAATTCAAAATTAATGCTTTTATTAAGCAAGGATGCATTAAAGTGATCAAAAGTGGCAAGATGTCTATTTAAAAATAAATTCTGTACTTTTGAACTTTCTATTCATCAAAGAATGCTAAAAAAAAAATGCATCACGTTTTTTTCACTGAAATTTTCTTGAGCTGCAAATCAACATATTAGAATGATTTCTGAAGGATTATGTGTTACTGAAGATTGGAGTAATGATGCTGAAAATTCAGCTTTGAATTTACATTTTAATAAGATACATTTTGAAATATATTAAAATATAAAACTGCAATTTTAATTTGTAAATATTTCACAGTATACTATATTTTTCATCAAATAAATGCAGCTTTGGTGAGCATAAGTGACTTCTTTAAAAAACAAAACAAAAAAAAAAACAGCATATTTCTCATTGTGTGATGTTTCAGCTTTGCTCTTGACGTTGTTTCTGTTGTTGGAAAGAACAGTACGAGGGATGCTGATCCGATAAAGCTCTCTAGCGCAGTACTGCTGATTCCTGCGCTACAGCAGGTGTGAATTCAAGCACATCTGTGCGTTTATGTTTGAGAGTTTGTTTTGTGTGTTTCTTTATACAGAGAGAAAAGGAGTGAAAAAGTTTTGAATGAACGAGAATACAGTGGCCTAGAAAGCCACTGGGAATGTGCTCTCCGAAGAGGAGATAGAGGGGAAAAGAAAACAGTACTCATCTGGTGCGTAAGCTTGTTTAATGGAATGAGGGAGAGAGAGTGTGTTTATCTGAGAGAGGGGGAGAAGTCTGGAGTGTTTACAGAAGAGAGGGGCTGAGTGTGTTAGAGTAATGGACGGAGGGAGGCGAACAGTTGGATGCTCAGTCCACTGTCCTCCTAAATCACATCAGACTCACACACACAAGCACAATGACTCTTCCTTTTTAAGTAACAACCATTCTCTTACAGGTCAGTCGTGACCATAACACAACAATAGTAAGGATAGTGTCAATATGGAGACAAATTTAATCTAAATGATGCACTAAATAAC
The DNA here is from genome assembly GCA_039654775.1 of Spinibarbus caldwelli. NCBI lineage: Eukaryota > Metazoa > Chordata > Actinopteri > Cypriniformes > Cyprinidae > Spinibarbus > Spinibarbus caldwelli. The sequence goes on from CM077242.1 coordinate 22,235,173, forward strand.
TTTCCATTAAAAAGGTTTTAGATTAAAAGAAGTGAATTCAGTCATGACAACTTTTGGAGTGATAAATTCAACCGGCATTTATTGGCATGGGTATTAAATATACATAAGCTTGATTTTAGCGGACGAGATCTGCTATGCTGCTGCTGAACAAATACAATAATTAGTTCAGCTTAGTCAAAAATAATGAAGGATGGCTGCTGTAAGAATGTTGAACCCCTTAGCAGATTTATACAGGTGGTGCTGGGGAGGAGGAGGGGTGACATAAACTTTCATAATTGTGCAACGTGCCAATCCTGATTGACTTGTGCTACAGCGTTGAACGAACCAATTAGCAATTAGTTAGTTTCATACCTGAACTATGTATTTTTGATAGATATCTTTAAAAACATGTATGCTCACATTAGATATCAGTGGCCTTCAAAAAACAGTTTTATTCTGCGTCACCCTTTCATATTGGCTGTCATGTTTAATGATGCTTCACTTCTCTAATAATACTTAATCTTGATAACCCCTATTACTGGGTTTTAATGGCATAAATGAATCATGGGTGACAGATACACCTGCTTATAACCAGGCCCAGATGAAATCCGTGGACTTTCTTCATGTGATTATTTATTTATTTATTTATTTATTTATTTTTTATTTTTGTCAAGCACAAATTGTTTATACATTACCATTCAAATCCTTGGGGTTGGAAATATTTAAAGTCTCTCTCTCTCTCTCTCTCTTTTTTTTTTTTGAAATGATAATTTTTTTCAGTATTCATTGATGAATAAAAAATCCTAAAGAATAGTACTTATTTAAAATGTAAATCTTTTGGAACATTGTAAATGCCTTTACTGTCAATTTTGATCAATGCATCCTTGCTGAACAAAAGTATTATTTATTAAAAAAAAAACCTCTGAAATGGAACTAAACTAATTTCCACTGACTGGCACATATCCTTATGTATGCTCCCAGTTTCTCCAGAGCAGTATTCTCATGATTTCCAAACGTAAACATAACAACTCTAGAGCATTTCCAGACTAATCCAACCTGCATTTGATGCAAGGTGAGAGAAGTCCGAGATGAGCTCTGGCTGAGTTTGTGAAAGTCCTGGCTCTTTTGGATTAGGACTCACACTATTCAGTTGTCATACATTAATCACCAGCTTATTATTCAACGCAGTCCCCTCAGACACAGCTCAAGATTAAAGGCCTGAAAGGTCGGTGTCACTGGATGCGCAGTTGCATTCTTTGATCTTCACTTTGACGTACCACTGAGTGTCCATGTGCTTTGTGCATGTGTCAGTCAGTCTTTTTTAGATTTGAATAGAAGACTTCATTTCTATTTAGTGCCACAGGGCGCACTAGTTTCCTTTTAACATGCTCACGTTCCTTTGTTCTGTGCAAACATGAGAATCTTGATAGTTGGTTGTCCTTGGGCGATCTGGACAGAGAACCACAGTTAAATTGTGTTATTTGAGAAATCTGATTAAGCGTCATAACACACGCTTCACCTGATCACATGTCAGCTTAACTATGACATCAGCACTGACTAGTCATTTCTGTACCTGTCCTAACCGTCTTGTTTTTTCTTGTTTTGCAGAGTGAAGCGCTTGAGGGAAAAAGAGCTGTTTTATTTTTTGGTGAAGAAGAGTAAAACAGCAGCATTTGTGCATACCAGAGGAAACGGTCTTAAGAGACGGCGTGATTGACTTCCTGCTCCCTTGAGAGGAGGGGTGAGCGGCGGTCTCGTGGTACTCACCCCTCCTGGTCAGACTGCTGATGCTGAAGATGTTGACCCATAGTGCATGGCTGCCGTTCCTGCTGTTGCTGTGTGTTGTGTCCACTCTGTGGGGTTACCCCTTCAGACCCCCGCTAGACCTGGATGTGACCCCCAGAACTACGGTCCTCTCCAGCGGTATGATACACGTTTTGTTTTTCATTCATTCATTCATTCATTCATTCATATAATACCGAAGAGAGAGATCCACCAATCAGACAAGTCACTGTTACTTTGGAAACAAATTATGGCAAAAAGAGCTCTGTGACCATCCACACCCACAATGCATTGCTAATATCTCAATCGAGTCTCTCTATCCTCTCAAACTACTTATATACATCGATATCTATATCTATATAGTATCAGTACGATTTTTTAAAAGATATTCATATTTTTCATCAAGGATGCTTAAAGTTGATCAAAAGTGTCAGTTGCAAAAGATTTCTGCTTACAAAAATATGCTGTTCTTTTTATCTTTATCTTTGTTTATCAAAGAAGCCTGGAAAAAATGTATCACAAAAAATGTATCACAAAAAAAAAAAAAAAAAAAAAAAAAAAAAAAAATATATATATATATATATATATATATGAAGCAGCACAATTGTTTTTAATAATAATAATAATAATAATAATAATAATAATAATAATAATAATAATAAATAAATGTTTCTTGAACAGCAAATCCACATATTAGAATGATTTCTGAAGGATCATGTGACACTGAAGACTGGTGTAATGCTGAAAATTCAGTTTTGCATCACAGAAATAAATTATTTTATAACATTAAAATAGAAAACAGTTCTTTTAAATTGAAATTACATTTCATAATATTGCTGTTTTTTACTGTATTTCTGATCAAATAAATGCAGCCTTGGTGAGCAAAATTTTACCAAACTTTTGCACAGAATATGATATATATGTACTGTCATTTTTCGATTATGTAAATGTTTTATCTTGATTTTCATACATTTTTTTTTTTTTAATCAAAGTTTGAAATAGAGCTAGAGGGTCAGACTTTATTTTAAGGGCCAATTCTCGCCATTAACAAACCAAACAATCTATGACTTTTGCCTCAATAAACTCCTAATTTGCTGCTTACTAATAGTTTAGGGATGTAGAATATGGTCATGCAGAATATGTGCTTTATAAGTACTAATAAACAGCCAATATGTCAACAGTAGGCATGCTAATAAGCAACTAGTTAATAGTTAGAATTGGTCCCTATACTAAAGTGTTACCGAGCTAGAGCTGATTTGATTCGAGTGTCTCCTTAGTGGAGAATTGTTTGAAATCCCTATGGAGCAAATCATTGGGAAAAATGCTTCCAGAACCAAGACCGCTGAAAAAGTGGGCAGTGACTGTTGCACTCTATATGATGGAATGTAAATATGATAATCATTCAGTGCCAAGGTATATCAAAGTATATCAGTTTATTTTTCAATTAGCATCACAGTAACATGGTACTACCACAGTACATTTCTGTAAGCATCTCAAGGGTTAATTTTGAAGTAAATAAAAACGGCTGCTCAGGCAGATGCAGAGAAGCTGCTGTGTGGTTACGTGAGGGGGAGTGGGTTCACGGACTGTTTATGACTCTGTACTTAATCATTCAGATATAAGCAGGGCTCTATCACACTCGTTTAGATGACTCGCTGCTTGCCAGCTTGAATTTTTGTATATCTTCGCTGTTGAACAATAAAACGCCTTTCTCTCACATCTGTGAAGCAGAAATGCAGGAGAGAAGGCACAATAAGCCAACCCAAGGTTGCTTTTATCTCTAGTGCTAGTTACACAACCGCAGAGAGGTCAGAGGGCTGAGAGACTTGAGGCCTGTATTGAGTTTAAAAACACTTGAGAGTGCAGCAGGTTCACTCTCCAAGTCTCGTCCTACCTTTCCCTGCCAGGTCAATGACCTGAGAAGAAGCACCGTAGCAGATTTTCTATGCAGAAGACGCTCCGAACAGTTTCAGAGGATGTAATTTTAAAAATAACGTGTCAGATATTTGCATTAAATAACTAATTATGTTAAATATGTGGAAAGATTCATATTATTTAGTATTTGTTATAGTTTTTCGATAGATCTTGATATCAAGATGATACTCTTTGCCAGTAATGCTGTGCTTGTTCTGCAGGGTTTTTTGTATTCAAAGTTGAGTTATTTGTCACAAACCAGTTTATTACTAACAAAATGTAGCACACTACTCATTCACTTCCAAATGAATCAATTACGCATTCATAATCAGTTGGTTATTCATGCTAAACTGTTATTTTGGCATCATTGAGATAATGAGTTAATATTTTGAATTAATTTTTTATTTTTATATTCTCTATTTTCATTAGTAGTTTGTATGTTTTTGTTATGTTTATTATTTTTCGAGGTTATATATATATATATGTATATATGTGTATATGTATATATGTGTATATGTGTATATGTATATGTATATATATGTATATGTATATATGTATATGTATATATGTATATGTATATATATATATATATATATATATATATGTATATATGTATGTATATATGTATATATATGTGTATATATATATGTATATGTGTATATATATATATATATATATATATATATATATATATATATATATATATATATATATATATATATATATATAACCTCGAAAAATAATAAACATAACAAAAACATACACAGACACACACAAATACAAATATGTTTGATTAGTGGCAGCTGTGTTGTATCACACAGTATATTCAACTTTATTTACAAATTTTATATTATTATAATTTATTATACATTTGTTGAAATGTATTTTTATTGTATAAACATCTGACTCATAAACCATAATCCATCCCTGCATACATCAGTCTGAAAGATCTTTTCATCAAGTTACTTAGCAGGTTCTGCTGTTCTTACAAAAACCAATGAGCTCATCTCTCCTCCCATCATTTCATTTAGCATCCCTGTGCAGGCATGAGCTCAGATTAGCACTGTGAGCGGAAAATGAGATGTCAGTTACTTCTGAGTTAATATCAAACCCCTGCTCAGCAACAGGCAAGAGATGAGAGAGCGTAAAAAGGAATACATTAAAATAGATTTTTTGGCATACTTGGTGCCCTAAATGAGATGACATGACTGAAGGGGGAAAACACTTTTTAACCCTATGCATTAAGCAGGACTTTTTTAATCAATAAAAATGTTATTTGATATTCCCTTTAAAAAAACTTGTCTCTGATCGACATTGATATCCTATTTCTTGGCCATAGAATGGTAAGAAATTATTTTGCATCACTACCCCAAGACCACATAAAGGAGGTCAAAATGGCCTGTATTCATTAGTATTTTTTTTATGTTTTTATCAACAATAATATTTATTTTCTTGAAAATGTATTGATTACTTGATTACTAAAAAATCTGACTTTGTTTTGCTCTGAACCAAGAATGTTATTAAGAAGATACCCTTTGTGTAGGTTTTTTGGATCATCCTTTGTAGGGTTAACTACTTAGTGGTATCTTTTGTAAGTTTTAACTCTCTTACATATGTGAAATATATTGCATAAAATATTTTTAAAATCAAAAATCTAAAAATAGTACAAATATTCTCAGTCAAATTTTATATAATGACCTCTAAAATGTATAATTAGCTGTTTTTCTAGGCACTTGTCTCTCACATAACAATCCATGCTCAATTTATTCTCACATAATAAAATCATTTAATGTTTTTATTCAGAAAAATATATATCAAATATCAAATTGAATATTTTTATATAATAATTTTTTACAAATCATTGAAGCATTATTATTATGTTATTTATTACTTATGAGTTTGCCGTGAATATAGCCTTTGATGCAATATGACATTATTATTTTATACAATTAATAATTTAAATGCATTGATATTCTACAGCTACGGAATATTCTAAATGCATTAATATTTCATAGCAGTTTATTTATTTATTTGTAAGCACTATGTACAGCTAAATAAAACCCTTGCAAAATAAACACTTTAGGGTGATATAAGATCATTATTTACTCTTGTTAATAATTACGTTATTAATAAGGTTTTCAAGAATCTTGCTGGGAAATCATTGTCTTGTGCATAATCACCTGTGTGAACCCATTTAATGTGGACTGTATATCTCAAGAACCCCAAAGAGTCAGTATCCTAAAACCCCCCCCCGATCACCTCTTTCTGTGGCTGCTTAATCATTTATGAGTTCAGAGAGCTCTGTACTTTATACCCTAGTGACCCTCAGAGACATGAGACAGAGTTGAGATAGTGACAGGCTACCTGAGGGAGGACAGTGTAAATTATATTTGCACTGTATGTATGTACACCCTGAGCACACTCATTATGCTTCTGTCAAATATCAGAGCTCACACTGCTGTGAAACTGTGTGAAGCGGCTGGTTTAAACATGACTGTGAACGCAGAGTTCCTCGCTGGTTCTCGGGAGACCTTCACTTGTTTATTTAGCAAATACACAGTCTCTCTCTCTCTCTCTCTCTCTCTCTCTCTCTCTCTCTCTCTCACACACACACACACACACACATGCACAAGGCCTCTGGGATGACAATTCAAATCATGTCGTGAATGTCATATTGATTAGTTAATTAGCAGTGCAGTTGAGCAGACAGAGGGTGTGTGTGTGTGTGTGTGTGTGTGTGCAGACTGGACAGGAGTGTCTTGAGCTACTGTAATCTCAGTTGTAAAGTAAAGGTCTAATGGTAGTCATTCTGCTCTCAGTGCTTAATTGTGTATGAACTACATGGCTAACAGTATGTTGACATCCCCTTCTAATTGACAGTTTGGGCTAGGCCCTCAATTCCAGGCCCCAGTGCAGACATATGTTAATGTTACATTCTAGAGAATTTAATGCTTCCATCTTCATGGAGTTGAGTTTCAGTTTGAATGGGATCTAATCTCTTCATCCATGTTACAACATCTATTGCAAACAAAAAAGAGTGATGCAGTTCAGCTCCCTATTAATACTAATGGTTTTGAAATTAAATGCTTAACAATCACATATAATCAAAAATAAATAAACTAATTAAAAAAATAAAAATTTTAAGATAAATATATATTTTTTAAATAAATAAATAAATAAATGTTTTTTTTCTCTCTTATAGTCACCAGGACTGCATTTTTATATATTTAAAAATAAATAAATAAATAAATAAAAATAAATAAATACATAAAAAATACAGTAAAATTAATCAAAAATTGTTACAATTTAAAATAACTGTTTTCTATTTTAATAGATTGTAAAATGTAATTTATTCCTATAAATTCAAAGTTGAATTTTCAAGATCATTACTCCTGTCAAATGATCCTTCAGATATCATTCTAATATGCTCAAGAAACATTTCTTATTATTATCAATGTTGAAAACAGTTGTGCAGATTAACAATTTGGAAACTGTGATCCATTATTTCAAGATTCTTTATTGAATAGGAAGTACAAAAGAACATAATTGATTTGAGATAGATGGTTTTTTTAAACAAAGTAAAAGTCCTTAGTCACTTTTGATCAATTTGATGTATCTTTGCTAAATTATTAATTTCTTAAAATAAGTATTAATTTCTTAAAGAAAAATCCAAACTTTTGAACAGTGGTGTATGGCAGTGTATGACGAATGCAATCTGCTACAGTCAGTTGTGTTTTCCTGTAGTCATTTTAGTGGGCTGCTGCCTCACCTTACCTGTCTCAATGGTTGGATTATACTTTATCCAGAGAACAGGAAATGCTGGTATTGTTCTCTATTGCTTCATTGTTACTCAACAATGGATCTTATACCAGACCGAAATACAGGAATCTGTGATAAAAGAAGCAGGAGAGTGTATCAGCTGTCTTCTGAGATATTTTTAGGGCCAGAGATTTAATCACTATACAGAATGATAAAATAACAACTTAAATCCTTTTTTTATGAAGACATTTACACCATTTTTTTAATTCCCAGAATAATTATGTTCTTATACATTCTTAAAAAAACAAACACTATGGAGGTTGCATTGTACAGTGATGTCAGAGAGTAATACCGTGGTAGTGAATGATTACAGTAAAGCAATGTAAATATAGGGGAGTGAATTGTAATGCCTTCAGTTCAACCACTTCAAACAGGCTCTGTGATGTTAAGTTGTTAGCTTGTGTTTTATGTATTTGGCCTTTTAATTTTAAATTTATTTACGTTTCCTGTAGTTGTATGGGGAATTACATGACAATTAAATTTGATTGCCACAGTAAATTAATCTACAATGTATATAAACGTCTGGCATTTTATATTAGTATTAATGGGGAAAAACAACAGCACTCTTTGTACTTGGTACTTATTTACATATATTACAGAATAAATTGTAGATTTCTCTAAGTAATAGAATAATATGGGATATTTAAAGTTTGAGTCACAGAATACTGCCATGGTACTTGTATACAAAACCATAGTATTAGTATGGTATCCTATCCAAAAATGAAACCTGGTTAAAAAAAAAAAAAAAAAAAAAAAAAAAAAAAAATATATATATATATATATATATATATATATATATATATATATATATATATATATATATATATATATATATATATATATATTTATTTTATTTTATTTTATTTTATTTTATTTTATTTTTTTATTTATTTATTTTTTTTTGTAAGTAGAGCTGCATTGATAATCCCAATGTTATGGAAGTTGAAGCCAAAACTCATTCCCACCGAACTTTGCCAGTGTTTCATTGACCTCCATCCATTCCTTGTAAGATCTCATGACCATCTTGAACAGACTCTATTTGAGCAATCAGGAAAATGAGTAATTCTGGTTTGGGTAAATGATAGCTTGTCTCCGCTGCACTGCCATGTGCCTGAGAATGACAAGCACGCCTAGGTCGTGTGGTTTGTGTCGGTGTAATAGCAGGCCTGGAGAGTGCTATCAGTCAGGTTGCTGGTCTGGTTGGGATGGGCGTCGCTTCATGCTGGGCCGGTGCCATTTTAACACATCTCTTGACATTTGTTTGAAGTTCAAAACTGCTCTGCTCACCCCAACTTGGGGATATCGTGGAGGTCTCTGTGTTATGTGCTTGTAAACCTTTGTTCTGTTTGAATAACCTTGGCTTGTAATTCGTTTACCATTTTGAACTGCTGTTCGTGATGAATCTGGTGCCAAGTGGAAAGTACAACGTAATGTGTCGGTATGACAGTGTAATGATATGTTCACGGGAATGCATTTGTGACTGTGTATATGTACTGTTTATTCTAGTGTGGCCAGACTAATAATGTGTTCAAGTCTCGGCCCTGTTCGGCTCTGTCGGTTTGAGATTGACCGCGGGCTTCTGACCCACTGAAGAGTGACACCTGAATAATTTCTGGAGGACTGTGGGAAACACATTGTGATCTGATAGTGTCTGAGTGGATCAATCTGTTCTGTTAAAATTGTAGGCTCTGTTCTGGGGATGGAGGGTGAAGATATTAAGAGGAAAGATGACAGCAATTGGAAACGAGCACAGAGTGGATCATTCTGCTATTTAACTTTTAGAGAGCAGATTAGACTCATGGCTTTTCTTCAGGTTCATGAAATTGGTTTGATAAATGAAATCTTCCAGTCTCATGACCTCTTGCACACTAATTATTGTTTTATGATTCTTTTTGGCCAAAGCAGAGCTTTCAAACTGTTCCATGAGCACCATTGACATTGAAAGGAATAATATTCAGAATAATGGTAATAGTTTTTTTTTTTTTTTACATTCACCTAAAGGGGTCAAATATTGGTTCCTTAACATTGTCAAGTTAAAGCAAGTCAGTTTGATTGGTGGACATATTAATAATGCTATTTCCAGCCATCAAAGTGCAGATCATATCTTGAATGAGTAAAGCCAGAAATGTAGTGTTTGTGAAATTAAATTTAAATGTCAAATCAGGAAAAAAATCTGATAACAATAAATTGTGCTCAAGCCGTGCAAATAAAAGAAATCAGTAGTTTTTTCTCTGGTTAATGCTAATGCACATTCAAAAGTAAACAAACAGCCAAATGGCTCTCTTAACTATAAAAACCTGTTAACACTAAAAAGGAATAAATAACAAAAATTAATTAGCATCCACACTAATCGACAATAACATTCTGTTTATTATAAGTACTGCGGTCTTGTTTTCTTCCGCTTTAAATGCTATGCTCTTTAAAGTCATGTGGATTCTGGTTGGCTATCAATGTTTTTATCGTTCATCAGCTGCAAAAAGAAATATTTTTTGAAACGATATCGTCCCTTTGTGTCGTTGTTGTTAAAGTTGTGGTGTGAACGTCACTGTCTCTCTTAAAGCGATAGTTCACCCAAAAATGAAAATTCTTTAATCCTTTACTCAGGTATTAATAAACAGATGACGGTAGCCATTGACTTCCATAGTATGGAAAAATACTATGGACGTCAATGGCTAACGTCAACTGTTTGCTTACCAACATTCTTCAAAATACCTTCTTTTATTTTTGGGATCATCCTTGCTTTATACATGTCTTTATCATGGTCCAGTTGAGAGCCATTCATAGTTAGTTGATGAGTGAGTTGATGTTTTGGACAAATTTATTGAAGATGATTTGATCGCTAATAATATAATTTGTTTGTTGTTAAGAGATGAAAGATCTCAGAGTAGCTCATCATTCCTAACACACACTTGAACACAAAAACAAAAGAGCAAATGAATAGGAATGCCTGAGTATTAGAGAGAGGTTAATCAAGTCTATTGAGCATGTGTGTGTGTGAGAGAGCAGGAAGCATTAAGGAAATGCAGACGTTTTTGCATGTTTGCGAAACACAGCAGTGCTGTGTCAGCAGGGAGTCACAGGGCACCTTAATTATCTTCTTTTTCTGTTTCCGCCTGTCTCTGGTATACTCTGTCCCTGCAGTTCACTCCCCTCTGTCTCTCCATAGCTGTGTTTGTCAGCTCTGCTGTCACTGTAGTGCTCTGGGTCTTCAGCCAAATCTGGCTGCACTGCATAACCTGTCCTGTCCCTGCATACAGTGCTGCCACACACTGCTGCCTACACGAGTGGAGACGTGTGGCCTGTGGGCTGCGTGTGTTGACGTTCTTCAGCATGTGGTGTTATTTTTGCAGTATGCATACCATACAGCACGTGTCGTGAGCACATCATCACAGTAGTGCGATACACAACACACTATTGTGCAAACAAGAAACCAGGAATGTTTGTTTGTGTATCTGCTCACCTTTGTGTTAAAAGGCTGTTCTGCCTCCTACGCTCATTATGGAATGAGTGATGACTGTCTTCTACTACTTAAAGTAATTATATGAACATACATAGTTCAGTACGGACCGTAAACATATAAAGTGCCAGTTAAACTTTTATATTTCTTTTATTATATGTTTTACACTATAGTTACTGTTTGCAAGCAGACAACCTATGTCAAACTCAGAAGTTTTAATAATTTTATTTTAATATATTTTTAAATGTAACTTATTCCTGTGGAAAAGCTGAATTTTCAGCATCATTGCTCCAGTATTCAGTGTCACATGATCCTTCAGAAATCATTCTAATATGCTGATTTGCTGCTCAAGAAACATTTCTTATTACTAGCAATGTTGAAAACAGTTGTGCTGATTAAAATTTTAGGAAACTGATACAATTTAATGCATCCTTGATGAATATAAGTATTAATTTAATTTAAAAAAATGAAGAAAATCTTACTAATCCTTTTGAACATGGGGTGTACAAGAAGTCTAAAACAAAATCTTGCTTGGCAGGACAAAATAGTTGATATTTAAACATTTTAACTGGCGATTTGAAACCATGTAACACAACCTGATCTCACAGGAAAATGTAACTGTTTTATGAAAACATACAATTAAAAAAAAAAAAAAGTGAGCATGAAGGTCTACCACTAAACAAAACTGAGGCTAAGCACATTGTACAAATGAGATCATATGAATTCATAAAAATTACCCACCAATTCGCCGAACTGAAGAAATAGTTGCCATGAGTTTGTATTGAACATACAAATGACAATACAACAAACAAATAATACTAAAACACCACCACATTAATATCCACAAATGTGTGTTTTGCGTTTTGTATTTTGCGTTTTGTTTTGTTTTTTGTTTTGTTTTGTTTTGTTTTGTTTTGTTTTGTTTTGTTTTGTTTTGTTTTGTTTTGTTTTGTTTTGTTTTGTTTTGTTTTGTTTTGTTTTGTTTTGTTTTGTTTCGGTTCGGTTGGTTTTGGTTTTGGTTTGGTTAGTTTTGTGACTAAACCTTTGTTACTCTGGAAGTGAAAAGGTCTGTTCTAAAATTGTACATTATAAGAGACCACACATGATTCATTAAGGTCATGCAGGGCGTAATGTCAGCATGGGGTGTGTTGTCTTGCCTCCTCTGCAGGGCACCTTAGATGCAGACCTGGAAACATAAAAACAACAGGCAGATTGACCCTTTAATAAGCCACATTTCCTTGGATACGGTTGCTTGGCCTGACAAGCTTCCACACTAGTTCTGCTGCTGACAAACATGAATAGAGATGAAGCCAATTACCTCAAGAATTAATAAATAACATCTGGATGAAACATGCGTTTATTTCTAGTAATAATTTACTGAAACATAAAAACATGCCAAAAAGTACATAAGAATCAAGGAATTTGCTATTAACGTAGTCATTGAAAAAGAGTAAAGCCTCATTTAAAATATGAATACAACTTTAAAACATTAACTTACCTTGAAACAAATTTACAGTAGGTTTCTTAATGATGTTACAGTCTACATGTTCATTTTTGAATGATTAAGATGCATAGTTTAATCCACAGCTTCCACTTCTCAAGATTTGGAAAAGGGAAGCTGAAGTTGAATGTCAATAAATTGAACATGGACTCAGGAAACGGCATATCTTCACAACACCAAGCACCCACAGACCTTAGTGAAGTGTTTATGGATCCTTTTATGGATAAAATATTTCTTTAACTGGTCTGTCCTGTGTGTTTCAGGGCTGTTGGGCCTCAGGCGCTTCAGAGGCTTGACACTGAACTACAGTTTATTGCTGCTGGAGGAGGAGGCAGGCCTGCTGTACGTGGGAGCGAGAGGGGCTTTGTATGCTCTGCAGGCTAGTGACATCTCCAGCAGCTCTCCACAGACCGTACGTACTGACAAAACACATCAGCACTTAATTACAGAGCATGCCAGGCAGAACTATATTGATATTCTTCATATATCCTATTTTTATTCTTCTTCCGCTCCACAATTTTCTGCAATTAATTCAGCAAAAAAAAAAAAAAAAAAAAACGCTAAAGATGCAGACTCCATTCAAATGTTATGTGAATAATTTCACTGTTAGGTGTCATCTATTTTTGGTTTGTGCAAACTTCATACTTTTTTAAAAATGCAGGAATTTGAAAATATCTGTGACGTTCAAAATAAGAGGCCATTCACACAGGAAATGGAATAAAACAGTATTTTAAGTACATTTTGTTAAAGATACTTTTGATTATATGTGATGGTAAAGACATTTATAATGTTTCAAAATATTTCTATTTCAAATAAATGCTGTTCTTTAGAACTTTGTATTGATCTAAGAATCCTGAATTATGATTTTGAAAAATGTTTAAATAATTTGATTATTAAATTATTCAGTTGTTTAATTATTTATAATTTAACCGTAATTATGAAAATAATTAGTTATATTGGTTTTCTTTTTTTATTTGCATACCAATTGCCAATTTTTTTTCCCCTAATATATACTGGTGCTTTAGCACTGTAAAGGAGAGAAAAAAGTCAAATTATGTGTTGCAGTATCATAAAATTTAAGCTTAAAACTTAAAATAATATTTCTTTTTGGGCAAATACGAATATAGTGTATTTAGTTTTACCATTTGTTTCTTTTTAAAGATCACTAAAGATACTTTTTTGTAGATTCTTTCCTCCTGAGAATTCAGATTTTGTGTCACTATTTTGTTTCAACTAGTGTGCATAGTAAGTTAATGTGAGAGTTGTTTACAAACACCAGTTGGTGCAATTTGGCACTGCAAACTGGAGCAGGAAGTTGCTGTGCCAGGAAAGCATTTTTATAAGTCTTGACAGTTCAAGAATTCTTGTTAATCTTGTACTTGGACAGATTTACTGGGAGGCATCAGATGATCAGAAGCAACAATGCTTGAACAAAGGGAAAGATAACAAGGTTAGTCACGATCTCCATCTATTGTGTTATCATCTCTAGTTCACATACTGACGTCGACGTCTTCCCCCTTACAGACAGAGTGCTACAACCACATACGATTCCTGCAGAGGTTCAACAGCACACACTTGTACACTTGTGGCACACACGCTTTCAGCCCTCTGTGTGCATACATTGTAAGTAACTGGGATGGCTACTTTTTATGTCTCTTAACTAGGAGGGATCTTACTTTAGGATGAGAACCTTCACATATAGGACTGTCTAAATAATTTTGTTGTGTTTTCCAGGATGGGAGGAAGTTTGAGATCTCGTCAGCCTTCGAGGAGGGTCGAGAGAAATGTCCATATGACCCCACCAAAGGCTACACTGGCCTGTTGATTGGTATGGCATCAATAAATCAATTAGCAATATATATTTCATAGTCTTTTTTATTAAAAACAATCATTTGATATTAACAGTCATATCATCTGTTTCCCTTAGATCAGCAGATGTACACAGCATCTCAGTATGAGTTCCGGAGCTTTCCTGACATCCGACGCAACTCTCCGAATCCCACATTGAGAACAGAAGAGGCTCCAACTCAATGGTTACAGGGTTGGTCTGCTGCAGCACATTTTATTAGTAAAATATTTCATCCCACACCATCTACATTACCTTATGTTTGGATCTCTCAAGTCATACTAGACTAATAATCTTCAGCCATTTAACACTACAGTGGCGTCCACAAGTCTGAAACCACCATTTAAACTTGGTGTGAAGCTGTAGGATTGAAATATTTAAAACAAATTCTGAATTATTTTAGGTCACTAATCAACAGTGTTGGGGTAATGCATTACAAGTAACGCGAGTTACGTAATCAGATTACTTTTTTCAAGTAACTAGTAAAGTAACACATTACTTTTTAATTTACCACAAAATATCTGAGATACTTTTTCAAATAAGTAATGCAAGTTACATTATTTTCCCATTTATTTACTGATAGCTCTGCTGTCGCCATGTTGAGAGAAATCGGCAATAAGTGCAGATCCAGAAGCACTTCCTTCAGCCTGAGAATTATTAATTTCACCTTTGATGTGAAAGGGCCTTTACAGTCGCCAAAAATAGAACTTTCAGATTTTTTGTTATTAAAAATAAATAAGCAAGCCCATCTCAGGTGACAAAAAGTAATGCAGAAGTAACATAATGCATTACTTTCCATAAAAAGAAGTAACTAAGTAACACAATTAGTTACATTTTTATGGAGTAACACAATATTGTTATGCATTACTTTTAAAAGTAAGTTTCCCCACACTGCTAATCAAATGTAAGCAAATGGTTCTCCACCATCTTTACAAATAAAAATTAAATTTTAATTTTAAATATAATATAATCATATATTATGCACACTACCTTTTAAAAAATTTGGGATAAGTAACTTTTTTTAAATAAATAAAAACTTACACTGTAAAACAGTTATTTTAAATTGTAATAATATTTCACAATACTATTGTTTTTACTGTATTTTTGATCAAATAAATGCATTTTTGTTGAGCATAAGAGACTTCTTTCAGAAACATTTTAAAATCTTACCATTCCGCAGGTGTAGTGTCATTTACTATAATAAAATAGATATTTATTTTTTTAAATAATCATTTTAGTGTGCAGTATTGAATTATATTTTGAAATTTCACTTGCTGTGATGTACTAACAGCAGTCTTCTGTCTTGTTCCATACAGAGGCTGATTTTGTGGGCTCAGCGCTGGTGAGGGAGAGTGTGAGTAGCTCAGTGGGAGATGACGATAAGATTTACTTCTTCTTCACTGAGAAGAGTCAAGAGCTCAGTCCATACATCAGTCACAGCAGGGTGGCACGGGTCGCCCGTGTGTGTAAGGTATGAGGCTACAGAAGATGTATTTACTCCACACGTCACTGTACCTGTTCTTTCTCGTCTGCATCTTAAAGCGGTTTAATTGAAAAGTTAAAATTAAGGGGTAGAAATCCAGACTGTGGTAAACGCTTTGCATAGTAAAATGGAACAAAATGGTTAAGAATTGAATCTCTTCGATGAAAGAAAAAACAACAAATGCTTGATTCTCTCCACAATGTAATGATTCACAAAAATAGGGAAATGGCAAGACATCGTCCTCACATTTGAGTTCAGAGACATCCATTGCCCTGCCTTGGAAAATTGCACACATACTAAAAAGTTCCTCACCAATGCATTTTTAGGCTCTAAAATGTTCCATTCTCAGCATTGTAAGGGCTCTGCCGTCAAAATGCTCCTTTATTTGAAGTGTGGTTTTCTACAGGTTTCCTAATAGGGTTTTACAGCAACGTTGTTGTCAGGCATCTCACTCTCTAACGGCTCCCTTCCCACGAGACTCGCCTCTCTGTCTCGCTTCTCAACCCATCAGTCTAGCTCTACACACTCAGATCAAAGTGGCAATTGAAAATGTCTGCAATTTCACATCTTTTCTAGACTGCTACTCTACAGTGTTTATTTACCATCTGATGTTTTTGTGCACATTCAGTGTGCTGCTCAGTGATCAGTGCATATAAGTTAATAGTTTGTCGAAGACACAGAGTACATCTTTATGGTTTTAAAGGTCAGGATGTTGGATGTTTACTGCAATGGACATTTTGTTGTTGATAACTGGCTTAGTAGTTGGGATTAATAGTACAGTTGTTTTCAAAGCATGTGCCTAATATTACACTAGCTGCTAGCATACAAAATGAAAATTGTGAGTGTATTTGTGCATGTATGTGAATTCAGCTTTTCTTTAATCCTTCTACTAAATTATAGACTAGTACATATTATATACACTAAATATATCAGCATGTGAGAAGAGTCTGCCAGTATATTTTGATACTTTTTTTGAAAGAAGTCTTATGGTCATCAAGGCTGCATTTATTTGATCCAAAAACAGTAATTTTTTTAAATATTATTGCGGTATAATTATCAAGGTTGGAAACAGTTATTCTGCTTGATATTTTTTGTGGAATTTTTGATGAATAGAAAGATCAGAAGAGCAGTATTTATTTGAAATAGAAATCATTTGTAACATTATAAATGCATTTACTGTCAGTTTTGACCATCTGAATGCATCCTTGCTGAATAAAGGTAAATAAATGAATAAATTCTGACCCCAAGCTTTTGAATGATAGTGTACACAATAGTAGGTCAGATAACATAGACTGAATTGCATTATAAGCCAGTGTATTGAGGCCGGGGCTGGTAAAGTGTGTGAAGCAGGCTGTTTGGACTGAGGGTAAAATCAGCTTCTCTGTTGCAGTTCACACAGCAGGATCACCTTAATGAGTAGATTATTGTTCATTATCCACATGCTAGAGGGATTGAATGTTGTTAATGCACACTAGCTGACATTGAGCTGAGGGAAAGCCACAACTACGCACAGTAACTCAGCTGTTGTCAGTAACAGTCTGTATAAAGACTTAATAAAAGCTTTCTGTTTCTTCATACTGGTATAGGCTAGAAATCTTTTGCAGTTTTTAAATATCCAAAAAGATGGATTGAGATGGATTATCGTATCAGTGCCAATGCATTAAGCTCTGGTTTCATATCACCATACATCTGCTTCTGAATATCAACATTCAAAAGCCAATTTCCCTTTTCCACGGTGGAAATTAAAGGCCATTACATTATAGCATCAGTGTTATTACCGGAAACTAAGTAGGGAAACCAAGAATTGTTGCAAGATGCTTTGGGGTCCCGTCAAAGTTATTCCTCCATGAAGATTTATTCTCCTCTTGGGAGGCAGCATGGAAAATTTACTTGATCTCCCTGACATGATGGGGGATTCCGTTACATACAGAAAAACCCATCCAATTCAGTGCGTTTCCCTTTCCCACAGTCACACTGGCAATAATGTTAGCTGCTACCAGCCATGCCAAGAGCCAGTGATCCATGTTAAAAGAAATTATAAACTTTCTTCTACTACTTTTTGATAAAACTCTTGATTTTTTTCTAATTGTGATGAATAGATGTCATATACATATATATATCACCTAATGATACATATTTTAATTGTTTTTTATGTTTACTTTAACTGTTTACTTCCATTTGTAAGTGACTTTACATGATAAATCAATATGGTAGCATTCAAAACCTGGGGACAATAAAATGTTTTTGAAAAAAGTCTCTTATGTGGACCAAGACTGCATTTATTTGACCACAAATGCAGTAAAACAGTAATATTGTGAAATATTATTACAATTTAAAATAACTGTTTTCTATTTTAATATATCTTAAAGTGTAGTTTATCCCTGTAACTGCAAAGCTGAATTTTCAGCATCATTGCTCCAGTCTTCAGTGTCACATGATCCTTCAGAAATCATTCTAACATGCTGATTTGCTGCTCAAGAAACATTTCTTATTATTACCAATGTTGAAAACAGTTGTGCTGCTTTACATGTTTGTGGAAACCTTAAAGGGTTACTCCACCCCAAAATGAAAATTTTGTCATTAATCACTTTACCCCCATGTCGTTCCAAACCCATAAAAGCTTCGTTCGTCTTCGGGAACACAATTTTAAGATATTTTGGATGAAAACCCGGAGGCTTGTGACTGTCCCATTGACTGCAAAGTAAATACCACTGTCAAGGCCCAGAAAAGTATGAAAGACATCGCCAAAATAGTCTGCGTATAGTCTGTGTAATTAAATGTGTATGCTGTTCTGTGTCAGCCGCACCACACGGATACGTCTTCGTTTATTTACGCTTTGATTTGAATGAAAACAGCTTATCCTTGTGGCGCAGCTGACACAGAACAGCATACGCAGTTTGCGTCCAGCGGATACTCTCCAAAATGGCACAACGCTGACAGAGGAGACGAATTGTTGAATAAAGTTGTTATTTTTGTTTGCTTTGCATACAAAAAATATTCTCGTAGCTTCATAACAGTCAAATTGAACCACTGATGGCAGATGGACTCTTTTGACGATGCTTTTCATACTTTTCTGGGCCTTGACAGTGGTATTTACTTGGCAGTCAATGGGACAGTCACAAGCCTCCCGGTTTTCATCCAAAATATCTTAAATTGTGTTCCGAAGATGAACAAAGCTTTTACGGGTTTGGAAAGACATTGGGGGGGGGAGTGATTAATAACAAAATTTTCATTTTGGGGTGAAGTAACCCTTTAATATGGTTTCTTTTAGGATTCGATGAATGGAAAGTTTAAAAAACAGCATTTGAAATAGAAATCTTTTGTAAGATTATAAATGTCTTTACTGTCACTTTGATCAATTTCTATGTATCCTTGCTGAATAAAAATAATTTATTTTAAAAAAAGAGATCTTACTGACACCAAACTTTTGAACAGTAGTGTACATGTTAGCAGACCTTTCAGATATCTGCTGTTGCATCTTATGATTTTCTTTCTGCTGTTCTCTGTTGTTTCATCTTGTAGAGAGACAGAGGAGGTCTCCTCACACTACAGAAGAAATGGACCTCCTTTCTGAAAGCCCATCTGGTGTGTTCTTTACCTGACTATGAGTTTCACTTCAACGTATTGCGGAGTGTGTTTTTTCTGGAGGGCTCCGGCCCTCAGGACTCTGTATTCTATGGCATATTTGGTCTGGAATGGTAAGATGTCTTTTGTACTATCCTTTTTGCATAATTGCCAATTTATCTATTTGCAATAGTGTTTCGATTTCATTGTGGGTGTCAATTACATTAGTTATCTGTCATGATGAAAGTCACTTCTTCTGGTTCTCCTCCTCAGAAGGAGAGCATCTTTCTTAAATGATCCTGGCAGTTGTTTGTGGAAGGTTAAAGTGTTGTGCTGCCATGCATTCAGGGTGGCATGCAAATGACGCCTCAGTCGATAGAGATTAAAGGATTCTGCCAGGGAGCGTCGTGTCATTTTGCTGTGACTGGCGGGTTTGTTGAAATGGATTTTGTCTATTAGTAAGTTCATCTGTCAACCCTGGCTCGCTCTGGCCGTTTGCATCAAATGAGGCGACAGCATTTGCAGTCCACCAGGATCATCAGAATGAAAATCGCTGACATGTCCTCTTGCTGCCTGGAGCACAGGGCATGTTTTATTCATAGGCAGGTCACGTTCTCTCAGGAGATCAGAAAATTTGTTCTGGACACGTTATAAAGAGGCCCGTGAGCCAAGCTTTGACTAGTCATTGATAAAACTGTAAGATGTACTTTGAAGCTCGAGGGCCACATTTCTGTTTTTGTCAGCAAGGCATTCAATCAGTTTCTTTTTATTCAATTGTTTCCTTTCACACATTTCTTCAGAGCTAAACTGGTTATAACACATCGGTCACACACGCTTAACGTCTGCCGCTTTGACTGACATGACAGTCTTGTCTCTGATGAGCTGCCAGGCAATCAATCTGTGGGCTGCGGCTGCCTGAGGTGCAAACCGCAAACATATGAGTAACAGTGGTGAATGGCAGGACTATAATGTCTGCTACGTTAGAAAATAATTAAGAGGCAGAAGGAGAGAGAGAGCGAGACAAGGAGAGACAAATGAAATGAGAATGAGTGCGTCAGCTGAGCTGTGATGACCTGATCACACTGACCTCTAGCAGGGCAAGGTTGATTGACTGTGGTGTCACCATGTCATCAGTTTGGGTGTAAAGTTTACTTTGACGTGGGTGCTTGTTTTCCTGAGTATTAGGCAATTCTGATTCAGACATTGAATCTCCAATAAAAGACCTTTTCTCTTAAAGGAAGTGTTCTAACAAAATTGAAATTTGTATCATACATTATCTACTCATGTTGTTGTTATTTTTTGTGAAACAGTAAAAGGAGTTATTTAAAGGGGTCATGAACTGCCTTTTTTATTATTTTGTACTGTTCTCTGAGGTCCCCTTATAATGTTAAGATTTTTTACATCAAAAAACATCATAGTTTAGAAGTACTTGGCTATTTTCTGTGCTGTTTTAACCCCTTCATCAGAACGCTCTGTTTGAATAGGCATGATGGATTGTAGACTCTGAAGTAAACGCCCACTGCCATGATTATAATAGTTGTGTTTGTTTGACAGCCTACATCCTTCATAGATGGACGCTGCTGTGATTTAGGTTAAAAACACATAAATACTCATATCAAACGATCTGTAATAACAGACAAAGCAATAGTGACCACGTAATAAAAACAGTTACTCACACTTGTGTGGTGTGACATTACTGTCTGATCCAACATAGTCGGCACAGCATCGTCTTTTAGTTTCAATATTTCTGAAAATCCCATGTCGAATTGTGTCTTGTTTGTAAACGAATCTGCAGTAAATTGAAGTGAACAAAGGACCGAGCTCTTACTGATGCTGTCTGGAACTTCATTACAAATAAAGTTCATCCATTCTTTCCTAACATTGGGATCAGAAGGAAGGCAATGCAAAGACTGCTTTTCCACAATTTGGACTACACAGCATTCTTTTGTCTTCGGAGCATCTTTATCGTTTTGTTTCTGCATAGACCTGCGTTTGCCTCTCTCGCTATTTACACTATGTGCACAAATCGGTGGGCGGGGCTGAACAGGCAGTGATGTAGAAGCAGGTGTTGATCTTCTTCTGCGGAGGCGGTGTTTAGCCACACTATTACATCACATAGTTGGACATTTTCACAACCTGTTGTTTTGGCAGACTGGCTTCAATATAAGCTTTTTTAGACTAACGAGAAAGTTTTGAGTTCTGAAACTTACAGGATGATTTTATACTACAATGACGTCTTATATGTCAAAAGATCAAGGGAATTTTTATTTCTCAATTCATGACCCCTTTAACAGAATGTTAAAGCTGCTCTGAGGCTCCATGAAGATTTTTTTGTGTGCTATAAACAATATTTTTTATATTTAAAGTGTATGATATATTATTTATACAATATATGTTGTCAGTATATAATTAATATATGTTAATAAAACTATAATGTATGGGATTGTAATCTTTGAACTCATTAATTTTGCTAAAAATAACTATGTAATAATACACTGATGACATGTTCAAATTAGAAAAACTTGCAACAACTAATTTTGCAAAGCTTAAAAGGATAGTTCACCAAAAAATTAAAATTCTGTTTTTAATTACTCACCCTCATGTCTTTCCAAACACGTGAGACCTTCGTTCATCTTCTGAACACAAATTTTTGATGAAATCCGAGAGCTCTCTGACCCTGACATGTTCAAGGTCCAAAAAGGTAGTAAGGACATTGTTAAAATAGTCCAATTGAAAACAGTGGTTCAACCGTAATGTTATGAAGCAACGAGAATACTTGTTGTGCACAAAGAAAACAAAAAGAACAACTTTATTTAACAATTTCTTCTCTTCCGTGTCAGTCTTCGACACGCTTTCAGGAGTGTACCACGACGCACGACCATGCAGGAGTCTGGTGTTAAGACATATTGGAAAGGAGAAGTGGACAAATCTGTTTAAAGCTGCTTTTCCACTATCTCCGACATTTGTGTACAATTGTTGCATTCCGACCCCTAGTTGCAGTCGCACAAATCTTTCAGATTGGTTGTACAGCAACTGTTATCCTCAGGTTATTTGCAATAGTAAAATGAATGCATAATAAATGTATGAATATAGCGAGACAAAACAAATGACCGGCAATGCATTTGAAAGAAAAACAGTGTAGATTTTCTATGGCTAAACAATGCAAATATTTATGTAATAATTATAAAATAATTAGGCTGGCTCGCTAATCACAAAGACGCTAAAGACTGCAGCCTCTAGTGTCAGTTACTAGTGTGCCTCTTGAGATCAGGGCAGTGAGTTTTACCTACACAGCTCAAATTAATGAAAAGATGGCTTAACGGCCCAGCACTCAGGTACCATTTAAACATATTGTTGAGCCCAAAAGCTGAAATTTTAATTTTACTGACAATACTTTTTGGGGGTCATTTTTGACACTTTCTGTTACTGTCTATGTATAGAAAAGAGCAGCTTGGAAATTCTTCAAAATTTCTCTTTTTGAGTTCCATGGAAAAAGAAAAATTATATAAGTTTCAAATGACACTGTGTGAGTATATAGTGACAGAATTGTAATTTCTAGTTGAAATATTCCATTAAGCTACTACTGGAAGTACTCTTTCCCCTCCATTGCCGTTTTTTCCCCTATAGTCACTTCTAATAAGTGCCCCTTCCTCTTTTTTCACTTTTTGTACTCATCACTTGAGGAGCTTTGTTTATGTTCCTGTCTCACCCCCTTCACCCACTCACTGTCATCCCTCACCTCTCTCACACACTTTTTGATAAATTTGTAATCTATTTTTCGTGTTTCCATGGTTACGCAGTGGGCTTATAAGGGTTTTATGCTGGCATGCCAAGACCTTGAGAAACAATGAGCACAGCACAGGCTGAGAGGCTCTTCGGATAATAAACCCAAGCGTACAAACTGGAAACTGGATCAACCACAAAGCGCTCACACCTAGGCTGATTCACCACTTTCATGAATGCACCTTCTATTCACAAATTTTCTTTGTGCTCCCTTGAAATTGAAATATCCTGAAGAATTGGCTGAGTGTGGGTGTTCATCGTCCCAGCATTGGCTCAGGGTTTTACCTGACATCATGTAGTGTTGGATTTCTCTCCTTTGTACTGCTTTGAAAGAGTACTGACCAGTGTTTCTTTTTCAGGAAAAACGTAAAGGCATCTGCTATCTGCCAGTACTCCATTTCGGATATCCAGTGGGCCTTTGAGGGGCCTTATATGGAGAGCAAAGAGGACTCCAGCTCCAAATGGACCCAGTACACAGGGAAGGTGCCAGAACCGCGACCAGGCTCGGTACGGCCAACAGTAGCTATACAGGATTACAGTAATACTTATCCCCTGTTTCATCTTACACTGGCCTGATTATCCTCATCTCTGAAACACTGCCTTCTTGCTGACTCTGACGGGGAAGCACAAGTCAGCACTTCATATGTTGAGCTACTAAAGTTCTCTAATCACTGTGTGCTTTACGAACAAGTCTCTGCTTCAGAGAGCACAGCGAGGTACAGGTAGAGCGTCGATCTGGTTTCATCCAGAAATCAGACGCTGATGAGCAATTTAATAGAGTGCACATGGAGAAAATGGGCTTATTTCATCAAAGCGTTTTGCCATGGAGATTAGTAGCAGGCAGAAAATCTTTGCTGATTGGCTGCATTATGAATTTTGAATCTGTGATATTGCTAATGAGCGAGTCTGTATGCGAGTGAGCAGCTGTAATTGCTGTTTGGAAGTTTTCAGAAATTTAAAGGATTTTGGTTTTCCTGGCCTATTTTGAGTTTTTGAAAATAAAGCATTTCCTGAAAGCTTTTCTTCTCAAACACTTGAACAGTGTCTGTCGGATAATTGAAATGACAGTTAGATTATGTCAATTTTCAGTCAAGAGGCTGAGAATAGCTCAGTGTCCTACATTCTCAACAGGTTCTTGGAAATTAGAGTGCAATCCCACTGTGCCAGAAGAAGAGAGAATTTCAGACCCTGTATTGTTTGTGTCTGCTATCCTTTCAATGATGTGAAAATATGGCAGGATGTATATGTAGCTATTGTCAGAAAGTAACGTTACCGTACTTTCTCTTCAGTGCATCACAGATCCACTTAGAGCAAGAGGCATCAACTCATCCACCAACCTGCCAGATGATGTACTTCACTTTGTCCGTCGCCATCCGCTCATGTACAGGCAGATCCTTCCTCAAGAACAGCGCCCCCTGCTGTTTAGGAGGAAAGTGGACTACACCAAAATTGCTGTACACAGAGTGACTGGTCTAGATGATCAGATATACCACGTACTCTTCATTGGGACAGGTAATTTATGTTACAGTGACCGTTCTTTAGCTCTTATCTATCAAGCTTTGAGTGCAGCTGAGTTCTGAGTTGTTTTGATGTTCTTCCAGATGAAGGTTGGCTGCAAAGGGCTGTGAAGGTTAATGGTCAGCTGCACATCATTGAGGAGCTGCAGCTGTTTGAGGAACCCCAGCCAGTGGAAAGTATAGTCATCTCTGAGAAACAGGTGAGAAATGAACCTGTCCACATCCTGGAAGCTGATTTAAATAAAGATGTCTCTAAATCCATCATTACAACAGGTTATTCTCATTTTAAAGTCTCCAAACCCATTACATTCTGTTTGAATTGATGTGAGTATGACTTGATTTTATGCACAGCTCACAATGTGAATCTTACTACCCACTTGAACCTTTCAGATGAGTGTCTATGTGGGTTCGCCCACCTCTGTGGTGCAGTTGCCCTTGTCCACATGTAGCAGATACTCCTCGTGCTTTGACTGTGTGTTGGCGCGTGATCCCTTCTGTGCCTGGGATGGACTGGAGTGTGTGGAGATTACATCACACAACAGAAGGTATGAGTGCATGGTCATGAATACTTCTTCTGTCCATTCTTAACTTTTTAATTAACTGATTGAGAGCCATTGTGACTTACATATATCACAGTGTAGGTTCTCTGTCAATAGAGCTCATTGCATGATTTTGTTTATGTATGTTATGGAACCACCCACTCCAGTGCATCTTGGATAAGTGTCTAGCTCAGAGCTGGTGAACTCTGATATATTGGTATAATTTTGGTTGTGAAACATTTTTTTTTTCTCTTTGGCCTGCATCAGTGGATATTGAATTTTTAATTGTGCATGATCATTTCCCCTATTTTACATTACAATTTTATATTTTCATACCGTACATTATAATGCTGTGATGCCTAAATTCACTGGCAAAATCTGTTTTTAATTTTTAATATTTTATTTTTGATTTAGACAATCGGTCATTTATTAGTTATCGGCCATAAAAAAGAAATAATCAGTATTTATCGGTATTGATCAGAATTTTAATATCGGTGCATGATAATAACTAATAATAACTTCTGTCTACAGAGCCAATCTGACACAGGACATTTTGAATGGAAACCAGGGCTGTAATGAATCGACAGCACATGGTATGAAAAATCATTCTTATAATAGTCAGTGTTGCGGTGATGATTCAGTGTTGTTTTAGTATTCAGTGTTATTTATATACTTTTATAGTGTTTATTCATATTTTGAATTAGCTTTCATTTTTATATTTTCAGTTTCATTTTAATTTTAGGGTTGGTTTTAGTCATTTTGTTATATGCTTTTGTCATTTTTTTTCTATTTAGCTTTAATTTAGTTTTATCTACATATTAATCATTTTAGCACTTCAACTTCAACTTTTTATTTCAGTTAGTTGCCAAGGCCAAGTTGCCAAGTGTTTTAGTAATTTTAGTAGGTTTTTCAAGTCTTTTTCCAGTTTATTTAAGCTTTATTTCCTTTTACAAAAATGATTCTTAATAGACTTAATTTCAGTAAACAACAACACTGTGAAGATGTTTAAAACACTGATGATTGTGTTTAAAATTGGTGTAGTCAGTGTGTCTTTGATGAGTCAAAGCAAATGGTATAAGTCAGATGAAGTAAATATGAGCCAATATCTAAGTTCGTGGGACACTCCAGTTTTCAGTGTCCAATGAATCACCGTTACTGCGGTAATATGATCTAGCTAATTAACCATAAATTATTCCAGTGTCATTATAACTGATGTGTGCATGTCATTGTTCTGTCATAGATCAAGTGTTACACCGCTCTCGCTCTGTGATGGCGGGTGATGACGTGCTGCTTCAGTGCGAGCTCAGCTCCAATCTGGCAACCCCTGAGTGGAAGCTGAATGAAAAGAAACCTCTGCAGGGTTACGGATTGAATTCTGGTTACCGCGTCGGCACTGACGGCCTCCTGGTCATCGAGGCACGGCCTTACCAGAGCGGCAACTACTGCTGCTCTGCCCTGGAGAATGGTGTCCATGTTCCTGTGGTAATCTACAGCTTGACAGTTCGCCAGGACCTTCTCGCACCTCCTTCCGTGGAGCCAACGCGGCCACGCTTGACCACATCGATCTACGGGACCATTCAAACTTCCCCAAGTGACTCGCCGGAGGACTTCCATCCGACCTCAGTGTCTCCTCGCTTTGAGTTCCTGTCCGTGAGGAATATGGAGGCTATGTACCTATCCCTAATCACTATTCTAGGAAGCCTGTGCTTTGTTCTAACAGTCATCCTGCTTTACGTGGGATTCTGTTTGCAAGGACGGAGGGGTAAATACTCTTTACGGGCCGCAGCTCGCACCGAAAGAAAGCGAGGTGCTCACATGGAGCTGAAGACCATCTCCAGCCACTGCAACGGGAAACCGGATGCTCATGACGGCCTGCTGCAGATCGTCCCCGGAGAAGCAACAACATCACCCAACAAAGAGCTTCCTCCTGCTCCACCTCTCCCACCGCCTCCAGAATCAGAATACGTCAATGGACTCTCTGCCACTTTACCCAGCGTCTTACGCAAGATGAATGGAAACAGCTATGTGTTGCTGAGACAGACAGATGGAGACACCACATCTCCGCTTTATTACTCCTTCACAGAGGAGCTCAACAGGATCCTGGAGAAGAGGAAGCACACGCAGCTGTGTAGAACACCTGATGAGAGCTCGGTGTGAAATCGAGATGCGTTTGAACTGCTCAAGTGTTCATGGGCAGTGCCGTCGTCTAATACCCCTTCTTCACCCAGACTAACTTTAACAGGATGCTAATGAGTAGCCACGGCTGCTTTTATTGGAAGATAAACAAAGCATTGGTATTCCTCTAAAAGGAACAAACTCCTTCTCCGTTTGCATTTCAAATGTAGAGCTTGTGACTTTCAACAGACTGAGGAAAGCCCACTGTTCACAAATAGCAAAGAATGGACACATTCGATGGAAATTCTACCTCAGCAAATTGTATCACACAGCTTTTGGCTTATTTCAGCATGCTTGCGTTAAATTCGAGTTGGAGTTGGGAATGTATAGTTGGGGACACACAGCAAGAGAACCTTCAAAGCAAAAGAGCCCATCTGGGGGAATCAAGTAAATGATTCTGTAACAAACTAGTTGGAAGAAACATTTACAAGGCAGCATTGTAAAAAAGCAACAAGATGAACTCAAATGGAGGTATTGCAGCAGGATGGAGCAAATCGTGCTAAACTCTAGTACCGTCGAGCACTGAATGTCTTTGATATGTCCTTTATTTTAATATTTTCTAATTTATGCCAACACTGACCTTATCCGTAACAGCTTGTAATAATAAGCATAATTAAAAAGAGCAGGGATAACAGACTTTAAAAACAATTAGACATGCACTTGATGGTACTGATAGTATAAATATGGCATTTATTGATAGTTTCACAGGGGTGGGAACCTAGGAAGATGACAGTATTAACCACTGAGATGCACTTTATGGACCAGTAGCATTTGTTTTCCGTGAGGTGCTGCTTATTGTGACAGATCTGGAGAAGACGGAATGGATTACAAGGACAGGACCGTTGCGAAAGATGTGAAAGTGACAATTGACTCTGAATTCGAGAGGGAAGACTATGTGCACAGTATCTGTTTAACCCTGAGCAATGGACCCCTAAATATGTCTGGATTCGTTACTCGTGACTTAAGATCTGTTATGTCTCAGATCTGTATGTCTCTTATAGTATGATAAGTCCACATGCACAAGAACTAACACGATTCCTTGTCGGAATCCTTCATCGGAATTCCGGAGTCATTGGCTGCTAGGTCTCCATGGAAACCACAGAGCAGAGGTAAAGCTGATGCTGACCTTCTTAGATTATCCTTTTGACATGACCAATTATTACAGCACCTCTTACAGTCAGGTCTCGCAGTCTTAACAGGGATTAGCGAATTAGCGCGACGTCCTGAAATTAGGCTTCTGCTGCCAGTAAATAAACTAAATTCAATTCTAGTCGGGACATGATTAACAATGAGTATTGTAACATGGTGAAATTGGGGGGTTTAATTATCCCCTACACTTCCAGTAAGTCCATTAAACTGTTGTGTAAATATTCGTCTTGGAACTGCTCCAGCTGCTCCGACTGCCCACACTTGCGTGCAAGAGCATTTTGGCGTATCTCCCACTACTTAAGGGGAGCGAAGCACCTGGTTCTGTCTGTTTAGATCAGAATATGCAGATTGCAATGGAGCCGAGTGGAGAACATTAAGGCCACATGTTCAGAACAGAGCTAAGATGAGCACTGCTGATAGTGCAGTTCGCTCTCTCCCTTATGCTTTGTGTTCAGACGTATTGTTTTTGTCTTGTTTAGTAGAGTTGGACTTTTCTGAAGCGCTCTAAGAATTAAATTAATGTCATTATTTAAATTAATCCTCATGTCATAACAAACCTGTATCTTGTTATTTTTACACAAAAGAAGACATTTTGAAGTATCTTTCCATGGCTCTTTCTATACAATGTAACTTTGTTGTGACCAAAAAGGATAAAATAAACTTACACTAAAAAAAAGAGATTTTTTCCTCAGAATATTTGTCTCGTTTTCCAGTTGAAACATCTCAACATTATTAAATTAAGGAAGATTTACTAGAAAAGAAAAATGACATACAATTAAGTGAATTTATTCTTAAAACAAGAAAAATAAACTTGTTTTCCATTTGAATTAAGATTATTTTTCCTACCCCATTGACAGATATTTTTTTCTTGTTTCAAGCATAGGTTTTCGTTATAATGTCTTTTCTAAAAAAAAAAAAAAAAGTATCTTGTTTTGCTTCTCAAGTAAATTTATTTTGATTTAATAATGTTCTGATATTTCTACTGGAAAACAAGAGGAAAATACTAAGTAAGAAAATTAATTTTGCTGTGTAGACATACAACTTATATTCCAAATATTTTGAAGCCAGATTCAAAATGCATTGCCTTTGATGCAAAAACTAAACTGTGTGAGCAGACCTTTTATGATGAATATAGCACACAAGTCATATGGACAAATTTTATTGTACCTTTATAGTGCTTTGTCATTTTATGAGCTTGACAGATTGTTTTTTTTTTCTCCATCATCTCTCTGAATCCCCCAACACCACCTTTGTTATTTCCGTTTGACAAATGGCTTTCATGTCCATGCATACACCTCCATCATAGTGTCTAATGAGAGCAGAACAGATCTGCATACACATCTGACCTCCACTCTCCCAGAGGGTCACAATCTGTGATTAGATGCTTGTCCTCATGCAGCTCATATGGTCTGTTCCTGCAATGTTTACATCCCTTGAGACTTATATTCCTATGAGAGAGGTGCTCCTGCAGATTCTTCCAACATGCCAGGACAGGTTTGTGGATGAGAAATATCTCGTCTGCTGCCCGCATTCAAAGTGAATTTAAAGTGCACTAGAGAGAACGAGATCGACAGAGAAAGATCAAAAGAGAGTCTGGAGAATGCATTGAAATAGATTGGGAAATGGTCATTAAGCCTTTTAGTCTCATTTAGAGCAAGTATACAGAGCCCTCAGCAGCGCCGTATCTGATTCCAGATTCAAAAATGGCATGTTAATGTCGCTAAAATGCCATTGGTTCTCCTGGGTGTAGTAACTTAACACGATGCACTACTTTTGGCCTGTTTTTCGCATATTGCCTGGTTTCAGAAGACAATGTACCACATAAAGTGTCATATCGACCACTTTTATGATATTTTTTAATGTTGTGTAATGGCAAGAGCTACATAATGATTTCAGTTTTAGCAAATAATCCAGGTTTGGAATGACACGAAGGAGAGAGAATAATGAAAGAATTCCATTTTCTGGTTAAACTAACAGAACACAGAACCTTTAGGCTCAAACATTTTGGGTTTATTTTTTTGACAGAGAGCACAGTCCCAAAAAGTGAAATGTTGAACAAGACAACAAGAAAATATGACATTATCAGACATTTCATTCCTTACAAAATTATATCTTGTTTTGTTGTTGTACTATTAAGCCATTCACCATTTTCAATATGAACTTAATACATAATGAAAAATTAAAGAGGTTTATGCCCTGTATAGATGACCAGAAGAGACATATATTGAGTTTAATTAGTCCCTTCAGTCATGCATACTTTATTCCAGTATACAGTATAACTGAAAAATGTGTCAGTGGAAATATTTATTTTATAGCTTTGTACAGTTTTGTGTATATTTATTTTCACAATGTTTCAAACTGGGATTTTCTAAATTGTGGTTGGTTAATAGTGCATGGATATGCTTTTTTGAGAACATTATTTACAATTTTTGAAAACCCAAAAATATATAATAGATATAAAAAACAATTATATAAACGTGATGCCGATAATAATAATAGAAATGAAATTAAACCCAAATAACTCTAATAAAGCATGTGTTAATTCCATTTCCATTATTACAGTATTTTCCAAAATTTTAAAAATTGCTTCCAGTTGTATATGTGCTAAAATGTTACACCACATTCCAACTAAGATGGTATGCTTCCTATTTCTCATTTTGCTCCTGCAGAGCCTACCATGTCTCAGAGTCACTTCAGTGCACAGTTGTATGCCTCTTCAGTCGTGGGTAGGATTGTGTGGGCTGCCTCTGGAACTGCATTTAATGAAGCTGGTTAGACCTGTGCCTGTCACCATGGTGAAAAAGACCATAGAATTATTATCAATTAGCTTCATGCTTAATTCTCTACCACTCTCTCCATGCACGAAACGTTCTGGACTATCTTGCCTTGTGTGTGTTCAAACAGTCATAGCCCAAGGTATGCATTTAATGTGTATGTCTTTTCTTTTGTCCGAGGGTAAAGTGTTATGCTTTGTGTTTAATTAACACAGTAATACTACAGGGACGTTACTTGCAGGGGAGGAGGGTGAGAAGTGTGAATTCATTATGTTCAACATCAGAAACTTGTAAGTCTGTTTACATTTTATCTAGTAAATTCTTTTAATAAACAGTATTGATGCTTCTGTTAGTGTCTCTTTGCTTTTTGGTATTACATGAAATAAATGCACGAGTCAAGCATAATATTCAAAATGAGGTTAGCATACCTCGCCTGTGCTGACGTGTAGGTGCTGCAACAAAACAGGTTATTAGCACTTGATACAGCTGGAACAGGTTGTTCTGTGGTCAACCGGAATTTACCAACTGACAGAATCTTTTCTCTTTCTTATTGACTTCAAATCAGCTGCAGAGAATGAATTGAAACAAAGCACTCTGTAACGGATCAGTCCAGATTTTACCCATTAGAGGGTGTGGGAGGTGTTTCATTCATGAGGGTAGTCACACATCACCAGTTCATCCATTAAAAAGGAGTAGGCTATTTATTGTTTTATTAACAATGAGTAATGTGCTATAAGCTAATTTGGTCTAACAATACCCATCCTGCATAAACATGCATGAATCTGTCACCATCACATAAAGGTTCCAAATGTTTTTACTGGTCAGTCTTGGAACCAGAGCCAAGGAGAGTTACAAATCTCTAAGGAGATTCAAACATTTATGGCATCATAGTAAAGCATTACGTCACATGACAACAGAAGGTGCAGGGTTATGCTGGCCATTATGTTGGTTATCGCCATACAGCATAAGAGAGCGGGAGATAAGCAGTGTTTGTACGTGAGGAGGAGTGTGGTTTTGTGTTGCTGGAGTCTCTATAGAAAGTGACTCATTAAGACTGCATTATTCTGTTCTGTACTCTACAAAAAGGTCCCGACGAAAGCATTACACTCCAGGGACATCCATGGTTTGAATTATGGGGTGAATTAAGATTTAAATTTGATAACTGATTAATAAATGATTATATGTATTTTATCTGTCCCATAAATAATTCTAAATACCTTAGGGAATGCAAATTTGGTCCGTTTTTTGGCCAGACAAAAACTGCACACAGGCTGAATGTAAATGTTACTCTCTGTAAATCCACTCTCTGACACTAGGTGGCAATTATGGAACAGCAGAATTAGCATTGCGATTAAGAGCACTACTTTATGTATTACATAGATGAAAACAAAATGCAATTAAATCTTTTCTGAAGACAGTCAGAAACTTCAGAGGTACATCCATATAATTAATTCATTCATATATTCATTTGTATAATTCCCTTACTACTCTTTTAAAGTGGTCATCAGATGCCCATTTTCCACAAGTTGATATGATTTTAGGGTCTTAATGAAAAGTCTATAACATATTTTGGTTAAAATTTCTCAATGATAGTGTAAAAAACACCTTTTTTACCATGTCAAAATCAGCTCTGTTTTTAGCAAGCCATTCTAGTCCATGTTGCTTTAAATGCTAATGAGCTCTGCTGACTCCGCCCCTCTCTTCCATGGAGTGAGAGCAGTACTGTTTAGTTTAGCCGCGAAACTGGTTAACTAGCACATTATTAGGAAAGGCGATTTGCAAAGAGTCATAAAAAACTATTTGCTATCACAAAGCTTTCTGAGTTTATGTCTGTTTCCACTAGATGGTGCTTGTCTTAGACACTCGCTTATCTCAGTATAACTTTTGATTAGTTTAATTTGTATAACTTTATATTTTGGTTATTTTATCATGTTTATTGTGATTCCTATACTGAATTATTGTTTACTTGAGCAAGATTGCAAGATTGAAAAAGTGTTTTTGGTTGTTTTATTTTATTCCCATCTTGCCTTTGTATATATCACTTCCTGTATTCTCGTCTGCGTGAAGAGATGGAACGATGTTATCGTTGAAAGGTTTAAGGTGTTTTTCTTTACGATTACAAGTCATCCATCCAAGAAACTTGAAGATATAACCCCTCTCTTAACTTACAAGCAGGCAAAAGTGGTATGTGGATGTATTTTTTTTTTTTTTTGTTCATTTAAATTGTATGCATGTTTTCTGTGTAATTGAATGTGTGACTGATGTTTGTTATATTCGTCGTTTATTTAGTTCTACGGGGTTGGCATCATTGGTATTGATGTTCATGTCCATAAGTGCATCAAACATATGTAAAAAGAAACCTCAGCCTTCGCGTTGTGACTAAGGGAGCCATAAAAACCCTTAGATTAACTTCTTCTGTAGATGAAGCTGGATCACAAATAATTTGCGCGAACATAGACGCATTAAGGCAGATCGAGATCGGCACATTCCCTTCAAAGCGAAAGTAACGTTAATCCTCTGCATCTTCAGCGGCTCAGATGTCGGGAGTAAATGACGACTGCTATGTTCATTATTACATCCAACAACAAAACACCTCAATCGCTTAATCTGAGACATTCTTGTCTTCCCCTGCACCGGAGTCTACACAATGGCGGACAGCTCTCAGCTCTCTCAGGGCGGTAGTGATGGGTCGTTCTTGAATGATTTGTTCATTTTGAACAAATCTTTAACGTGACTCGGGAAGAACGAGTCGTCTTGGGGAGTGATTCGTTCAGTCGCGCATGCGCAATATCCTATAGGTTCTGTACTGGAATTAGTTCACCTGTTTTGAGTCTTTGGGTTTTTCGAGTCGTCCGTTCATCACGTGACCGCCCCATAAGCTTAACCAATGCAGTCTGAGCCGTAAAGAGAATTGATTAGTTCATCTCTCGAGTCTTCGGGTTTGAGTCATTTGTTCATCACGTGACACCCCCATAGGCTTAACCAATGCAGTCTGAGCCGGAAAGAGAATTGATTAGTTCATCTCTCGAGTCTTTGGGTTTGAGTCGTTCATTCATCACGTGACACCCCCATATACTTAACTAATGCAGTCTGAGCCGGAAAGAGACTTAATAATAATAATAATCAACTCTTTATTACCTTTGTTACCACATTCAGTGTTATGACAGAAATTTACACATTTATAAACTGTAAGAAATAAAAAGCTACAATTTGAGACCAGAAACGCAATAATTATAATAATGATGATGATGATAATAACTATGTACCCCTCTGTAAGGAAGCTTGTAAATTAACTAATGCTGCATTCACGTGCTATTGGAATTATCGTAAATAAGAGTTTCCTAGTCGGAAATTGGCCATATAAGGCCTCTCTAAGGCAGTTCATGTCCAATTTCCGACTAGGTCCGACTAGTATTTACGATAATTCTGATAGCACGTGAATGCAGCATATTTTCTCTATCCAATGCTGTGACGTCACCTGACAAAAGAACGAATGACTCGAAAGACTCGTGAGATGAACTAATTAATTCTCTTTCCGGCTCAGACTGCATTGGTTAAGTTTATGGGGCTGTCACGTGATGAACGAACAACTCAAACCGAAGACTTGTCAGATAAGAGGTGAGGTGAGCTAATCATAGACCAAAGACCCAGGTAAACAATGAATTAATCTTTTCTGTTTCTTATAGCATTAAAGTTTTGTATTGTTTGTAGTGTGATCAACGTTTGCACAAGTAGTAGACGTGTTAGGGAAGTAAAACGTAACATTTTAATTATGTTTTGCTAAAATGAACGAAATGACTCGAAAAAAGATTCGTTCATTTTGCTGAATGAGA
The DNA here is from genome assembly GCA_039654775.1 of Spinibarbus caldwelli. Taxonomy (NCBI): domain Eukaryota; kingdom Metazoa; phylum Chordata; class Actinopteri; order Cypriniformes; family Cyprinidae; genus Spinibarbus; species Spinibarbus caldwelli. Next base: position 22,270,288 of record CM077242.1, read on the forward strand.
CGGTCCGAGTCGGTAAAATGATCCGAACTTCCCATCACTACAGGGCGGGTCTAAGGTAAGACAGACTTGTCAATCAACTATCGTGGGAGGGGCCTGTGACAGGAATCTCAGAACAGCCTGATTTGAGAAAGGGCATTTAAAAAAAAAAACACTGGGTGGATTTTTATCATTATAGGATGGATGTGTACACACACTTCCAACACACATTTATGTTCAAACAACTTGTAAAGTGAATTTGCATCCGATGACCCCTTTAAAACCTCCCAGCTTTCCGCCATATGTTTTCACACATAACGAAACTACTCTGCGCGCTGTGCGCAGGTCAGACTGTACATGGACAATATTTGTTTATCCTGTTCAAACCACAGCAATCGAATACGGTTTCAATGATGATTAAAATATGAAATATTATAGCTAATACTAACCGTGGGGAATTTTATCGTGATTTATCGTCAAACTGGTAATCGTTTCATCCCTAACACTGACAAAACATAAATACAATAAATAATGCCATTAAACTAGATAATAATTATATATTTAATAAACAGGCTATATGAAAACATCAGCTTCTGTTAGATTAATCTCTGACAAACAGTGATTCACTCTGCTAAAAATTCTGGTCAAAACACTAGATACCTGCATTTGTGTTAGTCACATCATACTGAACTATGATAGCGCAAGCAAAAGAAGTCGAAACCTGTGACTCGTGCCACTTTTTTTGCTTTAATATTTTTTATAGCTTATCTGTTATGTCACCTCATAGTTTATGACTCACTGTGCACTCATGTGACACTCATGTGCGTGTGTTAAAGGTTACAGTGCAGTGAGCGTGGTGGAAATCCCTCTAGTCTAGCTGAACTTCATTCGATCAGCACGTTGCACTGGTCACCACACCCGCTGGAAGCGCTAGAATTACTGTAATTTGAGGGTTGCCAGGTCTTCACAACAAAACCCGCCCAATTGCTACTCAAAACTAGCCCAGTCAGGTTTCGATGGGGTCCCCCGGTACAAATTACTTTCCGTGAGTAAAATACACGTTTTTTTGGTGGCGTTCCCTTGGTATAATTCGCAATTTGAGGGCTAAATATCATGTTATTGGGGTCGCTTCAACCCGCGGCAACAGTGTTAAGGTAGCCAAATTCCGCGGGAAAACCGCGGACTTGGCAACACAGTCACCCGTCCAGTTGCACTTCAGACATCACGGATTTATTTGCTGCTCAGGCGGTGCTGTGCTGTGCAGGATATTTCCAGGTAACCTCTGTGTGACAGGCAAAACACAGTCTGAAGGGAATCCTACTCACTGTGCAACATACGGGTTACCAAGCAACAAAAACATTGTTTTTATTTTTATACATGTCCAGGTGCTGCGGTGAATTGTAGGTGGAGAATTGCAGAAGACTTTATACACTCTGTGCTGATAGGACATGAGTAATTGTCTATTCTATAAGGTTTCCTATAAGATTTAACTCACCAGTTCATATCTTGACATGGTTTATATGCATTTCTGGTCTGTAAAGGTATTCCTTTTGTTAACACGTGGCAATAACAAATTGTAATGTATTGACCTTTACTACATTTTGCTTTCTCTTTTCATTCTGTCTGTTTGTCTGTCTCAAATGTGTTTGTTTTGCAGGCAACACCCTGAACCAGAGGAACAGGCTGTTCATCACGAGATTTTTTCCACTGTCATTTAGTGGCATGTGCTTTCTCATCTATTTTCAAAAAAGATTGTTTTGACACTGCATGGTGCTTGATAGGAATCTGTTACTCCTCTGAAGATGATAGACATGCAGGGTCCTATTACAGTTGCCTTTAGGTTGATGCTTTATTATAGCAGCTATAAGAGGGAAGTATGAGATGTTTTCAGACATGTGCCTTTACATCTCAAAGCATCAAATCTCTCATGGATATTTGGTAATACAATAGCACTACAATTAAATTCCAGGAGACTCTTTCTGCTAAAGTCTCTCCTCGCACTCTTCTTTTTGATGAAAGTATTGCTCCATCTAGTGATCAACCATGTAAGATACAAGCACTGAATTAAACGATTTTAGACGAGGCATCATTTTAGATAGTTGGTAACGGATGTGATTCTTAATCGTGTAGACAGGCTTATTTGATTTTACTGATAACAACGAATAGATTATAGATATCATAACCGTTATACTTAGAAGAACATCTGCCATTTTTGGTAGGGAATGCTTTATTGAATGAATAAAGTCACTGGATCATTTTAAGGAATCACTGCCATTTGTAAGCAAGACATAAGTGCTGCTATCAACTTGAACCCTAAAGTGCTAAATCATTTCAACTCTGTCAGAGTAAGTTTGAAATTTATGTTAAACTCTCTGTTGATATAAATCAGTTTGCACTATAATAAATTATATTATAATTGAAAAATATTAATAACCCAATACATTTTTCTTTTAAAACTTGTTTTCGGCCAGTTCTGTTGCATTCAAATTATTTTGTGACTGTAAATGGCTGAAGGTTTATACAAAATTAACTGTTGCCTTAGCTTGCAAATATCATTATACCACAGTAAATTATTTACAGTCAGAATTCTTGTGCTTTGTGCCAAGAACAATATTTTTTTCTGTAAAAATGCTGACTGTAATCATGATGAAGCCTATAGGAGCATAAACATAATGAAATAGTGAAAACTTACCTCTGTTTGAACATGTGGTCTCTCCCTCAAATATGATGCCGGGAAGATTAAATATTATTTTTAAAGGCAAGAAAAGTCTAACTAAACAGAAAGTGCAGGGTAAAAGACTGCATTATTCAAATGCATTTAAAAAAAAAAAAATCAAAAAGACTTTAGAAAATAAAAAATAGAATTCTAAGTAAAAGTGAAATTAGATTTCTAGATTAATGCAGCATTAAAATTGAATGCTATTCTGATGAAAGTTCTGATGAAATATGAACAACACAATTATTTTATTTTGTATATGATTGATATATAACAACAGATCCATGTTTTCCAAAGAATCCTTATTTAGATATCTAAAAAATAATGTAAAAGCTGTGAGTTGTGAGTGATTTGTCTCAGCAAATCAGATGATTCAGCTCCCCAGGGCTGGTGCTGTGAAATTTACATAAAAAAAGTTACATCCTTCTATTTGTGACCTGTGACTCAATACACTGAGTCTGAATCCATGCCTGGACAGCAGTACAGTTTTCTTGACAAAGTGAGGTAGGCTACTTATTTTCTTCTGACTTACTTTCTGTGTGAATTCAATCAAGCATCAAAGATTCTTTTTTCCAAACACAGTGCTCAGACTGTGTTCTGACTGTAAGGTAAACACTGAAATCTCAGTTTATCCTTAGAATTTTTTTTTTTTTCAGTGTGTAATTTATTGAATATGTGTGAAAACAGCTGCAACACTTCCCTCCCATTCCATCCCTGTGATCTACTTGCTGTCTCCAGAGAGATCAGACACAGCAGCGCTCAAACACAAGCTTACTCTTTGAGTTCTGACCGCAAATGGAGTAAACTTTAATTGAGTTAGATGATCCTGCTGCAAAAAAATCCTGGATTAGAGATGATCTCACTGGGCGTTTATCTCTCAGAGGATGTTCCAGAGGGAATTAACCCAGTTAACAATACAGGCACACTCAGTGTGCCAGTGGAAGCAGATGGCAGTGTGTCGCAAACTCAACTTTATAGACCTGTATCAACAGCGCTGTCCTCAAGTCAAGTTCACACAAGATTACTAGAGACCAGCCCAGAGTAAAATATACTGACACTTGCTGGCTGGGTTGTGCCTGTTGTCAGGGGCTTGACTACTATACTTATAAAACCTGTATCAATACACACTCTCGTTCATAAGTATAGGGTCAGTACGTTTTATTTTTTTCTTTCAGTCAAATAATTTCAGTTCAAATTATTTTATTCAGTTGGATGCATTAATTTGATCAAAAGTGACAGTAAAGACATTTAAGGTTACAAAAAAATTTCTATTTCAGTTGTTTTCAACTGATATAAATAAGTAATGTTTCTTGAGCAGCAAATCAGCATGTTTCTGAAGGATCACGTTACACTGAAAACTGGAGTAATGATGCTGAAAATTCAGTTTTGCATCACAGGAATAAATTACATTTTTAAAATATATTATAATAGAAAACACTCATTACAATCGTAATATTTCTTTACTGTATTTTTCCTTCAAATAAATGCATCCTTAGTGGGCATAATTTATTTTAAATACAATGCATTATTTCTTATACACTATATTGCCAAAAGTATTGGGTCACCCCCTTCTAATGAACAGGTTTGACTACTTTAGTAATTTCCATGAGTACAAATCTTAATGTTTAAGCATATAATGATATTCTAGGGAATTGTGTGCTTCTAATTTTAAAGCAACAGTTTGGACAGGACCCTTTTCTATTCTAACATGACAATGCCTCTGTGTATAAGGCAAGGTTCAAAAAGAAATGATTGATTCAGTCAGTATGGAAGAACTTGACTGGTCTGCAGAAAGCCAAGTCCTAATCTTGAGCCAAAAGTTCATTACCAAACACCAATGACTTGTACATATGGGTACAGTCATTTTAGACACTTCCAAAACTGTTGCAACAGAGATGAAAATACAATTTTTAAATACATGCATTATGTTTCCATCTTTGTTGCCACAGTTTTGGAAGTGACTTTTTCTGTTCTAAGGAAGGGGGTGTCCCAATACGTTTGTCCATATAGTGTATGTACAACTGTGCTTAATGTAATTTAATGCATTATAAGCATTACAATAGATAATTCACGTATTACTTTTATAATCCTTTTAAATTTTTAATATACAGTGGTGGCCAAAATTATTAGAACATTAGTATTTTCACCAGATAAAAAAGTGATTTTAAGTCAGTTATTTCTATCTTTTGCTATAGTGTGTCAATAGGAAATATCGGTTTACATTTCCAAACATTTATTTTGGAATTAATTGTAATAATCCAGTGAGATTTTTGTTTGCACAAGGAGTCTGAAACAGCCAGTGCTCCACACAGAGATCTGATCTGATCATCATCCAGTCTGTCTGGAATGACATGAAACAGAACAAACTGAGACAGACTAAATCCAGAAGAACTGTGGCAACGTCTCCAAGATGCTTCAAGAGACCTACCTGCAAAGCTACAGTACTGTTTTAGGCACTTGTGTAAAAATGCTGAAAAATGAGGATGCTGTCAAAAATAATGCCATAAATAGATTTTCTTTGTCAATTAACTTCTATTAACTAAATTAAATCAACATTTGGTGTGACCATCCTTTGCGTTTAAAGCAGCTTTTGCCCTAGGTGCACTTGCGCATTGTTTTTCAGGTAGATTTGCAGGTAGATTTCTTGAATCATCTTGGAGACGTTGCCACAGTTCTTCTGGATTTAGTCTGTCTCAGTTTGTTCTGTTTCTTCATGTCATTCCAGACGGACTGGATGATGATCAGATCAGATCTCTGTGTGGAGCACTGGCTGTTTCAGACTCCTTGTGCAAACAAAAATCTCACTGGATTATTACAATTAATGGCAAAATGAATGTTTGGAAATGTAAACTGATATTTCCTACTGACACACTACAGCAAAAAATAAATAAATAAAAAAATAAAAAAAATATAAAAGACTTAAAACCATTTTTTAGCTGCTGAAAATACTAGTGTTCTAATAATTTTGGCCACCACTGTATATATAAATTTACCTTGAAAAAAGCTTAGAGAAAATACACACACACACACACACACACACACACACACACATATATATATATATATATATATATATATATATTTGGAACTGAAGCACAGCAAAACATGTAACCAAGTATACGCAATTATTTAGTTGTGTATATACATGTATATCTATATCTATATCTATCTATCTATCTATCTATATATAGATAGATATACATGTATATACACAACTAAAGAGTTGCGTATACTTGGTTACATGTTTTGCTGTGCTTCAGTTCCAAATCAGATAAACTAGTGACTGTTGTTTAGCAGTTTTTTCTGTTTCCTCTTGTTTACTCACTGAACCATGTTATCTGAAACATCAGCAGTTTTCAGTAAACAGAGTAACGGTGCTCTGAACATACAAATTAAAAGGTGAAATTATAAAATATAGCAGCTCTGACGCTTGTACAATGCTAAAGACATACTGACTTAGAATGCTTTATCTTAATGTAAATTTCTGATCTGTTCATTATGCTTAAGAAATTTGAGCATGACTCTTGTATTATGATCTGAGACACATAATCTCTGTCTCCGGCACAGAGGTTTTCTTTTCTTCATGTGTCATTCTGAACTGAAGCAGGGCCTCACTAATGACACAATGAGGAATCTAAACCCCACATCTGCTGGAGGCTCAGGAGACAGACTGAGGCATTGTGGGAATGGTTGTGAAGACTAGGTAAAATGCATGCTTTGTGTTTGCTCATTTAATGTAGATTAGAGTATTTCAGTATATTAATAATAATAATCTATTGATTTAAATGATTTTAAGTCATCCTGCGGTCCCCTTAAAAGTTTGCTGAGGCTCTGTGGTTGAGAGCCACTGACGAAACACTGAGATCTTTTGAGAAAACTCTAAGAAGCAGGAGCCTCATCAAAAGTCTGCATTTGATCTCATTGCTGTCTAGGAGAAACAACTGATATATTAAACTGATCAACTTTGTGATTTTTATTTCTTATGGAAAAGTAGCTGAAAGTGAAAACAGCAAAGTGCCATGATGGGTTTTTAATGCAGCAGTTAAGATCCAGCCTGCAGCTGTTTATATCTCAGTATTTCCACATGTCTCGTATCACCCGTACTCCTTCAGTATTGCAAATGAAAGCTTTTAAGTGAGTGATTGAGACTGTGAGGGTTTGTTTTTCTTCCTGATAAAAGCCCACTGGAGAGAGATGAAGGGGGTGGATAATACGAAGAAAAAGAAGTGAACAGCTGCATGTACCGAAGAGTTCTTGGAGTTTTCTTCCCATGTGGATGTACAAATGCCAGGGATGTTGAGGGGTTAACCTCAGTTCCCATCCCTGCAGTCAGTAAATGAATGTGAGCACAGTCACGCATATGTAAACTCATAAACACATAAATAACTATATGTTAACACATGCGCTCCAGTTGTGTTTTGGGTTCACAGCACATTCACCTCCCCACATTCACAGCTACAGACAGGAAACAAATGCAGCCGGAGCTAAAAGCCGTTGCAGATCATTCCACTGAGATAGGACCTAACATTTCAGGTTAACAGCTCTGACATTGCTTAATAGCTTTTAATGTGTTTTCCTTTATAGATCCCCTACTGGTGATTACACAAGGATCTAGTGAGAGAAAACTGACTGAAAATGAATGTGAGTTGTGTTCATGCTTGTATGAGATTTGAGTTGCTTAGGGTAATTTTTAATAAATTAAAAATTATATAACTATAAAAAATGTAATATATAGTTATATATATTTTTATTATTATATTATATTATATTATTAGAATGATAATATAATATAATATAATATAGAACACTTTACAACATTAGGTAACATTTGTTAATGCAATACATTGTCACCTTTGTTAACATAGTTAATGAAAATACAACTATTTATTGTATAATATTAACAGATGCTATTTTTGGTTTTAAATATGTATTAGTAAATGTTGAAATCACCATTAAATTAATGCTTTAGAAGTATTTTTCTTTGTTAATTTGTTTTTTACTAATGTTAACAAATGGAACTTTATTGTAAAGTGTTATTTCATTTTGTCTTCTATTTAACTTACTTTCTCTTTACCTTTCCTAACTTTTTCATTTATTGCACTTTCTAAATGAATGTTCATACATTCTGTCATTTTCTCAAGACGTTTATTCATTTTTCTTCACAAGGCAATGCTCAATGATGGGTCAGTGAGCTGGGGAATTAGTTTCAGTCTTGGACCCCCCATTTCCCCATTCTACATTTACACCAATTCTGTCCTTTTTCATCATTATTAACTTTCATGCTGAATTAATTCTGTACAATGTCCTATGCTCAATTTGAGAATATGAGTCTGCTGTGGTAATGTGGCTGGACACAGTACTTATACAGTAAATTTAGACGGATGTGTTCTCCATAATTTCAATTCTTTCATCACACAGTGTAACAGAGTGTTACTCTCTGTACTTCTGCAATACAATACTTAATCATGTCTTATAATTAAGTAATATACTTATAAATAAGTTGAGTGTGCTAACTGAAAACACAGAATCTTAGATTAATTGATAATTATAATAGCTTGCAAACAACAGATTAGTATGTTTGATGTTGTACTATATTTGTATGTGTGTAGATTTACAGTTAGGCAATGTTTCTTTAAATGCATGGTGCCTAAAATAGTCTGCGTTCTCTGTTTCTGGATATAGCGCATGTGAATGTCCTCCATGGGAGTTTCAGCCATTCCACATTAAGAGCAGCTCTCCCCACACCCTTCACTTCTATTCCTGTCTTTTGATCATTTGTCATTCTGCAAACTTAAGAAGTCAAGGCTAATGGTTTATTCATTCATATATAGGCCTACACTAATTACAGAAGAATTCTTTCTCATATTTTCTGTAAAGGCAAATTTTAGCAATATTGTGACCTTTTCCCAATTAAGCTACACATATGATGCTTGTGAATTGTTCATCTGAAATATTTATTCTACTGTCCATGTTATAGTATTGTAACATAAGTATATGAAGTAGTGTATATTTAGTACTGTACATTTAATACACATGCAGTTAATATGCAGTTTGGATGTATACAGTTTGTTTGTGGAAACAGTCTTTGTGCAACACAATTATATACTGTAATAATTAATTTTCATGTATAATTAAAGTAACATAGATATTGTAATGTGAAGTAACATCTCTTTTATATATGACTAATAACCAGTATCTAAAAATATAATACAAGTTAAACTTTGCACTTTTAATCATACTTATTTAAGCATACAAAAATGAACTTGAAAACAGCCTGATGAAATCAAGAGACAGAATTTCTCATTAACTAGTAAGTAACTTGAAAATGATTTGAATTAGAAGATGTAATTCATCTGCAGGACACACCAGAAGTCCAGAAGATTTTATGATTGTTTTTCATTTGTTGTTTTATAATCTGTCAAAGTTGTTTATAATCTGATCGTTAACTGTGTTCATATTGAGTCAGTGATGGTTGTATCTTGTAATTAAAATGTTTTGCTTTAGCTCTTGTGCTATGATGACTGATGAGGTGTCTCTTCATGGGGATGGGTGATCATAACAAATTACATTTTACATAAATGTGAAATAAATAACATTAAATTGACCTGTCAACTCAGCAAGATAGTATATATAGAAAATATATATTTTGTGCTTTTACTTTAAATATCTAAATGCTTGTTTTTCTTGGAAATGTAAGTAAACATATTCTCTAAATATTCTGTTTTAAAGTACTCAAAATGCACAAAACGGTCACACTGTATTTTAAGGTCTAATTCTCGCTATTAACAAACCATTAACTACAACTTTTGCCTCAGTAAACTCCTAATTTTCTGCTTATTAATAGTCAATAAGGTAGTAGTTACGTTTAGATATTAGGCAGGATTAGGGATGTAGATTATGGTTATGCAGAATATGTGCTTTATAAGTACTAATAAACAGCCAATATGTAGGCATGCAAATAAACAACTAGTTAATAGTGAGAACTGGTCCCTATACTAAAATGTTACCCAAAAAACATTTAAGTAGTAATGAAGTACACAAAGTACTTTACAGCCCAGTACTTTACCACAGTACAAAATACAGAACTCCTGCTGTTGTTGTTACTGTTTGTCCTGAAGCAAACTTACAAACTTTAAAGTGTCTGTGTGACAGCTTAGATGGGCCTTCACTGGTCTGAGTACTAAAGCGGAGGGACATGAAGGTGAAACAGAGGGAAGAAACACTAAAAACAGATGCTCCCATGCCTCTAACCCGTCTTTTCTCATCAGTGCATTGAAGGATCAGTGCACTTACTCCAGCACTGCCCGCTCTTACATGGGTTTCTAGAAACAGCCCACCTAGGACCAGTAGTGCTGAGATTTGAGCTTATATCCTTGAATGAATGACAACCTCCCTTGAGTCTTCCTAGCATCCTTAAATAGCTTTTTTTTTACCCTTTACCCTCAGCCTCACCCTTGTCTCCTATATTCATGTACTTTAAAATATTCACTGTTCCTGCTCTTGAGAGAACAGTGCATCTTTGCCAGTCATAGCATTATATTTATTCTATTATACATTATAAAGTAGAATCTTCCATGTTAACACTAATCTGAATACATATTTTTAATGTAACTTTGACACAACACAGTTATTTTATCAGACAATAAACAGATTTATTCAAAAATACATTCATTCAGAAATGAATGTCATGAGTCATGCAATTATTTACTCAACTGATTTGTTCAAAAACACTGATTCATTCAGGAACAAAACTAGTGACTTTGTACGTGAATCACTGCATCATTCATTTAAATGATTCATTCAAAAATACTGTTTCATTATGGAAGAAAAAACAAGGAACTTTGCAAGTCACTGAATCATTTATTCAACCAATTTGTTCAAAAATGTTGATTCATCAGATTAAAATAAATGTGTCCCAAAGCATATTATTTTGAAAAAAAAATGCCAAAAATCTCAGGATACTATTTAGGTAGTGCGGATCCATGCACAGACTAACGGCTGATATTACGGACTGCTCATCGTGTTTTGGAGGAGATTTCAGTTCAGAACTACAAACACAAAATAATAAGAATTACGAACATGACAGGTGTTCATGAGATTGACGGTTGAAGAGAGACGCCCCAAGAGGGGTTATTAATAATCATTATCTAACCTGATGAAAAATAATTATTTAATGTTTAAATGTTATTTATTTTGTGTTATATTTCATCTGCAACAGACTTAACTTTGGTAAAGATACGGACATCACAATAGCAAAAGAGATACATATTGTTTTCCACATGAAAGACCCATGACTGGCAGATCAATGTGCTACTTGTTTTCTCTCCAATCTGCTAGAAAGAATTGTTTATGCAGTGTAAATTTAAATAAAGAAAATGAAATGTGAAGTATGAGTATATGAGGATTTTAACTGTGACAGGATGATTGAAAGTTTGGTTTATGGTGACAGGTTACGTTAACTGTGCAAATTTATGACATGGTATGGTAGGATGTCCAAAATCTTGACTACTCCTCTGCTACATAAACATATTTTTTCTTCACAAAGAGAGTACATTCTTTTAAGGGCATATAAGTAGGTGAAAGGTGCAGCAATGCAATCACTCACTCATCTGATTTCTTCAGAAGCACTGATTCATTCAGGAACAAAACAAGGGACTTTACTAATGAGTCACTGAATCATTTAAGTTACCAATTCATTCAAAATGCTGATTCATGCAGAAACTCTGTGTTCAACTGAGACTCATGTCAGTATACTGTGACTTTGTAATTTCATTGGAAGACCAAAACACACAAAGTAACTGGCAGTATTTTGTCTAAAATTTAAGTTACTCAATATTAACATCTTTATTGAACTGTTGTATAAAAACAAGCTGCTAATTAAGCACAGCTGTGATTAATAAGCAGTGACTGTGTGGCTAAAGAACAATGACAGATGTGGTGATAATCTGTAGCTGCAGCACAGCTCATGTTATATTGCTTAGGTATTATGATTAAATGTCACCAGTCCAAATATTCTGTAAACACAGCAGAAAAATACTAACTGTCCCCACACAAAACCCTATTTTCGATGATTTCAAAATTTTTCAATGACTGAAAGCTTGTTACTAGAGAATCTACCCCATTTAACTGATTTCACTCCAGACAATGACAGACAATTTATAGTTCACTCACCAAAATGCCACTGAGCAATAACTACATTCTTTGTATTTAGGTCAGGTTTTGCCTAGATTATTCTGAAACAAATGTTCCCACAAAGATAAGCCCTGAAATCACTCACATTGTAAAGCAGCCAATAGTTCCCATGAAGAAATTACTTGATAAATATTAAATAATATCTTAATGAAAATCTACAAGATTAGAGAGTGTCATGATTGCAGACTGTGACAAAACAAAGAACACTGGAGACGAGGATAAACTCAAACTAAAGTCTTTAATAAATAAGCCAAAACAGGGCAACAAGACAGGAAGACTCACAGAAACACAATATTACCAGACCCTAGACTAGGGAAAACACAGGGCTTAAGTAACTCAAAATAAATGAGATAATTAACAAACACAGGTGGATACTAATGAACTAATAATGAAACAACGAGGACAGGAACAGGAAGAGAAGCAAATATGGGCATAATGACACAAGAGGGAAAACTAGGAGCACATGGGAGGAAAACACAAGACACAGGACTGACAGAGTTAGAGGTCTCACTTTATATTAGGTGGTCTTAACTAGTATGTACTTACATCAGAAAATAAGTACAATGTACTTATTATGTTCATATTGTATTGCAAAACACTTTTGCTGCTATTGAGGTGGGATACGGGTAAAATTAGGGACAGGTTTGGTGGTATGGGTAGGTTTAAGGGTGGGTTAAGGTGTGACTTATATTTAAAAATATAAGTACAATATAAAAACATGTATATACACAATAAGTGCATTGTACCAAATTATTGATTTAAATGTAAGTATATAATATAATTTGCTCAGAAAAAAAAGAAAAAAAGGAAAAGCAATTGCTATTGAAAGTAAAAAAAAAAAAAAAAAAACTCCCCCTATGGGTCCAATTTTCAACACACACACAAAAAAAAAATCACCAGAAGATGAATAAATGTGTGAAAATATACCTATCACAAGTTAACTGGCTAAAGAACAGGAAGCCTGTTTTGGTGAACAATACCAGTATTTGTGCAGGCATCAATGCATCATCCATGAGAAGTTGTGGCTGTTAGCGCCGTCTCAGCCAAGCATAACATTTCCACAGCTGCTGTGGCTGCTCAGGATCCAGCGTTCATTCTTTCCTCTGCTGAATTTAGGGACATTACAGTGGCACACTACAGGCCTGTGCTCCATGGGATGGAAGAGGCCGAGTGCTTAGCCCACTTTAGTCCAAGTGTTACATCACTTATTGATGAATCCACCCATGTAATTTGAGCAAATCATTCTGTAATGCTTCCGAATGAGCAAGAGAGGAAAAACCCATGAAGTAGTTTAATGTGCTGATCAATTTCAGGCATGTACTTTTCAGCTGCAAAAAGTTCTCACTGAAGAGTTGAATATCTCACATTCTATTTATTTATTTTATAACTGTACATTATACCTTACACAATGACTGCTACACTTATTATATAAGATGTCTTTGGCAACTAAATTTCCACACATTGTTTCATGTATCACTACAGTATCACTAGTATCACTTAATATGTTTTAGTATTTTCAGTATAAATCAGACTTTCAGCACACTTTACCATGTTTTTTTTCTCTGCAGAATTTCATAGATTTCACTTCAAAATCAGCTTATAAAATGCAAAAGAAAGTCTATAGATTCCATCTGGGCGATGTGAATGCTCTAATGTGAAGTGTTATAACCTCTTATGTGTTATAATAATATTAAGAGGTGTAATATTATGACAACAAACACCTACCCATCACCCATTTCTCTAGAGTCCACAGCACACCAGCACTGTATACTATTCTAAATGCACTGACAGAAAAGAAAGTATGATAACAAAGTTTTAAATGGCCTGAGTTTTCCCTGTGGCGAGCTCAAAATGTCACTATAGCCAGTCATGCAAACTGCTGAAAGTGCGTTTGCACCCAGTTAACAGCTGTCAGTGCCTGTATGTCCTTGCATTTGTTTGGAGGCTGTAAACTCAATGTTATCATGGCCTAATGCTGACACCTGCTCTATTAAGTTCAACACAAGCAGGAAAAGTGTGTGTGTGTGTGTGTGTGTGTGTGTGTGTGTGTTTTGTGTAGTGGCAGTGTTATGTGAGATGCAGATGGATTGGGCCTCATTCTGTGATAAAGCACAGTTTTATCTCTGTCTGCTCCATGGATTTCAATGACATCACAGAGATAACTCTTTGTGCCCCACTTCCTCAATTTAGATCCTATCACCTTCACTGTATAGACGAACGTAAACTAGCCTTCCCAGGGCACCATTTCTTTATCTCCCCCTTTATATGCTTCTTCATTATACGTCCTCCCAGTTTTCTGCAGGTTCCACTGAGAATCCTTCTATCAGCATCTCAAGAAAGACAATGAAATCATTTTGTCACTGCCTCATTTGGAGCAGTCCTCAGGTATTTCCTCATCAAGCTTTGAGATGTAAGAACAATTTAGGTCTTTCACTCGCTGTGGTCTGTAGTTGCTAAGCATTCTATTTGGAGATAAAGTAGTATCAAAGAAGCTGATGATGGAGAAATTGTAATGGTCCAACCCCACAGAGAAAATTCCCATATAGCACTGGGACAGCCTGTCCTTGACCAGCAGTGAGAGTGAAAAATGAGTGCAGTTTTACTGTGTGTGTATTTTATATTGCATCTTATGTTTTAAATGCATCCTGTTTATGAAAGGGAACCAACATTTGTGGTTAGTACTTTTTTAAGGGATGTTAATACATTTATTCCGCAAGAATTCATTAAATTGATCAAAAGTGACAGTAAAAACTTTTACATTATCAAAACATCTGTTCTAAATAAATTCTGTTTGCTTGCACTTTCTTTTCATCAAAGAATCCTAAAAAAAGGTATCACAGTTTCCACAAAAATATTAAGCAGCGCAACTGATTTCAGCACTAAGATTTTTTTTTTATTATTATTAAAACAGCATATTAGAATGATTTCTGAATGGTCATGTGTCACAAAATTACATTTTAAAATAATAATAATAAAAAAAATAAATTGCAATAATATTTCACAATATTATTTTTACTGCATTTTTATATATTTTAAAATTCAAATTTTGTGGCCAAATTAAATTTTTTTTTTATTTTTTTTTTTTACATTTTTGCATTTTTTAGACAGACAAACACTTTACAACCATGCAACTTAATTGCATTAAAAAAAAAAACCTTGGCTCAAAAATCTGCACAATTTTACCATCCTTAAATCCGTTCCTGCAGACTTTCCCAAATCAGTGCATAAAAAGCCTGCAGATTCCGTCTGGGCCTGTTTAACAGACATTTTATACAGGGAGCAGCAGCTCCTGGTTTCCACCCCCCTCAGGACAGCAGGGAGCACTTATGTAACGGTGACATACACAGCACACACATGTGCACACACACAAATGTTTTCTCACATTAAAAAAACATGCCAATGTAGATCCACTACTCCACATCATGTTGTACTTGCACAAACATACAGATCCAGGACGCTGAGGCACACACCATTGACAGTAATGGAACAGCTTTGGCATCTAAACAAAGCAGGATTCAGCTGCTTAACACTGCACTCATTCCCCTTCTACAAGTCTGCAAAGTAGTGAAACAAAGTGGCAATGGAGCCTTAGTGTCTGAAATTCTCTCACTGCTGATCTGAGGCACCACTCGTCCCTCTTTGGGTGTCTCAAATGAAGGCAATTGGACAGCAATGGCATAATCAAGTAGTTCACCATACCATGAAAAGGGCCAGATAGTCTTAACTATACGCACAAAGCTCCTCTGTAAGCAAAGACACTTTTGTGGTGCTGCTCTGTGGGTCGGTTGGGGCTGGGGTGAGGGTTGCAGACTGGTTCTTTGAATTGAAAGGGTGCTTAATTTAGCCACACAATGGCTTCGCTTCACAATGAGCAACTCTGAACTAGTCTACTTTGACTAAAACTGCTCACTGTCAAGTTGCTCCGCAGTGCCAGACTGAAGCAAACCCTACTGGGAAACCATCCATTTAAGTAAATGTATAATCACATTTTGTGCCCATGTACAATCATAGGAATGGCAAGAATGTAGGCTACTGGTAAGAGTTCTCCAGAGGAGCTGAAGTAATTAAAGTGTGGCACAGACTTTAGTGTTAGTCTGCACTCATTATGTTTGGATTTCCTTTGAAGTCGCTTGATAGAGTAATTATGATCTTGCTCGGAAATGTACAGTATGCTGCCCAGTACCCTTGGTGCTTACACTCTTCTCATGTATAGAACGATTTAGCTTTATTCCCAATAATTAACTCCTTGATTTCATGTCTCCCAAGTACCTCAATCTGCAGGGCATTAGTAAGATTTTCCATCTGGAAAATCTGTAATAAATTATAAATTAGTACAAGCATGATTCTGTTTATTCCTAGTACTTGTTTGACGTAAGTCGTGATGGCGTTCTTTGTTCTGGTTCATTATTGCAGCTTTTGTGAAATGGGCAATTGACCAGAAAATGTGGCAGGCATTATAAAATATGGCAAGGATTTTCATCCACAGAAAGCCTAAGGGATTTCTGTAAGCTCTCTCCAACAAAACGACTAAAGATCCTGTCTTTATCAATCAGATCTGATTACAAACTATTCACATTATTGCATGTCAAGAATTACGTTGGCCTCTTTGTTTGCTTTTTTTGTTGCTGTTTCATCTGTGGGTGGAATGATAGTTTCTAAGAAAACGCCTGGTTTACAAAGTGGTAAACAAACTAGTGTTCAGGCCATTGTGTCCAAAACATTTGTTTCCATCCACATAAGTCAGTCCTCCATGTAGTATCATGAGCAGTACAAGAAGTAAATGATACATTATATGTTAATATGATAACATTATGATTCTGGTCCAAAACTTCACAAGGCTATATTCCTAATGCACATGACACTTCTGTTATTGGTCGCTGCCATTTCACTTAGACTCAGTGGTTCTCAACTAGTTTTGCTTTAGGATTTTATATTGCACATAGAGTGGCGATTCAAAAATGTAGACATAAAACAAGGACATCCTTAAAATTAAGTTACTACAACCAAATGATGGTTACACTACCGATAGTCCACTTTAGACATTCTACTAACTATAAGTAACTTTGCAACTATACTGTATGTCAACTAACTCTCATTAAAGGGATAGTTCACCCAAAAATAAAAATTCTATCATTAATTACTCACCCACATGTCGTTCCAAACCCGTAAGACCTTCGTTCATCTTCTGAACACAAATTAAGATGTTTTTGATGAAATCTGGAAGCTTTCTGACTCTGCATAGACAGCGACGCAACTACCATGTTCAAGGCCCAGAAAAGTAGTGAGGACATTGTTAAAATAGTCCATGTGACACCAGTGGTTCAATGAATTTTATGAAGCCTAACACATGGAATAAACACTGGACCAAATATTGTATTAGTATTAATCACATGGCCAAGGGAGAGATGAATTTGCACCAGAATTTATGAGTTTGATCAGAAAAGATATAGTAAATGTTTTGTCCCTTTTAAAGGTTGATTTTAAGCTTATTTTAAAATGCAATGTCCTATTCTGCCAATGCATCATTACACGGCTATTTTTTTGTGTTCTATATATTACAATTTTATTTTACTTACTTGCAGTAAGAACCACTGACTTATTCTTAGCTACTTCGCAACTCCAAAAGCTGTCTATCTTTATGCATCAAACTCTGAACCTGAGACTCTTTGAAAAGTTAAATGAAGCCGCAGGAAAGAAAGAAAACAGCTCATTATCTCTCGCTCTCCCTCTTTCTCTCTATCCATCTTTGTCTTGAATCTTGTACTGATTGAGAAATTGGCTTGAGAAATGAGATGCCCCGGCTGTCATGTCCTATTTGGAACAGGTCCACAGATTATATTTACACTTTTTGTTACTTTCTAAGACTAAAGATGGATTGCAGAATAGTTTCTCAGAGTTTCTGAGAAGGAAAATTAGATAGAAACACATTTCCAGCTGACAATATTAACGCCTCACACAGTATCTGCAGAGGAGTTTTGTCCTGTGATGTCCAGACAGTGTTGTGTCTGTAACATATTGAAAGGCTTGAAACTGATTTAAATAATCTTTAATGTGCGTATACAGTGTACAATTATCTCAAAGCACTTTGCAGCTGTATAATGTGTGTGACGGTTTTGATAGTTCACCGATGGTCATTCTATTTCAACAGGCAAAAGGCAACTTCAGTTATTATAAATTCACTTCCCGGTATAAAAATAGTCAGAGTACATATAATGATTTCTTATGTTTACAGAAAAGTTCAGAATATATACTCCAATTGTGTTAATTTATTAAGTAAATTCTTCTAGAGTTTTTAATGTGTGAAATCACTGTTTGACTTTGTTACTCATATTTAGCAAACAAGTCTTAATAAAAGGACAATGCAACAATTAACAGAGCTTCAAACAAGCTGAGGAGAAAAACAGACTGTTACTGGCCTAGTTTTGTCCAAACAGTTTTGGGGAAGTGATTAGTGGACAAAGAGATGAGCTGTGTATGAGAGGTCGTATACAGTACAAGGGTGTACAGTACGTGTGAGAATGTTTATGCTGCAGTGCGCGCCGCTGATTTAACAGGTTTTGAATTATGCAAATGAATCCCTTCAGGCTTGCTACGTTGCTCTGAAACTGAATGTCTAATTGAGCCTCATGACGTTTTAGTTTAATGAACTCATATGAACTAAGAGCCTTTATTTTTGTTTATGACAACCCTGGCTCTACACTAGAGCTGAAGTTGCACTTTATAAAACTGCAAATGGTAAATAAACTTTTTTCATAGTTGGGTCAGTTATAAAAGTCAATCATCATTAACTTAAATTTTAATTAAAATTCATTTTAACTCATTTATATACTCTTATATAATAAATATATATTTTTAGATCATTTAAAAATGCAACAAATGAATATCTTTTAAATATCTGAAAACTTTTTATAGGTATGTGCAATTTATGTATGATCTATACAGTATGTTGCAGTGTTGTTGAAAATTATACTTTTTTTTTTTTTTTTTTAAAGATCCTACACAGACTACTTGTCATTAGATCTGCTGTGTTCTTTCAGTTTTGGTTATGGTTTGTTTAGAATTACTGCCTTCAGTCATGATTTCTTTAGCAATATTTCTGGCTTTGAAGTCAGTTATAAACAGTGAATGATGAGACATATTTGTTGTCCTGCTGAGACCCCCGGTAAGCCCCCCACAGCCTTTCTATATGTATGTATATACTATATGTACAACATATAAACATTTTCATATAAAATATATTTTTGATTAACAGACAGGGATGTGACATGCATGCTGGTCAAAGTCTTTCTCTAATGATGTGCAGTCAGATGTGACCTTTTGGAAATATGTAAAGGATTGGGTAAAATTTAAAAAAAAAAAAAAAAATCTGTTTTGCCCCGAGAAACCTAGAATTGCTGGACAAGAACATGTTGTACCTTCATGATATAACAAATACCACTCCTTTGCTCTTTGTGCCTCAACCTTTGTGCTTATTTAGTTCTTTAGCTTAAACAGTACTGAGTCATATTTCAAAGACTCTTCCAGGCCAGAGGACTGTATAATAGACTGTTACAGAAATCAATAATCAATATGTGGGATTGTCAATATGGGTGGACATGGTTATATATCTCGCTGAATAGGGAAGACACACTAGTTGTCACACTTTTTAGTTTAGTTTCTCAGGGTGGATTTGTTTATGAAAATCAAGACACATACCTTAAAGGGATAGCTCACCCCAAAATGAAAATTCTGTTATTATTTACTCACCCACATGTTGTTCCAAACCTGAATGCTTTGAACAAAAAAGAATATATTTTGAAGATTGTTGGTAACCAAAGAGTTGATGGTAGCCATTGACTTACCTAGTATGGAAATGTAAGTCAGTGGCTACCAGCAACTGTTTTTGCTGTTCTTTGAGTGTAGAAAAAAGGGAGCAAAGCTGTCAATGGGGCAGTAAACTCAGGTACAAAGCTAAAAGGTACATCTTTGTACTTTGTTTACCCCTAAAAAGCTACATATTAGTACTTTTAATGCACGTATTAGTACATACAGTGTACGTATTAGTACCTTTTGAAAGGATCCCTGACAGTTTTGTACCCATTTTCTTTTTTATTGCTCTGAAAAAAAAGACAGTTTACTGTACATATGTTTACAGGGAATAGCGGTAAGTTTTCACAATAGAACCTATTTCAGATTTACACAGTAAAACAAGTATGAAGCATAAAACAATTAATTAAACAGCAAATTGTAACAAAAATATCAAATCATTTTGAGCAACAAATACTGTAACTAATAAGTGGACAGATTTATAAAATAAATAATAGGCCTACTTATGTGACAACATCCCCCAATAAGAAGGTAACATATTGCCTTATGTGAACCTTTAAACCCTTGTCAGAACCGTATAGCTCTAGAGATACAGCAATTCTGACAACTTCCCCAGGTGTCCTCTAGTCTAGGCCTACATTTTCTTATCATGACTCGTTTTTATTAATACAAAATGTTTGCAGTCGACATATTCTAGCGTCAGCATTGAAAGCGTCTGGAGGCACTGCAGAGCCTGTTTATTGTGCGACATTAATTACAACAGAGTTCAAGTTGCTTGCTGAACTTGAGCGTGTCGGCCGTCGCGAGCCCCCGCGCGTGGGCACTCTCTCCCTCAGCCGTGCCGCTTGTCGCTCCAGATCAGCGGCGCTCTCTCTGTCGCCAGCGGCGGTCCGGTGCGGAGCCGGAGCGAGGGCCAGCGCCACTCAGCAGCGGGGTTCAAGGCAGTTTGCAGCAGTCGCTTCCAGGAGGATGGACGCGGAGATGTGTAGTGGCTGCGCGTATTAACCTTCAGCAACGGGAGTTTGTCCTACTTTAGAGAGGAGTCGAGAGAGAGAGAGGGGCGGCTCAGATCTGCGTGAACTTCACCAGCCTTTGGAAGCAGTGAAAATACCAGGACGCGTTGATTCTTTATGGACGGTATTGCTCAAGCGCTTTTCTCGCAGTCAGCGGTGAGTGACTGAAATCTGCTTTGAAACTTTAGTGCGAGTTTAAGCCCACAGCGTTACAGATGCTTTATGTTTGTTTTTTGATGTTTTGTTCATGGAAAGTCGTTTTTAACATGCATTGCTTACAAATAACTAGCTTTTTTTTGTTACTGTAATATTTTTATTTACTAGTAATTAATCTTTCAGTGTAGTGACAGTCTTTTTTAGACTCACAAACTATTCACTAGACGCTGGAATTTATTCATTAGATTAGTTAAATGTGACTAGTATTTTCATTAGTCAGTGGTAGCCACTTGTTCCTTTGCTATTAGTCACTATCCCAACAGTGACAAGAGACTGTTAAATTACTGGTGACAGATTACAGTTTTTGACATAGAATTGTATTTTTGTCACTAGCACCTTTTCTAGTTTTAAAATGATACTTGTATGAGAGATACAAGTATCTTTCATTGTTTACTGGTAACATTTTGTTAGCATCAGTTGTTACTATTAAATAGCATATCATTACAAATTAATGTGTAAAATGTGTTAAAAATTGTACTAGTAAGATTAAAAGTTAAATTTTATTATTTTAATTCATTCGTAAAATGTTGTGTTCCAACAACATTTGTTCTAGTTACACTGTAATTTGTCTTCTTACTAATTTTTAGAATATAAAGTTCATTTTAATTCACTTTCATTTGTGCTTTTGTATGTTGTTTTTGCTGTTCGTTTGGCTGTGGGAGTGAAGTGACTTAGTGCTTTATCTTACAAAGGTCATAATTATGTTGAATGTAGGCAGACACCAATTTATCCCAGCAAAAGTAAATATGGCATCCCAGTGTCTTTTTTAATTACAGCATATGGAGCGTCCCTCCTGGACACACATTGTCCAATCAGTCTTTGTATTCATTCTCTGTGTGTATTTAACACATTCTCACAAATCCCCGTAGTTCATTCTCAGTAGGTTCAGATCTCACCTTTGACTAGTGTTATGTACTGTTTGATAATTGTGACTTGTTAAATACCCTTAACGATGTTGTCTGAGAATGAATGCAGTGTGTGTGTGTGTTTCAAAAAAACAGTTTGCTTTCAAACTATGGTTTTGTTAGGGTTAAGGGTCTTTATCTGTCACATTTTACACTTCTACCCCCACTTCAACCCATACCCCTCCCCCAAAAAGAAGTCTATTTACTAGATTTACACGCAAATACTGGAGTTATTTGGGAATTCCTGTTATTCTCAGTTAGATTTGATTCTCAGTGATATTCTAGATATGTTTTGTGTGATTCACCCACTTGTGTTACTTCAGCCAGCTGTTGCTGTTTAAAACAGCATTTGTTTTATGTGCTATATGACAAGAGTTATGGTACATGTTGTGTTAATTGTAAGACAGTGTTGTTAGTGACTGTCAAATTGTAAATCAGTTAAATATTCTATATTGCATTGGAGCAACTTAAAAGTGAAGAAAAAGACATTAAACACCCAATCATTTTAATGTAACGATTCAAGCGTTTGTCATGCTGGAAGACACTGCAGTGCTTAAACACAATAGAAGAAGAACATCAGTCAAGTTTTCCCTCCTCCTCTTTAAAAGAATCAGGCTTAACTTTGATCAACTTGCCTGTCATGCTCACCACACTCAGCAAAACAGTTCTGTTTCATCTGTCAGCATAGAGTAAGATCTTATGAACTGAAAACACAAACTCCCTTATCACCAGACTCTAGAAACCCACTTGTGGTTCCCATCAGTGGAAGATGAAATATTAGACTAGATACGATTCTGCTGTTATAAAGACATTCTTCACACTGTCAGAAACACCCCTCCCTGGAATTCCAGTCTTATTATGAGACATATTTAGCAGTATGTTTATTTGTATTTTTGAGGGCTTTAAAAGCTACAATATGTGAAACAGGATATGCAGCACTCATGCACCACTATTACTTGTACTTGGAGCCATCTTTAAAATTTGGAGGCTCCAATGGCTACATGCTGACACTCTGATTTCTGGCACTGCACATGGTCCGCCATACCCAGCTGCTTTCAGGCATCCCATTGGAAGTATTTAGGATGGAAGTGGGTGGTTGAAAGTAATATTTCATATTCTATATACAGTATACTCTCTGCCTTGTGTTTGTATGAAAATGCATGCTGGTTGTTTCAATCTCTCTCTGTACAGGAAACCATTTATTGATTGTGTTTATCATCTTACAGTTGATATACTGCATAACAATATGAATGAGAATTGACAAACTATCCTGGCAGCTGTATTTAATTTCAAGGCCTTGAGTCTTTGAAGTATAGAACATATAGCTTTGGGAGTCGATTTAAAAGTTATTTTTGAAGATTTTCCAAAGAGAAAGATAAAATGTATAATTATAAATGATTAATATTTGAGATTTCCTTAATCCCTCTGCAAAAATAGTTTTCCTCCCAAGAGAAAACAGTTTTGCACGCTGTATGTTCCTGGACTTGCACTGCACGTAGTTTTATAATTTCACAAGTGCAGGCAGTTTAATATCAACAGACTGCTTTTATGAGTCAAGCCGAAGGGAATCACTCACATGAGCTGTCAGTGTGTTTATAGTGTTAAGAGAGGCAAGTCAATGTGCTGGAAGGCTGGTCACACTATGAAAGCCCAGCTGTTTCTAACAGTGTGTGGGAAATAGGAATCAGAGGTAAGCGCTCAGTGATCACTAGGTCAAGAGACATACTTTCCATGTAGCTCATATGACTTTTAACCAACTGCAGTGACAGCCTTACCGAACCAGGCATGTGAAGGTCTTTAGTGTCTGATTGACAAATATAGAGACTGATAAAATGAACAAAGCATCTGTTTCAGAATGAATTTGGCATCTGCTGCATGAATGAAGATAGAGTTTGTAATTTCAGAGGGTGTTGGATGGCTTTTGGCAGGCATTACTTTGTAAACTTGCCTGGGATTTTTGTCTTGATTGGAAGTGCACGTCAATATAATGACATTCTAGGGCACCAAATTTACGAGGTTATCTCCGATATGGTCGGTGTGGGAAAAAATCAGCGCTGGCACAGAGAATACCGTAAATCTTTGATTTAGTTGCTGGAGTGGCTCTAACGTAGCCATTTATTAAATTCACCAAGACTTTGCTGTCTGAATTTTGAAAGAATAATGGTATTTTTACGTAATTGGAGTCCTGACAGTAGATCTAGTGTTCTTGAAGCTGATTAGCTGAGATATGCATATGTGTCTATTTATGGCTCTGTGTGTGTATGGAAGCAGTTGATCTGTATCATGTTGGGGGAGGAGCCATCCATTAATATTCCTGAGACTAAATCAATGTGCGCCACACTGTTTTCTTGGTTTTGTCTTTCACTTTCTGCTAATATATCACATGGATTAAGTTTATTGATGGATTTACAAATTGGAACAGTACAATCTGCATTGCTCAGCTCGATTACAGGCCTCTTTGTGGCTGTCGATTGGACCCCTCAATCTCAATCTATCACAAAGCACTGGGTAATTTTAGTTTATTGCACAGAATAAATGAATTAAACGCAGTGCTTGAATGTTGTGATAATGAGAACCGCAAGGAGCCATTATTCTGCTAAATCCATATAGTCAGGATGTCAGTGTAATGCTGACTGCTGTGATGTTAAGGACAAGCAAACCCAAGCCTCACTATACTGACCTCGGAGAGTGAAGTCAGCACAGTGATAGTGATAGGCTGTAAGCTCCTCCCACAAAGATGCCCATCCATTTCCTGTAGAGGTCTTCGGAGCAGCAAGACGTGACTCCCAGTGATGTGTACTACGATGTTTGTTGTGTGCTTTGTCCATTTGCATGATGAGAGAATTAGGGATGCACTAGGGGGTCTTGGACAAAAAGTATATCTTGGTAACAATAATTAGCCAATGTTTTTATTTATTTATTTTTTTTTTTTTTAAATTTTTTTTTTTTTTTTTTGGCTGGTCATGGATAGCTGATTCCCGAAGCTTCTCAGATTCTGTGTGGTGGTCAGTTCACAGGAGTGACAGAAATGGACTTTTTCATTAAGGGGTGATATTTTCTACCTTAAAGTGATTTCCAGGAGCATTTTTTCTAAACTTATTACATGTCTCTTTTTATGTCAAATTCTTACATTTTAATAAATATATTCATTTATCAACAAAATCCATTTTTGCACTGGAGAAGTGACACAAGCTGCATCAGAAGCAGCATTTAGATTGATTTACATATGCATTTAGATGTATTTAGACTGAAAATATAATAAAATAATTAAAGTAATTGCAATGAAATAATGTGTTTTATGTTTTAAAATTAATATTTTGAATGTTGAAATACAAAAAAAAAAAAAAAAAGAAGAAGAAATTGTCATAATGTCAGATTCCACTTTGTCAAAACCACAATTACGATATTATCATAGACCATAAATATTGAACACCTGAGGGATGCAATGCAATTTTAGGGCCAATAATGATCCAATAATCAGCAGTTTTTGTGGAAGATAAATGAACTAATAATTGTACTTTTTGTTTTTCAACTGTTTCAACTTCAATGTCTACATATAAGCTATAAAGAGGCTTATTTACATAGAAAGGATATACAAAAAAGGACAATGAGTCTCATTCATGTGTGTACGCACTTTTTGTGCATAAAATCTATTTGTGTGTGAAATTTATGAATTTGTTCATGAAATCTGTGAACATTTTCACAAACGAATCATGAGAACCAAATAACTGTGATACTAAAATTGATTCAGAATTTACAAAAAAATATAGGAACAAGTGAAACCAGAAAACTCACACACTGTGAAGATGAACATAAGATGGTTTATATGTGTTTTATGCAAATGATTAACCTTAGGCACTTGGTCGCTCATTTAGAATAATCCAGATTCATTAACTTTAGAATGAGTTAAGAACAAATTCATGTGCATATGCATTTGTTCTGAATTATGTAAACCATTTTTCTGTGCATATAAATTATTAGTGAATGAGACCCAATTAATGGCTGTTATTAGTGAACAAGACAAATTAATGGCTGTAATTTCATTATCAACATTAATTATATTAAAAAATGTTCCCTGTTATCAAAGAATAATATTTTGGCCACTGATATATTGTGAGCGAAGCGCACTCCGAACTAGCCCAGCATCTCATGCTTGGCCTGCTTTCCATTAGCCAGGAATCTGCCCTGGCAAAGAGCTCCGCAAATCTGCACACCCCCACACTGAGAAAGAAACATTATGAAAACACTGTCCTTTTTGTACGTCCCCTGATTTATGATCTTTGGCCTGCGAGAGATGTAAAGCAGGCAGCACTTTCTCTCCATCTCTGTCTCCAAGCTGATGCAACGCAGGGGTCCTCGGCTCACAACTGTTTCCACTGCACAGTGCGTCCATGGTGATGTGAGTTACGATAGGAGACAAGCCGCTCGCTCTGCCTGAGGCTCGCTCTGACACTCACCTCTTTCTGCTGCGCTGCTGGCTTGTCCAGTGCATCTCCCACTGACTACAAACAAGCAAACCGTGCAACATGCCAGAGTTTCCTGCTTTACAACTGCTGACCTTGCCTGCGTTTTAACCTCTGATCTGTAATTAAGTGTGTAAGCATTAGTTCAAGAGTGGAAGATGGTAGAGGAATGCCAAGTTTTTATGCTTGGAGTCACTGAAGCTGTTTAAACAGTATGTCATCACCATTTATACAGAGCGGCTCTTTAATGCCTCTCTTGTATGTGCATGGTCAACACCCACATCCAGTCTACAGACCTCGCACAAGACCAATCCAACAGGGAAGGGATGAGGTTTAAATGCACGTAATTGTCAGCGTTTTAGTTCTCATTTGTAGTCACAATTGATCCACAGTTGTTGTCACATTAAATTTATGGTAGTCACATGTGTTTTGTAGATAGTTTCTCTGTCTCTGTAGTACTTCTGCTTAATAGTTGATTAATAAAACTGTAGTAAAACTGATTTGATGGGTGAATCACTAATGTGATGCTAATTTTTGTGTTCTCTATCATATTCTCTCTTTAATGTGTTTAAAAAGTGATTTCAGTATATCCATGTTATCCTAGATTGAAACATTTTTAATAAACATATTTATAACATTTATAAACATAATTTAAATAAATAAATGAATTATTAAATAAAATAAATACAGAAGAAATTAGATTGAAATATAATTCTATATTTATTCTATTGTTAATTTATTCTATATGTATTTGTTTATTTATTTGTCTTTGAACTCATTCAATAAAAATTATTCAGTAAAGGTTCTGGTTACACTTTAGTTTAGGTAGTTGTTCATTTTAGGTATGAGACAGGATCAAGGGATCTAAAATATGGTCATGCAGAATAAGGAATTAATATGTGCTTTGTAAGTACTAATAAACAGCCAATATACTAGTAATTTTCATGCTAATAAGAAACTGGTTAAGTGCTCCTTAAACTAGTGTTACCAAGGCTCTTTTTCATAAAAACCCATGTGCAAATTGGCTCGTCTGAACATAAAGTTCACATAAAGTTCATGAGATGCCGTAAAGGAGAAATACTATGCAGATAGCAATTCAATTATAGAGTTGATGAAATCCTATTTTGACATCCCCTCTGAAGGTTTTAACCGGCTATGTAAGATAATCCAGAAATCAATCTTTAGTGGAATTTGTCGCTTGTATAATTGATGGCTGCATAAGAACCTCCGGTTAAAAGATTGCAGATCTATAGTTTGAAATTCTGCATCTCCGTCTTTGATGCAGCGGGCTGCGTAAACCAGAGGGCTTATGCTCAGTCCAGTCATGCTGAACCATGACGGCAGTCTCTCAGGCATGTCTAAAGAGCCGTGTAGGCTTAGATTGCCCCGTTTTGTGAGGGGATTACCATCCACACAGCCCAGCAATCTAAACAGCTCTCATTTTGTGTCCTTAAACACCCCCATCCCACATGCAGGCCATCAGACAGACTTATTAGCCGTCTAGAATATAGAGACCTGAGTCTGGAAGTTGCAGCTTTGTAGCGCACCGTGAAACTATGGCATGTGTTCACACTTAATCTCCAAAAGCCTGGAGTGACTGCAGCAAGGTTGTTGACCTCACTCAATGGCCTTGTTAACCTCTCTGCTGTTCCCAATGTTGAGAGGCATCTGTGAAGGTAATGGGATGAGGTCAGAATGTCAAGAGATGGTCCAGAAGACACAATACTGTTTTAGTGCTGTCCATTATGACGGTGAGTGGGTAGCATCCATAACAGGCCAGTATTCAGCCTGGAATGTGTTGACCAATGGAGCAAGCATTTGGCAGGATGGCAGTGTTTAAGAGCAGAACTGAATGCCCACTAAATGAAGTACAAATTTTTCTGACATTCCATTGGCTTGCACTGAGGCATTGTGTGTAGAAATAAAGACTTATGGGAAGTACTAAACTGGCACACAAACAAAGCCTGAATCCCCAGACATCTTGATTTGCTCGTTCTTCCATTTTTGAAGTGGAATTAGAGTATATGAGATTCTGCAGGCTGACATATGAATCTGGATGGAGCTGTACATGGAGCTGCTCAACTAACTAAACTCGTTTTCAGTGATGATTTTTTTTAGCCAAACTGATTAATTGGCCAAAATTTGGCCTTTTATAATGGCTTGGCCGGTTAACAGAAGCATTAGCTCCAATCCCCTTCTCTGTATTTCTCCTCTGCTCTAATTTATTTCCTAATCTAGTTTTCTAATAAACCTGACATTGACGCTATGAATATTGTTGGTGAGTACATGATGACAAAACTTCCATTTTTTGGCAGTGTTTCTGTGTTTGCAATAGATTGCTGCAATAAAACACAGAAATTAGTTTTTTTTTTTCATCTTCCCAAAATCAATGGCTTTATTGAAAGAGTTTTTGGTTAAATTCCTGAAATAAGATCTGTGGTTAACACAAGCTCCAAAAATTAATGTTCAACATGTTAGAAAAATCATGTTAAACAGGCAAACTCATCTACTTATTAGTCAGCTTCTTGCAAACTATTCTAACTCAGATTTTCCACCTTGTAGATTATATATAAAGATTGAAAAATTTGTCGGAAGCTTAGGGACAGAAGTCATGCGAATGTTCTGTAGTTCTTTAAGCCTACATTTTGCTTTTTGCTTCTGTGCTTCATTTACGCTTTAAAATTCATTAAATTGTTCATTTGTGAAGATTATCATGATGAACAAAACATGTAGGAATAAAACCTTTGTTGGTCACAGAACTTATTTTCTGCATTTATCAAAAAGTCAATGGAAGAATCCTATTGGCTTTTTGTTGAGGAAACCGGGGTGATGCTAACTTACAAGTTTGGCCTACGGGTTGGTAACTTCCAGGTTGGACTACAAAAATACATCATCCTTGCAGCACTCTGTACACACCTTTCCATGCTTCTTTGAACTCTTAAGTTCTAAAAAATAGCACATTCAGGACATTGTGGTTCATAGGAACCATTTTCCAAAGGTAAAGGTTCCTGAACAGTTAAGTTTCTCATAGCCGATGAAATCAAGTGAACTTTAACAGCATCACGATATAAAGAATTTATGTCTATGTGCATTTGTGAAAGTTTGCACTTAGTGTAATTATGGGAAGTGGGGTTACTGTGAGCTCCATGTGGATAGAGTTTAGTGAATGACTCTGCCAGATCGCCTGTGGTGCTGTTCCCTCTTCAGCCCACTCCATCTCATCCACTCTCCCTCTCTCTCATGTCTTTTCCCATTCCAAAATTAAAAGAAAATAGGGGTGTACCATAAATTGCCTGTATGAATGTTACCGCTGTGCAGATTATTCACATTTTACCATAATTGCAGACAGTTGGAAAATGAAGAGAAATAGTTGTTTTTTCTCTCTCTGTGGTGTGGTGTCCACCCTCTGGCTCTCTCTCCTCCACCCCTTCTCTGGAGCCAGGAGATGAGGAGTGGTCTCTTTGGCTGCTGTTGTTTTCGCAGCTCCGCCTGTGAGCTCTGGGGTTCAGTTCAAGCCCCACAGTAATTTTATTACCCCTCTCCTCAACAACACAAACACTAAACCTCTACTCCCACCCCATAACTGATTTATGTCACTACAGCCACCTTGTCCAAAAACTTCCCTGACATTTCTAGGAGACTTTCTGAATCACAGCATTCACGGCTGAGACGAGCTGTCATATAAAGCTGTGATGGGGGCAGACATATTTCCACTGAATACTTTTTGATTTAAATCCATGGTTGACTCATTCTGATTGGGCGCTCTGTCTTCTTAACTTATTTTTAGGGACAGGTCTGATGCTGCTGCTCTGTTAATGGACTCAGTAATGTGTGTGTGTGTGTATTTGTTTGAGCCAAACAGTCTCTCATTTAGTACTCAAATCCACAAGAAAACATATATTGGAGTAGTAATATCAATCAATTCATTGGCCAATAGTTATAATTAGTTTGTTTTATTAAAAAAAAAAAAACATACATTATCATTCAACATTTGGGGTCAGTAGAAATGTTTAAATGCTTTTAAAATCTCTTATTCTTACCAAGGCTGTTTTTTATTATTTTTTTTTATTTTATATATATATATATATATATATATATATATATATATATATATATATATATATATATATATATATATATATATATATATATAAATGCAATTTATTCCTGTGAAGGCAATGCTGAATTTTCAGTATCATTACTCCAGTCTTCAGCGTCACATAAAACTTTTAATATGCTGATTTGTTGCTCAAGAATATTAATGTTAAATTAATGTTTAAAACAGTTGTGCTGTTCAGTATATTTTGTTAAAACCATGATATATTTTTCAGAATTCATTGATGAATAGAAAGTTTAATAGAACATCATTTATTTGAAATGGATTTTTTTTTGTAACATTATAAATGTATTTACTGTCACTTTTGATTAATTTACACTGCCCTTGCTGAATAAAAGTAATAATGTATGTACTATTTTAAAACAGCACCTGTAAGCTATTATCTGACTAAGACAATTGTAGTAAATACAGTTGTAAGCCTTATTTCACATTCAACAGCATTTTGTGAGACTGTTCTGCACATATCATTTGTCCTAAGAGAGCAGTAATGGATTTCCTGTGGTCTGCATAGAAAGAAATAGTAGTCTACCTTAATAAAAAGGCACAGATGGATAACATAAATATTTTGAGACATTTAATTTTCTCAACGCTCAGCAAAAACTTTAGTGTTGCACTGCAACTATTTATCAATGTCTTGATCACATTGAGCAGATAACTGCAAAGCTTTTTCTTTCTCACTTTGGTAGCGACGCCTAATAAACAAAAAGCCACAAAAGTTGAGATAATACCTGTTCATCTTATAAATCTATCATGTTTTTAGTCTTGGAATAAACCATTATATTCATGTGGATTTCTTTTAGGATGACTATGAACTTTTCAAAGTTTTAGTGTAATAGACAGAAATCTCTCAGGTTGCAATAAAAATATAGTTGGGTTTGGGTTTTGAAGAACGAAAGTCTTATGGAATTGGAATGACATGAGAATGAGTAAATGATGAACTAACCCAAACCTGCTTTTGATGACCTTATCAGCATTCATTGCAAAATTAGTTTTTAGAACCTAATCATAATCAAAGGGATAATTTGTTTGACCTTTGTCATGTTGTATGACCTCCTCTTCATGTAGGTCAGATGCCTAAAGCAGGACTCTGTCCTGAATGTGTGAACTTTAACCTGTTTGAAGCTCTCGGAGGAGAGTATGAGAAAATGAGTCGGGTTTAATTGAGCCTCACATGCTTGTCATTGAGGCAGCAGCACAGAGAGGTGAACAAAACCAGGACGGCACATGTGGGAGACCAGCCAGCGGGAGTGTGGTTGGTGTTCACCGGCCACTACAGGACACTATGTGTACTGCTGCCAGATTAGTGCAGAATACTGAAGTTGTGTGTCAGTATTGATTTGAGAGGGCTTCAGTTTATTTGGTGACTCAGTGTTTCCCTACAGAACCAAAGTACATACAGGATTTGGATCTCAATATCACAGTCCTGAGATCAGCTTGACATTTTTATCCCATGTCAGGTGTTTTTCTGATTCTTCATGATTTATGTGGAAAATAAGACTCATTTTTGTCACAAATTTGAGGGAAAATATCGAAGCAGTTTTGTTTGGCTATAAAATATTAGGCTGCCAGTCATTAACATTTTATCTGTATTAATCACACTGTTATAAATGCAGTTTTCGAGAAGCAGTAATTTGAGATGGATAGAAGCTGTCCTGACTCTTTTAATGGTGAAGCCGTTTCTTCTGATTTTGTGCTGCATAGCAAAAAGGATTAGAGTCAGTTATGTAACTCCCCCCAGAGCCTCTCCTCACGCATGGCCGTCTGGAGCAGAATATCTAAATAATGATTTTGGGGTTTATTTATGCTTAATTTACACAGTCCTTTTTGTTTATTAATTCAGCTGCCTTCTTTTCTTGTTTGATGAGCTAAAATGAGAGAGGGGAGAAGAGAAAGAGGTAGTAATGGGGTATTTATAGAGTATCCTGCTGTGGGGCTGCCGGTCTGTCTCAGTGAAGCACTGCGTCCTGTCAGACCCCATCAGATCTCCATATGGACTCTAGCTCTCTCACATGCAATACACACGGAGCACTACAACTACATCACTCCTATTAACACAATCAGCATTTTTAGTCACAAACATGTTTTGACTTATTTTGTTTTTAAGATGATAAAACTGTATCCAACTGTAAGATATAACTGTAAACTATCCAAAAATTTAAAATTTCAAAATAGTAAAAGGACATAAAACATTCAGCCTGTAATAATGAACAATATAATTTGCAAATATTCTAAACTGTTTATTGGTAACACTTTAGATTAGGGAACACATATCAACTATAAGAGTTTTCCCTCAATAAACTCCTAATTTGCTACTTAAGGTAGTTGTTAAGTTTAGGTATTGGGTAGGATTATGGATATAGAATATGGTCATGCAGATTATGTGCTTTATAAGTACTAATAAACCAATATGTTAATAATAGGCATGCTAATAAGCAACTAGTTAATAATGAGAATTGGTCCTTATTATAAAGTGTTACCGATTTATTTATTTATTGTATATTTTTATGTATACTTTTTTTTTATTAATTCATGATTGAATATAAATATTGCTTTCTGTATACTGTGTCTTAAATACAGTAGTGTGAATAATTAAAAATGATTTAATATTTAATGTGATATGACATGCAAAACACTCTCTTTCAGACTTCGCACTGATACTTATATGGCTTGAAACAGCATCAGAATACAAATCTACAAAAATGTAAGTGCAAACAAATGTTGTTGACTTATATTCATACACAAAGGCTTCCTTATTTAATACAGTAAGCTCCCTTGTTTTATGAATGTGGATAAAAACACAAAACAAAAGCTCTTTATCACTAACTCATTATTCAATAAAAGCGCTAAACATGCAGCCTTGCATATCCTGAGGGAATCCATGATCCCAGAGGGAAAAGATAGCAATATATGCTCCTTGGCCCATCTATTTCTCGTCTTCCTCTTTCTCAAAACTTTTTAAGCTTTCTGTTGAGTTCAGCTAAGTGCTCCAAAGAGTCATTTTTGTTGCTTCACCTGTGCATTCACTTCATTTCTGTTGTATCATGCTGTTTTTTCGTAAGATCGCTTCATATGAAAGTCATGAGGTCATTCCTCTTGATTCTGTGACTATTTTGGATGGCTGCACATCGTTGCATGATTATACATATGTCAGATCCTGTGTTTGACAGCAGTAACGCAGCAATATCATCGTAGCTTTGATCTCGCAGAGCTCCCCGTCTGTTACAGAGATTATGCACTGAGAGAGACAAAGCTGACATCAATGTTTCATGCATTCAACTGAGCTTCACAATGTATCCTGTATCTCTCTGAAGTTTCATCATTGGTGCTCCTACATGGACTGCTGTCCTCTAATGCTGACTAGAGCAGTCTGTTTTAACCTTTGGCCTTTGAGTGGCTCACTCTCTCAAACACACATACACAAACACGCACGTTTTCCTCTCGCCCTGCTCTGTCAGGGAAACTGAAGGCCTCCCTTAGGGCGTTCAGGCAGATGACTCCATTGGCCTTGTTTGTTTTCTGCCCTTGGGGCTGGAGGAGAGGAGAGAGAGAAGGCCAGCTCATCCTGACACTCCAGCACAGGAAACAGTCTAGTCCGGGCTGGAAACAGACACTGAAAGAGCCCTTTGGAAGCGGCATTCCTCTGCTGTCTGCCTTTACAAACATTTGGTTTCATGTGTGTAAACTACCATCATCCTCTGTGCCATGATAACACTGGTAGTGTAGATACCTCCTTTATGTGACAGTTTTTGCATAAGCGAAAAAATTTTGACAAATAAGGCCCATTCACACCACAAACAAAATGTACCGTGAAATGAAACGTATATAAAAGTCTGTTGACACCAAGAATGAAACGAAACGTCATTTGCATGCTTTAATGCAGGTCTAGTCAGCTGGTGGCCCACCAATCATCTTCATCCGGCCCGAGGGAGAAGTACGCGCAGGTCGTACATATGCCTTGAATTGTTCCACAAGGTGGCAACACTGGCCCGGGCCATCCGAAAAAGAAAAGAACGAGACGCCGCAACAACAATCTACGGAGACCGCAACATCAGTAGACGGCAGCGTTGACAAGCGTTTATGAGGGAGATATGAGATATCCACAACTCTAGTTTAACCGAGTATAAAGACAGTGTTATCGGTCATAACTTCTGGTGAGAAATAGTGCAAACACTGGACGAAAATTATTATCAAATGAAGTATAGTTTGAAAGGCTTGTACACATACACTGAGACGCTTCAGACTCCCAGTAGCACTTCAACTGACAAAAACACACACAATTATGTCAAAATTCGCAGTTTTGGCAAGTTACCTTGTAAATGTAGTCTTAACTGAACTATAAAGTCTTAAATGACCATAAAGAGTTTGAAGGAAATCGGATGTGTGTCAAATCTGCGTCATGTGTAAATCATGATGTAAATCAAAGAACAAAAGAAAAAGAGAAATCACTCGACTGCTCTAGTCGCTGATTAACTTTTGTAGCTTGAATAAAAATTAAACTATATAGTTTATGCATATACAATTTATAGTTTATGTGAAGATTGTTTTAAAATCACTTAAATTAAAAGTTATATATTTAAGAGCCTATTAAATGTTAAAAATAATGGCTTTCAATTATACTGTAATGTTGAATGGCTATAATTGATAGGTAAAACTGAGGGAAAATACATTTAATAGAGACACCAGTAGCAGTATTGGTATCAACTTTTCATTAATAATAGGCTATTATGTCATTAAACATGTATTTAAAATATACTATCTTTATGTTGTTTCTACATTAATTTGGAGTTTTAATGTGAAATTATGACAATATAAATATATAAATATGTGATTATTTTTTTAATTGATTGACAGACAGCACTCTGTTAACCTTTTATAGATCTTGGTGTTGGTAATATTAGTTCATTTTACTGCTGAATATACATTTCAGTTTAATTTCTAATTTATAGGCCCCCCAGAAAGAGATTGGGATGGCCCCCACCCCCTTGGCTCCCTTCAAATTTTCAATTTGATAATCCGAGTTTCAGTTCTTTTTTATGCCGAGTGATTGTATGGTTTACATTTTTCAACAAATGGATGTACTTATAGTAGTTGTTTCATTTGTTATTATTATTATTAGTTAGTTAATTCAAGTTGTTATCTGATGATATTGAGACATTGACATAGCGTCTTTTTGTGCACTAGATGAAAAGAGTTTAGTTTGCAGTGTTTTATTTCCAGAATAGGTTCAGAGGAATGCATTGTTTTGAACATTCACAGCATGTTTTTGTTAAAAATATAATATGTTTTGATGAAAACATCTAATGTTGATGTTTACCTCAAACATTTTTGAAAAATGATTGTTAATAACACGCACTCGTGCAGTCTTTTGTTCGTGTTTGTGTTGACTGAATGTTTGGATTCCACTGTGTTTCTGCATAGTCTGCACAGTGTGTTTTATCATGGTCCAATGGCAGTCATTTTTCAGGAGTACGCCCACAGGGACACAGTCGAGGATTTACAGAGGTTACGCGTTATATATTGCTTTTACAGTTATTTTAAAAAAAGCTTATCTCTCCCCTCCCCATTGAGTTTGTGGGATAAAATCTGTGTAATGTACTGTAATCTTGTTTCAGTCTTGGCTGATGTACAGTTCCGCTTTCTGATAGGAGGATGTGATGCTTATTTGGCTTTTGGAGGCACTTAGATCTAGACTCTGTTATTTAAACGAAGACTAAGGTCACTAAGTGAGAGGTCTGACAGACTGCATTTCAAATAAAATGTCTAATTATAAGATACTTGGCTGCCAAAGCTGCCAAATTGTGGCCATTCCAATCAAATGTCCATTAATATTGTAAATTGAGTCAGTTGGGCGGTTATGAAGTCTTGGAAGACTCATTACAGTGAAAATGGATTATACAAGGCTCTGATTGTTCAGTTTTGGAAGGCAAAGTTAGAATAACAAACCCACTGTACAAAGCCCAAACATCTCAGAGCCCAGTTCAGTTCAGCAGTGCTGTCCTGTCTGTTCTTTTACTTTGTGCCCAGACAAATACTGCTCATTTTCAGCTCCAGATGAGAAGTCAAAACAGATGTATGGGCTGAGTCATTGGCCAATGCCTGCTCTCCGTGTCCTCTCTGATGTGATCTCAAAGCAAACCAGGGGTGATTTTGAACGGAAAAAATGAATGAATGTGATTTATTATTACATATAGAGTATGAACTTAATGTAATATTGAAATACTGTACTGCATAGGCTGCCCTTATTTGTCCCTCTTTTGTTTCTGTGTGACTCCACCTACAACAACAAATTCTCCAATTCCAGCAAGCTATTGAATAGCAGCACGAATATCAAATCTGAGATCTGTGTAACTGGTCCTTGGTCCTGTTTGCTCACTCTCTCTTCCTTCAGAAAAATGAGAGAAAGAAGGAATTTAAGAGAGCTGGATGGAGAGAGTGAGAATGGAGAAGCAGATGGAATTTGTGAGAAAATTATCTTAGGTTTATTCGACAGGCAGAGATGTTAAGAGAAGCTGCTCTTTTTTAACATTGAGTTTTGTTCCCTCATCAAGAATGATGTTGAAGGCTAACTGAGGAATTTTTGGAGCAGCTTAGAGGAAAAATCCTCCTAAATTGTGCACTCTTTTTCCACACAATTTTTATAAAACTTTATGTGCTCTCATAATCCATCTTTTAGAGCTGTCAGTGTTCTTACAGTGAAATTGTTTGATCCTTATTATCAATTTTACCACTGATAAATACATTACCACTGATCTTTACCTCTGAAGTTCTTGTCTCTTGTTCTCAGTTGTGTTCTCTCTTGTGGTCTGAGGCTGAACTGCTATTTTTACTACTATTTTAGAACCTGAATCCCTTTTTGATTAAAAAAGTACTTTGCAAGGTTTGTGCAGCAAAGATACTTTAAATGAGAAAAGTATTTTTACTTGATTTTTTTTTTGCTCTCAAAATACCTTTTAGTTCTTGAGTACAATTAAATGTGAAAACAATTTTGTTTCAGGCAGGGTTATTAACTAAAACTAAAGCCAAACACATAAAACATTTTCATTACTTAAAATAAAATAAACTTCACCTGAAATAAAATAAAATATTAAAAACTTAGACTTACTTATAAAGGCAATATTTCTCATTTTCATCTAGGTCAACTTTGATTTAGTTTATCTTTAACTACTAAAATAATTACAAGTAAAATTTAAATTTAAATTTATTAATATATATATATATATATATATATATAGAGAGAGAGAGAGAGAGAGAGAGAGAGAGAGAGAGAGAAACAAACAACAACAAAAACAAAAAAAACCTAGAACTAAAACAATCAAAACACACAACAAAATTACTGAAACAAACAAATAAAAATGGAAATACAAAAACTAATTCAAAGTATTGATTAAAAACTGTAATAGTATCTCAATGATTCTAAAATACCTGATTTCAGGCAAAATTTGATTTGTAATTAAGTTAAATTTTGATGCTGTACTAATAAAACACAAGCATATTTTATAATCTATAGTATGTCATGATGATTATGCTATAAATTGTCAACACTATTTTATTTGTCATATTAATGTTTTCTGTTCTATTGTGTCCTGTTATCCATTGTAAATATTTGTCTTGTATTTGCCTCATGTTTTTTGTGAAAGTCAGCACTTCAAGATCCATAAAATATAATCACTTAGTGTTCTTCTTGCTGTTACATATTTGATCTGTACCATTCTTTCAAGTGTCTCTTAAAACACATTGTTCTCTCACAGGGAGAACGTGAGCTTTGTGGGGTTGTTCTAGCTCGAGTGTTGTCTGCCATCATATCAAACTGAAAAAATCTGAAAATTGAAGCAGCAAATCATCTTTTATGTATGTGTGCTTGCACAATGAACACAGTGGAAACTAGGACAGACAGCGGAGCATTAGGACAACAAAGCTGCTTTCCTGGAAAACAATTCTAGACACAAAATAAATAAAATCTCAGATTTACTGCTTTTACTTATGAAGGATAAAGGTTTACAATTACATTATGAATTACTGAGATATTTTTATTCTTGTTGTTTTGAGACTACAAATAGTCCTGAGTGAGCAGAACAGAGAGAAGAGAAATCTCTCAGTTGGTGTTATAAGACTGTTATGTAACACTCTCTCAGGCAGCTGTGTCCTTCATGCTTAAATCGTGGCTGTCTTGGGTCTTAATGTGAGGTGTCTCTGCAGTGATCATGTTAAAAATGAAAAGACATAGACAGAAGACAGAAAAGTACTATGGTGGATGGCTCCATGGTCACACTACTACACGCAGTCCCTTAGGAACTCAAGTATAACTGCAGATGTACAGCAGTGAGAAACAGCATTTGAAGTTGTCTGGACACTGACACTGAGAGTCATATTAGAGGTTTGTAAGCATCTTATACACAGAAATGGCAGATGTGCGCTTGAGCGCTGAGCATCACTCACATCAGAGCTGAACACTTGTGTGTCCTTGATTCGTCTCTGAGATGATTGAAGACGCTGCGTGACTTTGACACCACTGTGCTGCTGTTAGACCCATTACAGCCGCCTAATGACACAGCCGTGGAGATTAACGGCATTAATCAACTGCAGTGGGCCGTTCGGTTACTGACACTGACAATCTAAAGTACGTCTGTAGAAAAGCGTACAGCTTGCTGCTGTCATAATCCAGAGTTTCAGCTGAGAAGTGTAAGCCTTTGAATGTGTGTCTGTGTGTTTCTGGGTTTTTTGAGTAGAAAAATACTATATCATTCCTGTGATATCAAAGCTGAATTTTTAGCATCATTACAGTAGTTTTCATGGGATGGGTGATATGACCAAAATCTTATATCATAATATGAGTAATTTTATTTCAAGGTAACGATATGTATCACGATATAGCTATTTTTGCTTTAAATAAGGGCTTTATGATATCAATTTTTTTGATACCATAGAAATTTCATAATTCTTTGTACCAGTGTCAGTATCACAAAAAACTACTACTAGCCTAAGTTAAAAACAAACAAACAAAAAAAAAAAAACTCAAGCTCAATGAAGACAAGTAAACAGTAAATGATTAAATAAGAATAAGAAACTAATTAAAAGCAATAGTACAAAAGAACTACAGTAGAACAAATAAGAATTGCTACATAATTGTAAGAAGTAATCAAATGTATAAAAACACTGCTTATTCTCCACTGTATAAATTAAATATATATATTTCTTCTTATTTTAGTTATTCACTAAGATGATTTAGTCAAGAGCAGTGAGAGATTTTCTCTCTTTTGTTGTTTGATTAACATGAAATTAGACTGCTGTCACTTTAAGAGCTGCCCGGATCTAATATAGTGTTACACTTGTTTTCTTTTCTCAGCTGTTTGCTTTCACTTAACACTTGATGAGCATTTTGACACATACAGTGTGTATTTAACCATTCAAGGCCTATAAAGCGGCAAAAAATACTCCCACGCTCTGTGAGCACCATTTTCAGGTGCGCAAGCGGCACGCCTCTCTGAAGCGCTCATAAACTCACTGAGAAGCGCTCCGAAACAGCGTTTCTATGGCTTAAAATCACTTGTTTTTAAACCGCAGTGCTTAAAAACGTGTGCAAACAATATGTTTCGTGAACACGTAGCACAGCAACTTCACGTGAGCATGTAACCGCGATAGAGACGATAGTCGAAAATCTCTACTGGTTTATCATGTCTAACGGTATATCACCCACCCTCAGAAATCATTCTAATATGCTGATCTGCTGCTCAAGAAACATTTATTGTTATTAATATTATTAATGTTAAAAACAGTTGTGCTGCTTAATGTTTTAGTGGAAACCACATATATGGGAAACCATACAGTGGGGCAAAAAAGTATTTAGTCTGCCACCAATTGTGCAAGTTCTCCCACTTAAAAAGATGAGAGAGGCCTGTAATTTTCATCATAGGTATACCTCAACTATGAGAGACAAAATGAGAAAAAAAATCCAGAAAATCACATTGTAGGATTTTTAAAGAATTTATTGGTAAATTCCTCGGTAAAATAAGTATTTAGTCACCTACAAACAAGCAAGATTTCTGGCTCTCACAGACCTGTAACTTCTTCTGGAGGCTCCTCTGTCCTCCACTCGTTACCTGTATTAATGGCATCTGTTTGAACTCATTATCAGTATAAAAGACACCTGTCCACAACCTCAAACAGTCCAACTCCAAACTCCACCATGGCCAAGACCAAAGAGCTGTCAAAGGACACCAGAAACAAAATTGTAGACCTGCACCAGGCTGGGAAGACTGAATCTGCAATAGGTAAGCAGCTTGGTGTGAAGAAATCAACTGTGGGAGCAATTATTTGAAAATGGAAGACATACAAGACCACTGATAATCTCCCTCGATCTGGGGCTCCACGCAAAATCTCACCCCGTGGGGTCAAAATGATCACAAGAACTGTGAGCAAAAATCCCAGAACCACACGGGGGGACCTAGTGAATGACCTGCAGAGAGCTGGGACCAAAGTAATAAAGGCTACCATCAGTAACACACTGCGCCGCCAGGGATTCAAATCCTGCAGTGCCAGATGTGTCCCCCTGCTTAAACCAGTACATGTCCGGGCCCGACTGAAGTTTGCTAGAGAGCATTTGGATGATCCAGAAGAGGATTGGGAGAATGATGAAACCAAAATAGAACTTTTTGGTAAAAACTCAACTTGTTGTGTTTGGAGGAGAAAGAATGCTGAGTTGCATCCAAAGAACACCATACCTACTGTGAAGCATGGGGGTGGAAACATCATGCTTTGGGGCTGTTTTTCTGCAAAGGGACCAGGACGACTGATCCGTGTAAACGAAAGAATGAATGGGGCCATGTATCATGAGATTTTGAGTGAAAACCTCCTTCCATCAGCAAGGGCATTGAAGATGAAACGTGGCTGGGTCTTTCAGCATGACAATGATCCCAAACACACCGCCCGGGCAACGAAGGAGTGGCTTCGTAAGAAGCATTTCAAGGTCCTGGAGTGGCCTAGCCAGTCTCCAGATCTCAACCCCATTGAAAATCTTTGGAGGGAGTTGAAAGTCCGTGTTGCCCAGCGACAGCCCCAAAACGTTACTGCTCTAGAGGAGATCTGCATGGAGGAATGGGCCAAAATACCAGCAACAGTGTGTGAAAACCTTGTGAAGACTTACAAAAAACGTTTGACCTCTGTCATTGCCAACAAAGGGTATATAACAAAGTATTGAGATGAAATTTTGTTATTGACCAAATACTTATTTTCCACCATAATTTGCAAATAAATTCTTTAAAAATCCTACAATGTGATTTTTCTGGATTTTTTTTTCTTCTCATTTTGTCTCTCATAGTTGAGGTATACCTATAATGAAAATTACAGGCCTCTCTCATCTTTTTAAGTGGGAGAACTTGCACAATTGGTGGCTGACTAAATAATTTTTTGCCCCACTGTATATGGGACAAGACAGTAAAGAGTATTGACAGGAAGCATTGAACTCGGGCCACCCAAAGCTGTGATCGGAAGAGGGTTCTTGTGAAAGGACTTTGAGAAGAGGTCTTGATTAGAGAATATAGGAGGATACAGACAGGAGGCAAAGCAGGTGAACTGGAATAGGTTCAGACACTTTTAAGCCTATGAAAGCATCCTGTCCCTGAACCAAATTGCAAGGCTGCAGTCAGAGGTCAGCAAATG
Organism: Spinibarbus caldwelli; assembly: GCA_039654775.1. NCBI lineage: Eukaryota > Metazoa > Chordata > Actinopteri > Cypriniformes > Cyprinidae > Spinibarbus > Spinibarbus caldwelli. The sequence goes on from CM077242.1 coordinate 22,312,347, forward strand.
TGGCTCAGTTGTTAGTTTTATGAAAATTAAAATGCTAATACCATCCCAAAGCTCAGAAACAGTGCGAGTTGGACAGTAATACGATTCCCTGCGACAGAAATAAAAAAAAAAAAAAAACACCACAAATCCACATTTGAGTTTTTCCTCATACCTGAAATAGGTTCTGTTTGGTCTTTCTCTTACTAGGGAATATAACTATTTTCCACCCACATACCTTGCTTAAAATGATTCTGTTTTGCATTCTTTTTTTAATTTAATAATATATTATATTTTAAAAATAAATTAATAATTCTGTTTTGGACCCCTGCTTTATGTCATATTTTCCTATATATTACACTGTCGTTCAAAAGTTTAGGGTCAGTATGTATGTATGTAGGTATTTATTTATTTATTTATTTGTTTGTTTGTTTATGGTTAAGAAACTAATATCTCATTCAGCAAGGATGAAAAAAATATCCACAGAAATATTAATTAGCACAACAGTTTCTCGAGAGGCAAATCAGCATATTAGACTAATTTCTGAAGGATCATGTGACACTAATGGAGTAATGATGCTGAAAATTCAGCTTTGTATCATAGTAATTAATTACATTTTAAAATATTTTAAAATAGAAAATAGTTATTTTAAATTATAATATTTCACAGTATTACTTTTTACTGTATTCAACTGCTTTTTTATCCAATAACTGAAGAAATTTTTATATCTAATGACAGTCTGGACTCATTAGAGTTCATAATCCTCAGATCAGCATTAATTGAGGCCAGTCTGTGACCCCAGGCGGCGTCTCTCCATGTGGAGGTGCCCCATAACCCCTCACAGCTCCCAGTCCATGAATTAAGAGGTCAAAGCGAGACAGTCAGCGTCTGTGTTGTGGTGCACGGCTGGCCTTGTATTGTCCTGCTGTGTATCCTTATGCATGGTTCTCAAGGATGGGAAAATGATGGGAGAGATGGAGCTGTGTCCTAGTCTGGAAGGAGGGATGAAGGGGTCAGAGAGGAGGTGGTGGTGGAGGAATGAAGTGGATTGAAGCTGCTCCGTCCTCGAGTCCCTGACGCTTGGCCCTCGCCATCTGTCACCCTGCAGGCTCTCTCTCTTTCTCGCTGGGCCCAGAATGGGTCAGATACACATTTACCTCATCTAACAGTACATTTGCCTACGGGAGCAGGTGAGGAACAGCTAGACATTGTAAGGTTAATGGGGAGAATGGGATAGTTCACCGACAATTGAAAATTGTCATCATTTACAGACCTCATAGTGAAACACATTATATTTTTCTTTGCATAAAACTCACAAGTTCTCTAGAGTAGCAAAATTTCCACTTTTTACACATAATGAAAGTGGACGGCGTCCAGTAGCTGTCAAGCTCCATAAAGGACAAAAAGCCACCATTCAAATGTACCATCTGCTATTTGCGATACGTTAACAATATTTGCATGCAGCAGGAAATGTAGCACACTCATATTCAATACAGAAAAAGGGAGATCTGTAGCTTGAATGTGCTAGAAAAACTAGGGCAGAAGGCAAGATTTTTAGTGAATAGTATTTTAGATTTCATTCTTTTCTTTGCATTGGAAAAAAAAATAGTAAATTATACAGATGAGTTGGAATTTAGTGCACAAGTTGTTTTGTCCTTTTTGGAGCTTGACAGCTTTATTGAAAAAAAGAAAACATTTTAGCATACTTATTAGAGAATTTGTTACAAAAATAATATACTTTAAAAGAATACACTGTATTTAAGTGTGAACTAAATGTAATGTTTTCAGACACTTAATTGTATGTTAATGGAAATTAAATGAAACATAATTTAATTAAAATTTATTTCAATTGCAATTATTTGAACGTAGTGCTTTTTTGACCCACTTAAACTGAACTTAAGGACATCTTTATATTGTAATTTCTTTATTCTATTGTCTTTGAAATATAGTTAAAGTGTCCTACTGAATGTACTCATAAGCATTTATGATAAACTGAAATACACTTTAATGTAATTTCTTTTGAAACTTGTATGTGAAATATTTATATATATATATATATTTGTAATTTTGTGCATTTGTAATGATAAGCTTGCACTTTAATACATTTAAAATACATTATCTTTAAATGTAATATTGAATAACACTAGAGTTAAAACTATAATCAAGTATTTTACATGTGCTGTAGTCACATCAAAATAAATGCATTTCTTTAAAGCATAACAAAAGAATATTAAAATGTACTTTTAATCTGATATTATTACAAAGAAATGTGAAAGTTACTTGCTGTAAGTGTCATTTTACAGGTACAGGTTTTGGAAAATATACTTTTAAGATATGAGCACATTCAGTTCAATTAAGTGCTCTTTTTCACAGGGATTGAGCACCATGGCACAATGTCACCATTGCACCACAGCTCTGATGAGAGTCTGACCTTTGTTAAACTGTCTTCTGTCAGTCACATCCTCTGTATCTTGTATCAGTTCAGGAAGTAATTTTATTGTGCTTTTATTGTCAAGAACTAGAGCCTGTTTTTCAGATGGAAATGAATCTGCTTGAACGATAGTAGAGCAACTTGACACCAAAGAGCTGGTCCAATTAACAGGCATACGTTTATCTCCGACAGGCCAGTTGAGGTCATGGCAAAATCAATGGGCTGTATTGTATCAGTTTGCAGACAGTGGCTTAGTGATTAATTACTGCACAATATGTTTATGTTTCTGTGTGGCCGATAAGAGAGCAGGAGCATATGAGTCAGAATGAAAGTTATTTAAGAATCCATTATACATAATAGTGTGCTGTACAGAAAAATTTCAGTAGCATGACAGTGGTTCAGCTGTTTTCAAAAGTCTCATTGTGTTGCGCACACAAATAATCAAACACACTCTCCTCAACTGTTCTCTCTTATGATGTGTTTAGGTCTTATTTTGTTATAGCAAAATATTTAGTTATTGAAGTTATTCATATACTGTTTTTAAGTTTTTAAATAGCGGTTATATGCTACAGTTCAAGTCTGGGGTCAGTACGTTTTTTTATAATTTTAGTCAGCAAGGTTGCATTAAATTGATTAAATGACACATTGAATATAATTAAAATGTTACTAAAGATCTCTATCTCTATTGCAAACACATACTGTTATTTTGAACTTTCCATTCATGAAAGAATCCTGAAAAAAATATATCACCGTTTCCACAAAAATATTAAGCAGCACAATAGTTTTCAACACTGATAATAATAAGAAATGTTTCTTGAGCAGCAAATCAGTATATTAGAATGATTTCTGAAGGATCATGTGACACTGAATACTGGAGTAATGATGCTGAAAATTCAGCTTTGCATCACAGGAACAAATTTTTACTGTATTTTTAATCAAATAATGCCATCAGTTAACAAAAGAGACTTATTTTAAACTTGATTTGTTAATATAATCGTATAGTTGTATATTTAATCTATATAAGCAAGAGTATTAATTATTAGTACAGCTGTAAGTCCACAGTTGTTTCATATATTTCTTATAATATTGCCCCTTCAGTACCTTCAGTATAGTTAGCTACTTGTGTTAGTAGCTTGTAATGTAGCTAACAAATTTCATGTAACTTGGAAAGCTGCGTTTTAAAAATAGTTTCCACACCAGTGTTCTTTTTGTTATGTTTAACTGTCTTAGACCTCCATTCACCCCCTTTATTTTCCCAGTCGCTCCCCCTTTCTGTGAAGCAGACAGGCTCAGGCACGTGTGATCCACTGTTTCCCCTCTCCTCTTCACGTGTTTCGTAGTTGAATATATGTGTGTGTTAGTGTGTGTTTGTGCATGGTTGGCAGCCCATGTAGATGTGACCCACTTTAGCAGGGGTAGCACACACTAGATGAGACTGTCGATAACTGAAGAGAAGAGATAACCACAGACACATTCCTCTCTAATCTCCAATTCATTCTTCACTGGTTTTATTAAAACCAGAGTAAACAGTAACTAGCATTCCTGCCTAAGTGTATAAGGGTAGAGAGAGGACAGTCCCTGCAGATTCAACCATATATGGATATCGTGTGGTATGGTATATGGATACCATTCAGAAGTTTGAGGTCGGGAAAAATTTTACCAAGGTTGTATTTATTTAATCAAAAATAGAGTAAAAACAGTAATATTGTGAAATATTATTTCAAATTAAAATAACTTTTATATTTTAATATATTTTAAAATGTAATTTATTCCTGTGATGCAAAGCTGAATTTTTTTGTATTACTCAATCTTCAGTGTCACATGATCCTTCAGAAATCATTCTTTTATATTCTGATTTGCTGCTGACGAAACTTTTTTTTTTGTGTGTGTGTGTGTGTGAACCATGATATTTTTTCAGGATTTTTTTTTATATTATTTAAATGTGTCTTTACTGTCACTTTTGGTCAATTTAATGCTTACTTCTTGAATAAAGTACTGATTTCTTTCAAAAACAGCAACAAAAAAGATCTGTAAAGTAAGAGTAGTGTACCCTAGTCTTTCAGATTTTGCACACTTAAAAAAACATTACGTTAGACTTTTTGTTTCATTTATACACTTACAGTATATGGACATGGCAGAGCAGAAACACTCTATGCATAGATGTTTGTCTCATATGAAAGAACACACTGAAACTCATTTCTTCCAAATTCATTTACATCCAATTTCAGGATGTCTAAAAAGTCCTGAGTCAAAGTGGCTATGTTTTATATTATGGTTTCTCACATAGAGGTAGTGTTGGTTGGTATCCAGTGGGGGGCAGTGTGCTCTTCCACTCCTCTCAGATATAACATGTCCTGAGCAGATATTTCAGTTTGAGCAACTTGAAACTTTCACAGATTATACTGTACCTGACAAAATGCAATCTCTCCTGACTTTATGTCTACTGAGACCCATGTGAACTCACTGTCTGACGGCCAAATACAAAGAAAGAAATACTACTGGCCCCTGAAAAAGCCATGACCTTATCATGCTTTCATGGTAACATAATAACAGGCTTTTCAGTTTTCACCTTGACACCCTGCAACTAATTCTCCATAGCAGGTGTGTGACGTACAGTATGCATACTTGAACTCAGTCGTATCGCTTGTAGAGATGAACAGATGGTGGAAGCTCTCTAGATGTTCTCAAATGCTTTATTATTGTTTTTACTAGACGTATGGAACTTTTTAATAGTAATTATGAATTTTCCCTCAGCTCTCCTCTGGTGAATGTGTTTTGCATGCTCCAGAACTTCACCTGACCCTGTGTATGTGTGTGTTTCCTTGCAGGAGTGTGTGTGAGCGGAGGTGGACGCTGCTGTGGGACTCTGGGGATGTGTAAAGTCTCCATCCGTACTGGATCTCTGCAGCTTTTTAGGAGCTGCTCTCTGGGCCTTTGTGTAAGGTAAGACACAAGTATGTCTCTCTATCCTTGCTGTCAGTTCTGGAGAAACAGACATGACATATGGAATTGATTTCCATCATTCATTTAGCCCAGCCATACAGAACAAGCAGGCTTTAATGGACCCTGCCATCAGTGTCATAACTTTTACCTCTCACCGTGTTCGTTTTAATTAGGCTCAGTTAATTAAAGACACTAAAAACTAATGATCTGTAAAGCATGATGAAAATGCACTCAGAGTTGCCTTGGATCAGGGCGAAGGATCTGAAAAGGTAAGGGAATGCATTATAAATCTTATCACCCTGTCATGAATATTAATTAGATGATGTAACATTTGACAGTAGTCACACAGGGTAGCCCCGCCCATACTAACATCTCCATGGAACACAGTACAACTCTTCATGTATATTCAATATACTTATGTTTATTAAACATCAAACGTGGATGAGGACTGATTGTGGAAGGTAAGAAACATATTTTGACAGATTCCACAGTGAAAACCGTAAAAAGCATGTTGTTTGGAGAGGTGTCAAGAAAGTTATGAAAATACAAGGTATATGTTTAGCAAGTATGAACCCCTGCACATGAAATGCATAGAAAAAAAATACAAGATATCATGGCCACAAATTAAGAATTTGTTTCCATGACCTATTGATTTGTTTGATTATTTTATTGTTGCCTTGTTGTACTAACTTGTTTCCTCATTTTAGTTAATTATTTGTGTCATCGATTAAACAAAATTAAAATAAGGTTACAAAGTAGTACAACTTAGCGAATTAGTATACACTTTTTATATAATTGTGGCAATATTTAACTAAATTAAAGTGAGGGAACAAATTAGTACATTGTGTGAATTAGTACAATTTGTTCCCTTGTTTTAGCTCAGTCATGGCCATGATTAGCTAAATTAAAACAGGGGAATGAATTAGTACAACATGGCCATGATTTAACTAAAACACAAGGGAACAAATTAGTAAAATGTGGCCACAAAAAGTGCTAAAAAAGAGAACAAACTGTTGGCACTAATGGTCTCTAAGATCTAGGCTTAGCTGTGCAGTGATGGAAGTGAAACAAGGCTTTTCAGAACTTTGAATCAAGTGAACCAATTCCCTAGCAAAATGATTCACTTGAAGTTCTCAGGTTTTCACACTGAGGAACTCTGCTGGCCTGTAAATGTAATGAGAACACTTGCAATTGTTTAGAAGAACATGTCGTTAAACATGCTTTTACAATGTTTAATGAAATGTTCTTCAAAACAATTGCAAGTGTTTACATTTAAGTGTATTACAGTGTAATCTATGATATTAGTAAATTCCATATTTACTAATCTATGATATTAGTAAATATTTAGGCACTCTGAAATGGTGTAATGTACGAGTTCAAGGGAAAGTTCACCCCAAAATGAAAATTCTGTCATTAACTACTCATCCTCATAATGTTCCAAACCCGTAAGACCTTGATTCGTCTACTTAACACAATTGAAGATATTTTTGATGAAATCCGAGAGCTCTCTGATCAGACAGAAACATAGTAAGGACATCGGTAAAACAGTCCATCAGTGGCTCAACTTCAGTTTTGCAAAGCTACGAGAATATTTTTTGTGCGCAAAGAAAACAAAAATAACAATTAATTTAACAATTCTTCTCCCCCGAGTTACTGTCGTCTTACATTATGGAGAGTACCACAACGCATGCACGCACTTTCCCCTGAACGTAAACAACGCTGATTTTTGTTCACACAAAGTATTCTCGTGGCTTCGCAAAATTGAAGTTGAGCCACTGATGTCACATGGACTGTTTTACCGATGTCCTTACTATGTTTCTGTCTATGCGTGGTCAGAGAGCTCTCAGATTTCATCAAAAATATCTTAATTTGTGTTCCGAAGATGAACGAAGGTCTTATGAGTTTGGAACGACATGAGGGTGAGTAATTAATGACAGAATTTTCATTTTTGGGTGAACTATCCTTTTCATTTTGATATGTGCTCTGAATCACTGATTAGAAACAAGTGATTCGTAAACATATTGAAGCTTCACAAAGCGGTGTTTCGAACACAGCCGTCACTGGTGTTTTGGTTCATGGTTCTTGTCGTGCAGCTTTTCAGTGTATACAGATGAATTAAATGTTAAAATCTTGCCAGGTGACACCTGGTTAGGAAACAGCAAAACCGCTGTATGAAAAAGTGAGTGACTGCTTTAAATCTGTTGAAACTCAACTGACTAAGATAAACATAATAATCTGCAAAAATTGTGTTGATGTCAATTTTACAGGCATCAGCAGAGTTGTACTCAGTGGGAACAAGCATTTCCTCGCTGTCACAGCTGATTATCGCTTCTGTGGGAGCCTGGACATTGATTGATGGCGTGAATATGTGTCTGGCTGAGTTTTTACTCCACAGGGAAATTTCAATAAAGGTCCCATCCAGCACTTTGAAGTGTATTTTGTACGGGGGTCAGGTTCATGATGGATGACCAGTGCCGAGTGTGACAGTGGCTTGGATACTGCCCGAGCGGAGCCTAGATGGGAGGGGCTGTAAGGGTCAGAGGGCAGGGTTTGGAGGATGGGATTTATTATTCACAATAGATTTTTGAACGTGGCACTATAGTAATACCATGTTTTTGATGCACTACCACGGTTGTGGTGAAATCACAACCAGGAGAGTGTATTTTCCAGGAGAGTGCCGTTCTTCAGATTACAGATTTGGCCCCTTTGGCTCCACTCATCTGGTTAGTATGCAGTTTGAGCACATGACTGGCCATTCTTCAGGACTTTGTGTTTCGTGTGTGTGTGTGTGTGTGTGTGTGTGGTCAAAGCAGCTGCTCCGCCCCTGCAGCTCTCAATCTATGCTCACACTCGTCTTAGCAGCTGTCTGTTTCCTTCAGGAGACCGACCTCTCTTCCTCTCTGCGGTAGAAATGGCATCAGAGGCTTAGTTACTGACCAGACTTTGTGTTTTTAATGGATTATATTTTATAAGAATATTTCCAGAGATACACGAATGGTTTCTTATTGGTACAGAGGGAGAATAAATGATATGAACATACAGTATAAAAAATATTTATTTAGCTTATGAAACCTCTTGATTTTAGAGCCAGTAAGAGTTTTTGTATTATGACATTATTACCGTGACACGTTTTTTAAAAGAAGCACATCAAGCCTGCATTTATTTGAAACTTTAAAATACGATAACTAATTTATAATACAGTAAAAGTAATAACGTGAAATATTATTACAGTTTAAAATAACCGTTGTCTATTTTGAATATATTTTACATTTTTTCTGAATTTTCAGCAGGCATTAGAAATCATTATAATATGCTGACTCGCTGACCAAGAATCATTTCTTATTAATATCAATGTTGAAATGTTTTTATCTGTGTAATATTCTTCTTGAAACCATGATACTTTGATTAATAGAAAGCATTTATTTGAAATAGAAATCTTTTGTATCATTAACAGCCACTTTTGATTGACTTAATGCATTTTTGCTGAGTAAAAATATAGTAATAATATTTTTCAAACAATTGTCAAGATTTTGTAAAATATTTCATGTAATTTTTGGGTGAAATGTTACATGGACATGTTTGCCAGAGATATTCTCATACAATCAATGTGTGTTTCATCAAACCATGTCATTCTCATAGCATTTTACACTGGGAGACGCTGCTGTGTTGGCGGTGCTGGTCTGACCCTCCCTACATGCCAGTGGAACATAAACAGCGAGCATGCTGGGAGTTAATGGGAAATGAATGAAAAGACAGGCAGAGTAAAGAGTCTCTGACACATTGCCTGCTCTCCTGCTAAGATTTACTGAGAGGGCGCAGGGCAGGCCTGAGATTTGTGTGTGCACAGCTTAAAAGATGGCACACGTTGCCCCCTTTTCCTCTGTCCTATAAAACCAGAGCAGTGATATTGTGCCCCTCAGTGATTTGTAACCTTTTTCCTGAATGACACGAGTGGCTTCAGATGTCTAACTGCCCTCTGCTTTCCCCCACTCTCTCTTTCTCTCTCTCTCTCTCCATAGACTGATGAATCACTTTTGTTTAGTTATGGGAAATAACTGTCTGTGTAAAACATCTTTCAGTGCTTATGTTAGCAGCTCTCCCATAGCAAAGATGACTAACTCTGCAATAGACGATCTGTTCTATTCTTTTGAAGAAATCTATTATTCTTTCCATACACTGTTAAAGTGTGCTGAGGCATGTCAACCCTATGTTGGCATTGACTCACCGCACTGAACTGATCAGCAGATGAAAGCTTATGACTCTCTGCAAAAATGTTTTCATGATTCGAAGACATCTCATTTTTCAGTGTGACCTTTGCTAATTGTGATGCTATGTTTGGTGTTTCCACCAGAGGTCATGTCGTGACTGAGACCACAAACTCATGAACTATTTTAAAACCTTGGTCTTTCGACCTTTGACCTCACTTGACCCTTTACGCCCATAAAACAGCATTGGCAGCTCTTGGGTTTTACAGCTGGTGTCAGGAACAGGTGTGCTTCTGATATCTGTCTTGATATTTATCCCCTTTTTTAATTATCTTTGACAGCAGTGTCCAAAATAAAATATTGCTCAGAGGATACTCTTTCATTGCTAAGGAAACTTAATAGAGTTCTTAATTAAGTATAAATCAACTTTGTGTAATAATAAAACATTATAATTATAAGGATGATAATAATGCATACACTATTATTCTGATAAATAAAATAAATGTGTTTTTTATTTTATTATTAATAACAACAAAAACACCTACTACTACTACTACTACTACTACTACTTATTATTATTATTTTATAATTATTATTGTCTTTTAGATTTTGTTTAAAAAATATTCGAGTTCATATTTTATAAATATGATTTAGGGATAATAATAATAATAACGTATAAAGTTTAATAATAAAGTTTACAATAATGTTTAATATTTTTTAAATATTATTATCTATACAACAACAACATCAACAACAACAACAATAATAATAATAATAATTTTTTGTATTATTATATCCTTTACAGAAGGTTTTTTTTTTTTAGAGAAATATTTGAGTTCATATCGAAATCTTTGAATTTTGACTGCATTTTGGAAAATCTGAACACATTTTGAGAACTCTACATGATTAATGAGCTGAAAAGAATCTCTGCTTGCTCTGTTTTTAATCACATTGTCTGTTTAATTTCAGGAAACATCATTGAGATATTTAGGAATTCATATTTATAATTTTGTAAGTTTTGGATGTTTTCTGCCATCAGCCAGTGAGTGTTGTGATGATGGATACCAGGTATTACACACCTCTTTGGTATTAGTCCTAAGCCTTGTTTTCTGTCTTTTCACATGCATTGTGGAGCCGACCATCCACTCATGGGGGATTCTAAGAATAGAAACTCTCTGAAAACGAAAAAATAGGCAGCTTTCCAAATACCCTGTAAACTCTTAGTGTATTTTTCATTTTAGAGGTACATCATGCCCATATGTCCTCCACTCCACGCCCAAGCTTATTATTATTTTTTTACATTCAGTTATGTACACTCCCACTCAACAAAGCACAAAAAGGACACAGAGCTCCCTCTCATCCTTCTCTCCTCTCCACATCACCTCAGTGGTCTTATTGCTTTTCCATGGCAGGGAACAGAGCAGTAAAAGTAGATTGGTTTGCAGTGCTCAGACCTGCTGGCAGCTTCACACATACAGTTTCATTACACACCATTCATTACAGCAGCTCAGACCGGGGCTCTGTATATGTTTATGAAGTCTGCTTGTGTGTCTATATGACATTTCTGACGCTGTAAGTGTTGATGTACTGTATGAATGTGTGTTTCTGTCACTGATGGTGTGTATGTGGAGAGTGTATGGGATGTGTTATGACAGCAGATGTGTTTGGCATAAGCTCAGTGCTTTGTGATGGAGGTCTGTGATCCTGGGGGGTCTGAGCTCAGGGCTAGAGGTATATATACACAATCCCAGATTTGATGTCCTTCTCTGAACCCATGATTTTGTTATGTAATCTGCCTCCAGTAGAAAGTTAATCAAAGATTAGTCTGCATTCCACACTGCAATCTTTGATCACGTAGATGGTAAAACATGTTTTCCTTCTGCTTGGAGTTGATTTTGTCGGCATGCTCCTCTCATGCCCCTCTCAGGGCTGAAGAGGAAAGATTCATGGGCATCATGCACTGATCCTACATACATTTTGTGATTTGTTCCTCATTAGAAGGCCCTAAATTCAATGCAGATTTTTAAAACATTTTTATGCTCATTTAAAGGGCAAAATCTGTAGGATTACTGTATGTAAAAAGTGAACATGAAACTTAATATTTTTGAAAGAAGTCTCTTCTAATATTACAGTAATATTGTGAAATATTATTACCATTTAAAGTGACTGCTTTCTATTGTAATATATTTTAAATGTAATTAATTCCTGTGATGGCGAAGCTAAATTTTCAGCATCATTACTCCAGTCACATGATCCTTCAGAAATTATTCTAATATGCTGCTTTGCTGCTCAAGAAACATTTCTTATTATTATCAATGTTGAAAACAGTTGTTCTGCATTAATATTTGTGTGGAAACAAAGTATATTTTGATGGAAAGTTTATTTATTTTTATTTAGAAAGAACAGCGTTAATGTGAATTAGAAATCTTTCGTAACATTATAAATGTTATTACTGTCACTTTGGTTCAATTTAATGCATCCTTTCTGAATAAATGTACTAATTTCTTTTTAAAAAATGTGTATATTTTTGGGGATGAAATCCACTGATTAATGGGGAAAGTCAACATGAAACGTCATCTGCAACACATTTTACTTCATTAATGTGACACTTTTAGATTATACAGAAAGAAAAAATGCTGGGCAGGTTTTTATACTTTGAAAATTTGATTGGCTTGTGAAATGTGGTTTAAATGTGTGTGGAGGGGATGGGTTGAAAAAGTGATGCCAAGGTTTGAGACCAAGCATGTTAATACATTCTTATCAAAGATTACAAAGACAGACTTTTTTAGGAATAAAATGCACTGATGAATCATGTCCAATGAGTGCTTTTAGAAAATAAACTGTGTCATGTTGACTTTAAACATCATAAAGTGTGTTAAAACAGAACTGTCTTATTGGCAACTGAAAACATAATCAAACTGAACTAAATATTTATTAAATGAACACACAAAGGGAGTGGAATATGTCACATTTTCTGACGATGTGCACCTGAATCTGTAGATTTCAGCCGAGTTCTTCTCATTTTAGCGATGAAACTCTCAGAGCCACTCAACAGTTGTTTTGCGTTTTTGCCCCGTCTCTCTCTCTCTCTCTCTCTCTCTCTCAGTAGATGAGAGGTCAAGTGTTTTGTTGGAGGTTTGGAGGACCTCTCATTTTGTGTGTGTCCCTCTGCATGTGTGTGTGCATGCTTGATCAAATCAGTGTGTGTGTGTGTGTGTGTGTCTGTGTGTGTGTGTATGTGGGGGGTGGAAGGGGGATTAGGTTCTTGTTCAGTCTTTTGTCCTTCACTATCATTAATTTTCTCTCTCTTTCCTAACCAACTCTATTCCGTTCCATTTCTTCCCCTCTGAATTGAATAGAAAAAGCGGGAGTGGGAAGTTTGGGGGGACTGAGAATTCCCCTTCCTCCATTCATACTTAATCAAGGCTGTTCATTACCCCGCTAACAACAGCTTTAACCAGTAGAATACTGGAAGAAACAAAGTTTACATGTCCATAGTGTTCTGAAAGCAGTTCTTTGCAGATTACTAACAAATTGTTGCCCATTACTGAATACAAATTACATTATGAAAATTGTAGTTAATAACATTTTCTATTCCATTACACATTTGAAATAATCTACTGCAATCTGACTACTCTTTGGTTACTTTTAGATTACTTTTGACCTTTTTACTTTGACCTATTTTACTTTTAACTTCTTTACCACATTGATTTATAAAATGTACCATATCGAAATAAAAATCTAAAGAAAAAGAAAATATATTCCATTATTTGTTATCAACAACATGCAGTGCAATAAGCTTTACATTATCAGGGTTTCCCAAGCTCGGGATTGTGAAGGAAATGCAGGGTGTCTGAAAATTGATGAAAAGCTGGTAATTAAATCCTAAAATGTTCAATAAAAATATATTCTTAATTTTAAAATAAAAACTATCAGAATACAACTGTTTAAAGATTACATATTTTGTTTGTTTATGCTATGTGGCCTCTCAATTTTCCATGTAATTATAAGACACAATTCCACAAAACTGGAGTTTCCAAACTTAAGCAATAGGCTTTCTCAGAAAGTAACATTTAAAAGATAAAATACTAGAAAATAAAGGAGAATCAATGAATTATTATTAATTCATGAATAATTTACTGCCATTTTGTGAATATTCGGTTATCATGTAATCAATAATAAAGTAACTGTAGTCTGATTATGAGTATTTTAAAATGTAAAATAATTTGATTACAAGTTTTCTTTTCTAATTTTTGTAATTTGATTACGTAATCCAGATTACATATAATAAATTCTACCCATCAGTGTGTGTAAGCATTGGTGCATATGTGGAGAATGCAGCTGGCCGGATGTACTTTGAGATATGTGTGTGCACTGTGGTTGAGAGTATCATGTTAAGTCTCCCTAGTGAGTATATGTGGAGTGTATGTTCATATGATAACTTCCCTGGAGGGCAAATGTCCATTAATCACTCGGATGCTCATCTGTTCCTAATGCTTCATTAGCTCTCTTTCCTCTGTCTCTCACTCTCTCTTTCTGTCTGTTTTTCTCTACCTTTCTCGTTCCACTTTTTCACTTCACTTGAGAGTCCCACACTCACTCGGGTGAGTATTTACTGTTCCTTGTGAACACAGGTTAGGAACATAACACGTCATGCTTCCTTGCTTTTGTTTGGGAGTGGCCAGTAAATGAGGAGTGGAGTGGTAAATGATTGAAAGGGGAGAACGAGTGAATGGAGCCTGTTGAAAGGCAAACGTTTGTCCCAGGGATTATATATATATATATATATATATATATATATATATATATATATATATATATATATAATTATTTATTTAATTATTTATTTAATTATTTATTTATTATATTTTTTTTTACTTTTTTCTATTTTAATGTATTTTAAATGTCATTTATTCCTTTGATGGCAAAGCTGAATTTTTAGCAAGTGTCTCTAATATGTTAATTTGATGCTCAATTACTATTGGTGCTTAATTATTAATAATGGTACTTATTATTATTAATGTTGAAAACAGTTGTGCTACTTAATATTTTTCTGGAAACCATGAAACTTTTTCCTGACCCAGAAGTTCAATAGTAAAAACAAAAATAAAGTATTAATTAAAAAAAAAAATCTTACTGACCCCAAACTTTTGGATAGTACTGTATATATATTTTTTGAAACCTTGTCCCGTATCCAGACTTTTTAATATTATTTTTACATTATAAAATATGAAAAAGAAACATTGTAAAACAATAATTATTAATAATTTTAATTATTTTTAAAACAAAAATAAAAAGATAGGGTAAAATAAATATAAAAATCATTTTGGTGTAAGTATGAAATTAATATAAATTATTTAGCAAGAATTTTATTCAAATTAAGTGTGAAACTGTTCCACAAATGTGCTGTCATTTTCACCACAATGATTTTGCTCCTTGTTAAGTTTTTGTTCAGCTTTAGTAAACTTGGTTATTAAGGAGACAACAGTGTCAATGAAGACATATTGTGTGAAGAAAACAAAGACAAATATATAATAGTTTTGTTATTTCAAACTGAAATGTTGTCAAATGAAAAAAATGTGAAAGTATTATTTAATTGGGTGTCTTTATACTCATTTGTCATTACCATCACCATCATTTCCATCACATTTGTTAATTCATAAAAAATAGTTAAAAAAAAAAAAAAAATGGCTGAATTCTCTTGTGATGCATGTATATACTGTACACTAATAGACATTAGCTGGGTTTCCATCACCCTGTTTTAATGCGCATTTTGAAGTATCGCATGAGAAACAAGTGATGGAAATGCCAAATTTCGAATAAAAGTCCCTTAATTCGCAAAAAGATTTTTAGGCTCGCTTGAGGTGGTTTTTGACTTGTGCGAAAAAGGGTTAATGCGAATAATGGGAGATGGAAATGCGTTTTGCGAATAAATTCCTCCAAGCGCATTAAAAAAATGTGACTTTGCGCTATGAGACGGGATAGCTTGACTAGCAGCAGACTGATCTCGTTCCACAGCATCTGAAATGTTGTTATGGTCGTTCTGAAATGCCTGAGCAAAGTCTGTCATCAAAGTATTTCTGTATAATTGTCTTACACGACTGTGTTCCCAAACAGCAGCATTCACCTCCGAAAGCAATGACAGCATTTATTGTTTCGTCTGCTCGCTCTGAGGCGCAATTAATTTTTCATATATGAAAATGATTATATTCAGTAGCTTATCCTAGTTTTCTATAGGCTATTTAGTGCCAGTTTACCAGGAAGTGACGATTTTGTTCTCTTTGACTCGTTGGATGGAAACGGTGCTCGTTCGCAAATGTTTTATGCGATATTCCAATTTTATATCCATAAGTTAAATTCACAACTTTGGATGGAAACCCGGCTACTGTTAGTACATTCAAATAAAAGTGCAGAGGGCCAAATTTGAAAGAAACACCCAAATGTTGTTTTTCAGTCCTTGTCCTCCTCACAAAGATTTGATTGGATCCCGGTGCTTTGCATGAAACTTTCAGTGTGATGTCATACAGTACAACAGACCCTTTGTGATGCTCTTTTTCTGTGCATTTGTGGTGACGGCATGTATTTACTGCGCTCTTTCGTATGTTAAAGCATTAACGGCATGTGGACATGTGATGAGTCAGTGTTTAGAGTGAGTCATGTGTTTATGTCCCAGCATGCCTTAAGATTAACGTGTATCCCAGGAAAATCAACTAAACAGACGAAGAGTTTGACTTGATTGGAAAGGTTTTACTCTAATCCAGTTAATGGGCAACATACTCTTTACACACAGCGTTTACCTGCATGTGTGTGTGAGTGTGTGTTATTCACATTATCCTGTAAAGCCTGACATATAAAATAATAGTTAGAAAAATAAATAGAACAGTTTATTGAACCTTTTGACAAATAATAAAAAAATCTAAAATAAAGTTTGTATATGTGTTTTATATTATATTTATTATTTTGATTTGCTCTTAGAGTATGATATAGGAGAATACGGAGCTAATACTTAGAGAAAAAGGAGAAAAGGGCTCCTCAATTTTATTCAGGGGCCCAAACAGAGGAAAAAATATGCAGTTTGGTGCAGTTAATAATATTTATATGGCAAAACAGTAAGTAATGTAATTTTTAACAACAGTATGACAGACTTCTTACATAAAAGTTGTCACTATCTCCCAGTATTTTTGTTTCTAAAAGTTTTATGGATAATCACATAAACCTAAGCTGATTTAGTCTAGTAAGTGTTCATTTTGAAATATAAAAAATATTCTTATGTTTACTTTATAAAAAACACTAAAGATTCTACAGCAAAATAACGTGTGCCAAGACCTGAAGGGGGATGTTTTTACGCTTAAACTAAAAGGTCTTTTGCTTGGGTAACACTTTATTTTAGGGTCTCTTAACTAGTTGCTTATTAGCATGCATATTACTAGAATATTAACCATTTATTAGTACTAATTAAGCACATATTAATGCCTTATTCTACATGAATTTATTCTACATCCCTAATCCTACCCAATACCTAAATTTAACAACTACCTTACTAATTATTAATAAGCAGCAAATTAGGAATTTATTGAGGGAAAAGTCGTAGTTAATAGTGAATAAGTGTTCCCTATTCTGAAGTGTTACCTTTACGTGCTTAAAAATATAAACTGTCAGTCAGATGACAGGTTTTTCAGCAAAGTTTTGATCATGTCAATAATTTAGAGGCCTTAGAAATTTGCTTATCAAATATGATGCAGTAGGATTAAAGCAGCCGCTGAGGGTCGGTCTTAAAAACAGGACGCAGTCTTTCCATTTTCCACACACACTGTAGTGGACAGAGATGAAGAAAAGAAAAAGGTAGAAGAAAGACAAGGGAAAAGAGAGGGAGTGAGCATGAGGAGGGATTAAATGTGAGTGAGGATGGGGGTGGTGGAGGAGCAAGGGGCCACAAACAAAGTGAGAGAGGGAGGAGGGTAGCGGGAGAAGGGGGCGGTGCTGTGGCGGAAAACAGCAGGGAAAGAGAGGAGAGGACAGGACAGAGAGGAAGGGGGTTTCTACCAGAGAAAAGAGAGCAAACTTTGGCATGAGGAGGAGGAGCAGAAAGAATGAGTGTGTGAGAGAGAAGGAAAGAGATAGAAGGAGTGTGTGTAAGACTGAGAGAGGAGTACAGTGAGCAGACTGGGATTGTACCTCCAGGACAGACTGGGGAGACGCGAGGAGGCAGCCATGCAGAGCACTATGGGTATGTCAGCAGCACGAATGTATTTATTACACCCTCCGAATGCACGAGAGTTCAGATTACCACTGCAGCTCACAAGAGCTTTGAAGTGATGTGAAATGAATGATAGACTTTCTTAAAGCTGATAGCACTGGGGTGAGAAGAAGCTCTTTGAAGTTTAGCAGCACTGTTAGTGCTTTCTGTTGAGGAGAGATCTGTGGGAGAACGACTGCAGGGCACAAAGTTAATGATAATCTGTTATTTTGACGATAAAGCAAATTGGGGACTACTCAGAGGATTTTTATTGTTCTGTCAGAGAACAATGTCTCAAAAGACATAACCGAGATCTCATTTATGCTTCATTTAAGTATAAACTTTGTCTCAGATGTTTCTTCTGAAATTCCTAGTCTTTGGAGAAATAAAAACTGGCAACATGAAGCAACATGAAATGATTGTTGATATACAGTAAAAGCAAAGATCTATAAAATGAAAGTGAAAGCTCAGATCATTTGATCTTGGAAGAAGTTGATGAGAAATGTCTGAGTTTATATTGAGATCTCTGACTTTTGGTATTTTTATGTCAAATCTGAGTATAGTTTGAAACTTTGAGATCTTTTCTGGAACTCAGGAGGAGACGCATGTGAGATTACTGGGGCTTTTCCCCCAGAAGAAACATCTAAGATGCATGAAGCTTAAACAAAAGTCTTCAATTGTTCTCCTTTTAATGTAACTGTTATAGGGGACACACTGTAAGTGTGATATCTTTTGTGGTTTTTGTTTCCTACACTCTTAAAAATAAAGGTTCTTTATTGGCATCTATGGTTCCATGAAGATCCATGGAACTTTTCCATTCCACAAAAGTTCTTTATAGTAAAAAAAGGTTCTTTAGATTTTTTTTTAAATAGTTTACTTGAGGAAATGTTCACTGAAAGGTTCTTTGAAGAACCAAAAGTTG
This sequence comes from Spinibarbus caldwelli, assembly GCA_039654775.1. Lineage (NCBI taxonomy): Eukaryota > Metazoa > Chordata > Actinopteri > Cypriniformes > Cyprinidae > Spinibarbus > Spinibarbus caldwelli. The sequence goes on from CM077242.1 coordinate 22,331,060, forward strand.
TTCTTTTATGACATCACTGTAAAAACCTTTGGAACCTTTATTTTTTTTTTTTAGAGTGTGTAGGAATTTATATCTGTTGTAAAGTGTGTTTGTAGAGCTGTTTTTGTAGCTGGTTTGTTTGTGTGTGTGAGCAGGGCCTTGTGAATGGATTGATTTACAGGACTCAGTTAAGCTGTTTGATTTTTTTGTTTTGTGTTTTGGAAGTACACTCTTAAGCATAAAGGTTCTTTATTAGCATCTACAGCTTCATGAAGAACCATCAATGAAACCTTTCCATTGCACAGAATGTTCTTTATAGTGGAAAAAGTTTCATGTTCTTCACACTGAGCAAAATGGTTCTTTTAAGAACGGTTCACTGAAAATGTTTCTTTTGGAACCTTTATCTTAATAGTGAATATGGAGTAAAAAGTTGGCGTATATGAACAACTGGCTTGGATTGAAAGGTCTGACGTCCAGCACACACTCCAATCGCTCCTCGCCCAGTGCTTACACAAAGCTTCTTCAAACTAGTCAAACACCACTAAGCTACTTGCCCAGCGTGCGGCCTGATCTATTGACATTTCGTTCTCGAAAGGGATGAAGTTTAGATTGAAACACCCCAAGTATACTGAGAATCCCATTTGTGTTTAAAGTGGATGTGACTCAGCTCATGGCACATTCTTATACAGTAAAAGCCTGAAATAGAGCGGCCCGTTACTGCGTGTCGGCAGTGTCCAGACTCGGCTCCAGATGAGATCACCTAGGGGGGTGGAAAGGTGCTTGCGTCAGTGAGTCGGAAAATAATAGATGAGTTAAATCACTCTCATATGTTACAGGGCTCTGAAATACAGCCTTAGTAAATGCGGTCAGCTCGCTGTCTCTGTAAGGACAGTGTGTGCTTCACAGACTGTCTGTGTCTCACATTGTCTCACAGGTTTATGTTCTCCAAAACACCTCTCCTTGCTTTACTGGTTCCATTTATGAGATGCTTTTATGTGCCAAGTATTTATGTAAGGCTGTAGCTTCCTGAAGACGTATATACAGAGGGAGAGCTCATTAACGTCGACTCAGTCTCAGCTGACTGCACTGAATCACAACTTTCCATGCCACTCTTTTCTTCTTCGTCTGAGCTCGGCTGGAATCTGTCGGGACAGTGTCTGTACGTCCACATCCTCTTGCGGCTGGTCCTGCTGCGTGATTGCAACTTTTCATGACCAGCTCCAAGGATGTCTTTTTTTCTGTTTGCTGTTCCTGCGTGGTTTACCATCTCTGCACTTTTAAGATGAATTGCATATTCATGCTGGCATAGTTTGTCTGAGGCCACGTTGGTTATGTAAGCGCTGGTGTGGAATTAATTTACCGGTATGTGCGCTGTGCCACTTTTCTCCCCGACTGCAGTGCATTTCTGCACTGTGATTTCAGTTTGATCATGAGACTGATGATTATGGCTTGTCAGAAACACGGCAAGATTATTTATTTGTCTCTTTCTGCTTAGTTCAGAAAGCTTCGAGAGGAGGCAGAGAAGCCATTTTTAGAAGATCAATGGCCACAGCCAGTAAAGAAATACTTTGACAAGAAGAATTCATAGAGGCTGCACATAAAAGTTATCTGCGGTCTATTTAAAGAGAGACCAGAGTACCAATCATTCCCTCAAGAGACAGTAGCAAAACATCTTTCTGTCTCTAACATTGCTCATTTTCATTTATCTACCCTCTAAAAAATACCCCATTAAACCCTATTGAATTTAATCTACTTGATCTACCAAAATCTTGCTTTTTATATTAAAATGGATAATCAGAGAATCAGAGTTCATCGTAAGAGGTCTGTTCATAAAACATGGGTAATATTCTTAGACGGTGCACAGGGTCATACACACGAAGACAAAACACCATCTAGGTAACACACTACACCAAAATAATGCACTAAACATTAACTAAATAACAAAATGTAACACAAAACACCCTAATGTACGCTGTTAAAAAAATAAAGATACAAAAATATTTAAATAAAACATAATCATGTGATGTCACACAGGGACCTTAGTTTTTCCCTGTAAATGCAGTAATAGTTTTTCTTCCAAAAACCATAAATCTGACAGTAAAATTCAATATGATATGATGTTAAATCATTTGCATTTTTTCACTGTATGGTAAGGTTACAGTTAATTAGTTAACACGTTTTTTCCTTTAAAAAATAAATTATTATTATTATTATTATTATTAATTTATAATAAATTAATACAAAAATACAGTATATGTTTTGTTTTCCACATTCTAGTTAAAAAGTTCCATGGTATTTCCACAGATTTTTTGACATTGATTTATCTGATAGTACCATGTAAAGAATATGACACTAAAGCGTTTAATACTAAACATTTTATTTTGAGCCTTTGTAAAACAGAATCAGGCTACATTATGTACTGTGATTTATTCAGCTAAGTCTGGATAAGTATTTGAGATTATCTTTTTTTTATATCAAAACCTTTTGAATTTGAAGAAACATTGGCTAACAGTCATTTCTGCTGGGCAGTAGCTTGTCCTTATATGCTCTTCAGTAACCCAACTGTCTGCCCTCTCAGTTATGTCCTCCGTTCATAACTGAGAGTCTGGATTTCACTCAGTAGTTTTTTTCAGGCTATACTCAGTACATTTTAAATACTTTATCACTTTATTATCATCCTGTCAGTGGCATCTCCTCAAAATGGCCACTCTCACAGTAATAACAGTGCGGTGGAGCCACAGCTCCTCTCCGTTCTGCTGTTATTCCAAGTGTCTGTTTCTGACCACTGGATTGAACTGAATAATCATTAGTGGTTGGAAATTCCTATCGTGGCAAAGAGCAGCTGACTCAGAAGCAACTGGCTCCTGGATGTTACATGGCCATTCCAATGCTGGACACTTTTCTACTGCTCGCAAAAGCCCAGAATTCAATGGATCAAACTGACCAAATATTGTTGACCACAGAGTGACAGACCGACTAGTCTTGCATTACCAGACTTTCAGCATAGCATCTGATCTGTTTTGCATACTTAGACAGGAAGATGACTTTTGACCATCATATAAAGCAACCAGTCACAGTTCATATTGTTTTTATATTCAGTTTTTTTTGGTAAGTCCAGTGTATAGTTCTTCCTTATCAACCCTCATTGATCTGTATCTCAATCCAGTATGCAGCAGTTTTAAACTGAATTAGTAAACTTTACTATAAACATGCCTTAAATGAAATTTACTAAACAGTTCAAGTTGTATTAATATAGAATCTAAATTGGGTGCAGTGGTCAAATCAAGCAGTCTTTACTCAAAATCATTGGTTCATAAGTTTTTAAAGTATTTTACATTAAACATACACAAATATATAATAAACAACAATGTTAACAACAACTATAACATTGCTACTTAAAATCCATTATTAATGTGATAATGTCTTTTATAATAATTAAATATGCTATTATACTGTATTTGGTCCTCTAAACAGCTATTTATTGCATATTCACACCACCATTCTGTGTGAACTTGGTGTAAAAATGAAGGTGATTTTGACTAAAAAACGACTTTGTTTAGATCACACAACTCCTGAGATGCTTGCACTCAATGTACTTTATAGCAGTCAGGCCAAGGGAGGTTGTTCCCGCTGGCAGATGCTCAGTAATGGGCACCACGGCTGGCGTCTGGGCCTGTGCCAGCGGACTCAGCGCTGCACACAAAATGTCCGCGGTTGATTGGCAGGTAGTGTCAGTCCAGATGGCAGCAGCTCCTGTGTAGTATTGTGCGAATAACGTCGCCCGCTGCATCTCATTCTGGAGTTTGAGCCAGTCGGCTCTTTTCTGAAAGGCTCGCTAGATGGGATGCCCAGGGAAGCTCGGACAGTGAGACAGGAGAGATTGTCTTTGGGAGGTTTGTGAGGCAGCTCGGGCCCCTGTTCAAGGGGGCCTTTAATAGAGCCCATATGCTTTGAGATGCTAAAGAGCCAACCAGCCCCCTGCCTTCCCTAAACTTTGAGTTGAGTTTCCCTCTCTCACTCATTCTTTTATGGGTTCCTCTACTTCACTCTGTTGTTCTCCTGCCTGCGATTGATTTATGCATGTTCTCTAACACTCCACCTGCTCAGGTTTGAATTTGCCTTTCTCTTATGCTCTATCGTTCTTTTTCCTCTCTTCTCGGGGGAGTTCTCCCTCTGTTTTTGTTGCAAACTCTGGCTCCCTCCCCCTTTAGCTCTCTTTCACCCCAGGCAGTGCAAATGTAGGCCTCAAGTGTCATGGCAACAGCCCCAAACAGAGCCAAAAGCCAAAAGCCTGCAACAGCAACAGGTTGGCAGTGAAACTAGCAGGGCCAATAATTCTTCTTCTACAGGCAGTGTTTCCCTGCCACTTTTAATTCGATCCAGCATTTCAACAAAGAAACATACAATTAATTGAGTTGAGGTGGAGAGCTACAGGGATTTACCATGAAAAATGAGTCGCTTTACATGGAGAGTTTAACAGCGGCCATGTGGTCTCTGGGAAACACTGTTGTAGTGTCGTTGTATGAGACGTTTGAAATTTGAGTGAATTATTTAGGGCCAAAATTAATTTGCAAACTTTGAAACTCTTGTGTTAATGTGTTGTTTTTCATAATTCTCGTCCCATTATTTATTTTTATATATATATATATATATATATATATATATATATATATATATATATATATATATATATATATATATATATATATATATATATATATATATATATATATTAAAAAAAATGCATAAAATAGATTACGGATTGTTTTAATTAGATTTTAATTGATTTAATAACTTTTTTGCTATTCCCTCTATGAAAATAAAAGTGTATATATATATATATATATATATATATATATAGTTTTAATCAGCAAGGATACCTTGATAAACAGATCAAAAGTAAAGATTTTTAAGTTGTTACAAAAGTTTTCTATTTTAAATGAATACTGCTTGAATTTTCTATTCATCTGAAAATCCTGAAAAAGTATCACGTCCCACAAAAATATTAAGATCCTGAACTGTTTTTAACATTGATAATAAAATAAATGTTTCTTGAGCACGAAATCAGCATATAAGCCTTATAAATTACATTTAAAATATATTTAAATAGAAAACAGTTGTTTGAAATTGTAATAATATTCACAATCTAATAAATGCAGTCTTGGTGAAGAGACGTTTTTCAAAAACATAAAACATACATCAAACTTAAAAAAAAAAAAAAAGATGTGAAATACCTTTGTATATATCACACTAAAAACTACTGAAATACTGTGACAGTCCTTTGCAATTGTTCATGATCCTTGCAGAAAGCCTTTCAAAAACATTTTTTTAGATATTGCACTCACAAATCAATATTTCATCCATGAAATATTTTAGTGTTGTGCATACCTGCAAAAATCTGTATTTACTATAGAAATTGTCACTTGACTTCCATTTTTTTATATCCATGAGCATGAGAACCATGACACATCCAAATAAGTATTGTAAACTTAGGTTGAGACATTACCTAAGACATCAAATCGAGGTTAAGAAGACTCATCTACCTTATCAATAAATCATACACACACTCCCCGTGATCTCATTCTGCCTTGTTTTCCTGACAGAATTTTACACGCATAATTAATAATAACACACTTAGTGTTTTGTATGTGTGCCAGAAAGAATAATCTTCTTTCCCAGACAGCATGTCTGTGAAAGTGTGATCAGTGACTCACTGTCATCATTCAGAATGAAACTCCTGACTGAGAAATGAAGGGATGAAAGAGGAGGCTGCATCTGTTTATTTCAGTCCATCAGAGCATTTTAGCACACATTGAGGAGGATATTTGGGTCCATGACGGCAATGACTCCCTCTCTCTTGCTCCATTGACTCTATTATTGCAAATGCATCATTCATGACTAAAGTCTGTTTCTCCAGATTTGGGCGCCGGTGGACTTTTCAGACTGGATAACAGCATAATTCAATTTATCAAGTCTTCAACTGATTCATTTGAGCCGGTCTTGCACATTAGCTAATAAGGACAAAGGAGGATGTAAATAAAAAAGACTGAAGCTGAATCCTACTTTTACTATGCACTAAAAGTATGTACTGTGATGGGGAAAGTGCATACTTTCTAGTATGCAGAAACACTGTAAACTAATATTGTGTACTCAAGCATGTGTATTTAAGTGTTTACTTACAGTGGGGAAAAAAATTATTTGATCCCCTGCTGATTTTGTACGTTTGCCCACTGACAAAGAAATGATCAGTCTATAATTTCAATGGTAGGTTTATTTGAACAGTGAGAGACAGAATAACAGCAAAAAAATCCAGAAAAACGCATTTCAAAAATGTTATAAATTGATTTGCATTTTAATGAGTAAAATAAGTATTTGATCCCCTATCAATCAGCAAGATTTCTGGCTCCCAGGTGTCTTTTATACAGGTAAGGAACTGAGATTAGGAGCACTTTCTTAAAGGGAGTGCTCCTAATCTCAGTTTGTTACCTGTATAAAAGACATCTGTCCACAGAAGCAATCAATCAATCAGATTCGAAACTCTCCACCATGGCCAAGACCAAAGAGCTGTCCAAGGATGTCAGGGATAAGATTGTAGACCTACACAAGGCTGGAATGGGCTACAAGACCATCGCCAAGCAGCTTGGTGAGAAGGTGACAACAGTTGGTGCGATTATTCGCAAAATGGAAGAAACACAAAATAACTGTCAATCTCCCTCGGTCTGGGGCTCCATGCAAGATCTCACCTCGTGGAGTTTCAGTGATCATGAGAACGATGAGGAATCAGCCCAGAACTACACGGGAGGATCTTGTCAATGATCTCAAGGCAGCTGGGACCATAGTCACCAAGAAAACGATAGGTAACACATTACGCTGTGAAGGACTGAAATCCTGCAGCGCCCGCAAGGTCCCCCTGCTCAAGAAAGCACATGTACAGGCCCGTCTGAAGTTTGCCAATGAACATCTGAATGATTCAGAGGAGAACTTCGTGAAAGTGTTGTGGTCAGATGAGACCAAAATCCAGCTCTTTGGCATCAACTCAGCTCGCTGTGTTTGGAGGAGGAGGAATGCTGCCTATGACCCCAAGAACACCATCCCCACCGTCAAACATGGAGGTGGAAACATTATGCTTTGGGGGTGTTTTTCTACTAAGGGGACAGGACAACTGCAGACCTCCAGACCTTAATCCCATAGGAAATCTGTGAAGGGAGCTGAAGGTTTGAGTTGCCAAACGTCAGCTTCGAAACCTTAATGACTTGGAGAGGATCTGCAAAGAGGAGTGGGACAAAATCCCTCCTGAGATGTGTGCAAACCTGGTGGGAAACTACAAGAAACATCTGACCTCTGTGATTGCCAACAAGGGTTTTGCCACCAAGTACTAAGTCATGTTTTGCAAAGGGGTCAAATACTTATTTCACTCAATAAAATGCAAATCAATTTATAACTTTTTTGAAATGTGTTTTTCTGGATTTTTTTGTTGTTATTCTGTCTCTCACTGTTCAAATAAACCTACCATTAAAATTATAGACTGATCATTTCTTTGTCAATGGGCAAACGTACAAAATCAGCAGGGGATCAAATAATTTTTTCCCCACTGTAGCTAAATTATTTCTACAGCTGTAAATGCATGTACAGAGATCTGTCACAAACTCTTCAGTGGGGTTGTGGATCGCATTAGTCCTAATAGCATGAATGCACACTTCAAAAATCCACTGGAAAAGATATGCCATTCAGGCTCCTTTGACATACTGTTCATTTTTACTATAATTTGGGACACCAATCCTAATCCCGAAAACCATATAGGATGGATAGAATGTAAATTGGGATTTAGTCTGAAATGGGACCAGTAGTTTATCTGATTATTGTTAGCATTGCAATACTATCATGGAGGGCCATGGTATTTATTATAATTTATAAGCTTCTGAATCTAGATCATTCCTAGAATCATCAGATCAAACAAAACTCACTAAATTAAAGGCATAGTTCACATAAAAATGAACATACTGTCATCATTTACTCATCCTCATGCCCCAAACTACATTCTTCATTCTTTGCTGTTCAGCAGAAAAAGGACAGTCATGTAGGTCTGGATGACAGAATATTCATTTTTGGATGAACTATTCCTTTAACACTATATGACAAAAATGCTAAGATCTCATAGTTTGTAGTTGTAGTGGCATTCATTACTAAACTAATTTATAGCAGTCTGAATCCCATTAGCATCTCCAGTTAGGACAGTTTGTCTCACCTTAATGGATTCACAGGTGCCATTTTAAGGCGGTCAGAGACTCAAAGAATAAAAGCACTTTGCAAAGTTTTTATGCTGTAGTGAAATGTATGACAGCTAAGGCTAACTGATTGTGCCATTTGGCTTTAGGGCTGCAACTAACGATTATTTTGATAATCGATTAGTTGGCCGATTATTTTTTTTTTATTATTAATCGGATTAAAAACCGTTAAATTTTCTTTGTTTATTTTATTGACAAAAACACTTCCACATTCTGCCCAATGTCATTCAAACAAATGTGCCAACTGAATGCTATGAAAACATACAGTGCTTAATTTATTAGACCACCTGTCATAATAAAGAGAAAACACAAATATTTTAGGAATCTGTCAAATAATTGTTTAAATCTAAAAATGTTATTGTCATTTATTGGGCAAATAACAAACTGAAACAACTACATTTTTATTCACATAAAAAATAGCCTCCTGCCTTTCATAACAGCATGCATTCTTGCTGGCATTGTTTAGCTACTTTTTGACTGTAATTGGGTATCTGAAAAAATCTTTCATAGATCTTTCATTCTTTCATAGATAACAGAAATAATTATATTATAGCATTAGAAATAGCCCACTGTTACTAAACCCAGCAGGCACAAAACAGGCACACAACGTCATAAGACGTTGATATTTGGTTAAATTTTGGTTGCGACGTCGGGTGACCAAAATTCAACGTAAATTCAACGTCTATTGTCAATGTTAAATTTATGTCCAATACCGACGTCAGCTGATGTTGAGATTTTGTTGTTTTTAAGTTGTGCAACCAAAATCCAACATTAAGTCAACGTGAAATTGACGTCAAATTTTGACATCAACCCGATTTTCATTTTCAACCAAAATGCAACGTCTGTCCGACATCATGTCCAACGTCAACCTGACGTTGCATAGACGTCTGGTGCCTGCTGGGAAGAGCTTACGCATATTGGAGGACTAACCAATATAGATAGCAAAAAAATAATTTTAGTAAACACCAATACTGTTAGTTTAGAGCAGAAGTGGCACAAAGCTTACATTATTTCTTATAAACCTTAAATACATTTGTTTTAATAAATTTGTTAAGCACTGTATATAGGCCTATAGTTTAAATTTGGCTTTTTGTAGTAACTGTAAATTGCTAATTTCCCTTGTCTTAAATAACAAAGACTCTGTTAATTAAGCTTAATTACTGCTACAAATACTCTTCATGGCATATATGAATAATTCATGAGCACACAGCACACCTTGTAATTGCAGCAACCTAATGTTTTTCAAAGTAGGTCCACAGTGTGTTTAGTTTTTTGCTGCGGTCACGTGATTGTGGTCTTTTTTCAGTGTGTTTGTGAATGTAACCGAGTGTTTTCGTATCATTGTGTGTGTTATCTGATAGAGGGGACAATAATAGTGCAGCTGGCAGGAAGTCTCGGAGCGGGGCCGCAGGCTGCAGAGCAGCCGGTCAGAGCTCTCTGGGGGGTCTGAACGTGTGACTAGAACAGGACACTGATGCATATCTATAATTCACACTGATATACATGTAACATGTTTAAATGTGGGAGAAATAGGATCTAGTGCTAGATGATGAGAGGACACAATTGTGACAGGAATAACTGAGGAGTAAAACCAAAGGAACTAGTAAACAGTGTAAAAGCACTTACATTAATTCTAAAATCTAAATCTCCATTTTTTGTGGTGGGACTACTACTGTGGGCAGACAAACCTTTTCATGACAGACATTAGTGTTGTTATTGTTAACTAAAACAAAAAATATTATTTGTTTTCAGTGAATGAAATAAAGCAGAAATCAAATAAAACATAAATATCGGATGAAAAACTAAAAACTAAACTAAAAAATAAATAAAAAATTAGAAACTAACTTATAAATAAATTAAGTTGGAGTACTAAAATTTCTAAAACTGAAAATAAAAAATGATTAAATTTACATACAAATATTTTTAAAACTATTAAAAATGACAAAAACACATAACAAAATAATTACAACTTTAACAAAAATGAAAACTGAAAATATGAAAAATAAAAGTTAATTACAAATATTAAAATGTTATAAAATATAATTAAAAAATACTGTAATAGTATATAAATAATGCTAAAACATCACTGCCAGATGTCTGATAAACGTAGTGAATGGCTGTTGTTGTTGTTGTTGTACATCATGAACGTATGCAGACAACACAAAGGAAACAAAAAGTTTACATTCTCCTAATTCAAGACAACAAACAGTTTGTCAAACTACTCACAGTTACATGCAAACAAGAAAATTACGTACCTTCCTTCTTAATATCCATTGTGCAAAATGTACCAGGTTTACAGGCAACATTATGCAACAAATGCTGTATAAGCATCCATTCCTTTACGGAATGAAAATCAGCGACTCAAAGGAGAGAAGGAAGGTAGAAGAATGATTAAAAGAAACTAAAGGAATGGATAGAGTGACTAATGAGAAAGACTAGAAGGTCATCAGGGCACAGAGATCCCTTAAGAATGTAAATAAACACAGCTGACTGCTTCAGTCCTCAGATGTTCCTGTTTCGCCGGAGGCCTCATAATCAGTAAACACAATATCATAAGTTTCACTGATCACTTTATGGTTATCACTTGAGTGCACAGAGACTATGCAGCTCTCACTTTTCCCTGTTTAGAGCACAAGGAGTCATTCTTGTGGATGAATTGTCTACTTTTCATGGGCCATATTTATCCAAGCATGTACTTTTGTCCTCTCTATTTTTGGGGAGCACACACACAGAGTTAATGAGCATGTGCGGTTGCATTTGCTACAGTCAGATGAGCTAGTAGATGAGGTCAGCATTTCCTTTGTGCTGCTTCCACTTCTCTTTAGTTTCCTGTGTTTCTCTGGATGTTCATTTGCCTGCGAGGGTTATGTAACGTAATGTTTATTACGTTTTGTCTGGGGTACTTTGAAAATGGTCTTGTTTTGACAGATTTGCATGACATAAAAATCTTAAATGAACTAATTCACTTGGCCTCTTCTGGTGACGTGAGTTAAGGGAAAAAGCCTGCCGTTGTCAGAACAAAGGCTTTGGTGTTGGATGCCACAATGTCATGTCTAACGTCTCTCCATGGGAAGAGACTTTGATCGGGATCTTCACACACATCAAATATCCTACCCCTGCAACTACACTTGAACCAAACAGAGACCAAATGTGATTAAGGGTTTAGGGATTTCTGCCCGGAGATTTGGAGCTCTGCTGGGTTCCAGGCTCAATGCTGGCATTCCATCCTATTCTGCTTCAGACTCCAGAGAAGCTCCGTGATTCCCAGGGGATTCACACCTCGCCGCTAATCCTTTCCGGCGGCAGAGGCGCTATTAAGACTTATCATAACGAGATTTCAGCCACCAGCCACCTCACTGTGGAATTTGATTAGAAACACCTGCAGCAAAGAGATGCACTATTATCTCACTGTCGAGACAGGAGAGATCAAAGACTGAGCGAGAGTGAGAGGGATGCATTTGTATATTATATTATATTATATTATATTATATTATATTATATTATATTATATTATATTATATTATATTATATTATATTATGCTAATAATAATTTTAATTTCAATTTATTAACAATTTAATTTTCATTATATTATAATTTAAAAACAAACAAAAATAAGAAGTGTCTGGCTGAAATAAATTTAAATCATTTAAAAAAAAATAATGCTTCATAGAAATACTTTAAGAAAAATTTGTAAATAAAAATTACAAAAGCACATAAAATTACTAAAACGAAAATGAAAACTGAAAATATAAAAAAGCCAATTCAAAATATTAATAAATACTGTAATATTGCTGTATATCAATAATACTAAAATAACACTGTCTTTATCTGGTAAATAATACATAAATAAATAAAATATAAAATATGAAATTAAACATGCATAATGCAATATGATGTATAAATAATAGAATTAAATATATAATATAAAATAGGTATTTACAGAATTTGACAGTGTTGTGCTGCTTTCTAAAAGCTAGCCAGAAATCATAATATCAATCACAATTATTTAATTTTGTTAACAGCCAGTTTTATGTTTCTAACTATTCTAATTGTGGAAAGGAAAAATGTCAACTTAATAGAAACTAAATATTGTCCAGATAATATTCATACATGAAAATATATAGTTGCATATATTTATTTATTTTTTAGAAAGGTGGTATGACGTAAATGATATTTTTCATCGAATTAAATAAAATATCAAAGTGGCATTTTTAAAGACGAGCAGTATAAACACACTTTTTTATTAAATTATTTCACAAAACGATGTTTACGTTTCAACAGATTAGACAATAATATTTAACAAAACAAAACCAAATTGAATAGTTTTCACACATGGCTGGTTAGGGGTTGGAGGGAGTTTATATGGAAGAGGAATTTCAGTAACCTCAGCAGAGATGGAGGAGCGCAACATAATTAGCCTTTGAGATCTCAGACTGCAATGAGGAGGAACTGAGGAGAGATATCTAGGGTCATTCAGTAGGGGACGGGTCTCTGACCAGAAGTTCACAGGGTTGAAAGAGGCTGATCCTGAGGGGATCTTCTCATTATTTCATCACAGGCTTTGGGAGAATGTCCAGGGTTCTGTTTGGGTTAGTGTGCTTGGATGAGATGCAGGATGTACTGAGGATCTGTGAGTGGTTTGGAGGCCATGCAGCTCATTTTGGAGTAACTTTAAGGTAACATTTGGAGTCTGGGTGGGAATGGTGTAGGTTGGGTTTAACAAAGGGAAGGATTGGCTTTGAGGAGGGGTTGGAATTAAGTTGAAGAGAGTTTAAAAAGAGTGAAGTGATCCATGATGATTCCAGCACGATGTGACCTTGTCTTTTTCTGCTCTTGGACACACTCTAAGATTGCAGCCCAAATCGTTTCCCCCTCAAGTGACAGATTTATTGTTGAGTGAACAGCTAAAATCACTCTGACATTTTAAATTCTGAAAATGGAAATGGATATGTATCAAGGTTTTTATTTTTTTGTGCAGTTTGAAGAGTCAGGTTGAAGTTTAGGAAATGTTATGTCAATTTAGATATGAAACAACAGAATCAGTGTGATGAAAACCACAGTCACACAAGAAATTCAGAATTGAGCAGGTAATTATAATTGTGCACAATGCCTCTCAGAGTAAGTTGAGCCTGAATGTCCTCACACTTGACCAGTATAAACACTTTTGTACAATTAGTTGCTTGTTGTTTTTTGCCATAGTTGGTGTTTGTTTGCATTAAGGACTGATTGTTGTGCCCTGCAGCAGAGCCACAGTGCAGTTAGAGAGCTGGACTGGCTGCAGGAACATACTTTATAAGAAGCGCTGAAGCAGAAATACCTGATAGCCATGTTAGTGGAACCATGTGCGTAAGCACTCGCAGAAAGCCGCCCTGGAAACTGTTACTCTCAGGGAGTCACGCTATCCCTCTTTCTCCTCTTTCTCAAACTTTCTGTTTAATCTCATTCACAGCACTGTTTTATCCAAGTACTCTGCTATTAATATTAATATCCACATTCTCAGCTGTGACAGATAAATTCCCGTTGTCATGTCAGTATGCACCTGGGTTTATTTAGAGGAACGGAGCAGAATCTACCCTCTAACATTTTAGACAATAAGTGTCTATCCTGAAGAGCATTCAAGGTACTCCAGGGGGCCCATGGTGAATATACAGTGCCCTCCAAAAGTATTGGAACAGTAAAGACAAAATTGCTCTGTTGGCTGTGGAGTCAAGAGTTTTGCAAATATGATTAAAAGATGAATATGAGACAAAACTACAGAATGTCACATTTTATTATTAGCCGTTTCAACACATAAATGTTTTACCAAATAGAAAGTACAGCACTTTTAGAGTTCATCCCACTCATTGATGTGAGCATAAGTATTGGGACAGTTGAACATAAGGCAGATATAAAAGATAAAAAGCTATTATTTAGTTGCAGATCCCTTGCGCACAATCACAGCAGTGAGTCTGTTACCCATAGACATCACCAGACTCTTGGTCTCATCCTTTGAAATACTTTTCCCAGCCTTTAATGCAGCCAATTCCAATTGTTGCTTGTTTTGGGGAGTTTCTGCCTTTACTCCCCTCTTCAGCTGGTGAAATTCATGTTCAATCGGATTTAAATCTGGAGATTGACTTGGGCAATCTAAGACTTTCCATTTCTTTGCCTTTATAAATTCCTTGACTGAACTGGCAGGGTGTTTTGGGTCATTGTCCTGATGCAATATGAAGCACTTCCCAATGAATCTGGTGGCATTTTCTTGAATATTGGTAGGCAAGATGGTTTTGTACCCTTCCAAATTCATTCTGCTACTGTCATCATACATTAAGTCATCAGTAAAGTTGAGAGGGCCTGTTCCAGAGACAGCTATACATGCCCATGCCATGACACCACCTCCACCATGCTTTACAGATGAGGCTGTATGCTTGGGATCTTTTGCAGTTCCCTTTTTTTCTCCACATTTTTGCTTTCCCATCACTTAGATAAAGGTTCATCTTTGTCTCATCGGTCCATAAACACAGTTCCAAAACTCTTCTGGCTCACCTTTGTGCTTTTTTGCAAACTCTAATCTTGCCTTTCTATTTTTGGTGCTGGTCAGAGGTTTGCATCTTGCTGTGTAGCATCTGTAATTCTGTGTCAAAGTCTCCTGAGGACAGTAGATTGTCAGAGCATCACCCCAGCTTTCTGGAAGTTGTTGGAGATTTTACAGACTCGTCTTTTAGGGTTCATTTTCACAGCTTTTATGATTTGTCTGTCATCAACTACTGTTGTTTTCTCAGCCGATCAGGTAGTTGTTGGTTGCTGGCGTCGCTGGTGGTTTCCAAACTCTTGATTTCTCCATGCCCTTTGTTTTTGCTATAGCTGTAATTGACTTTCTCTTTTCTTTTAGCATCCAAATTGCTTGCTTTCTCTCAAAGTCAGCTCCCTCATCTTCATCCTGGTTTGTGTGTGTCATCATCGAATGCAAGATTCAGAATGCAGAAGTAATGGATATAACTGATAAGACACATTCCCTGCTTTTAATATCTGAAGAATGAATGCAACAGGACACAGCTGATCACTTAGAAAGACCTGTGAGGCAACTGTTCCAATACTTATGCTCACATCAGATAGGGGGATGAAACTCTAAAAGTGCTGAACTTCTTAGCTGGTAAAACATCTGTGTGTTGAATCACCCAATAATAAAATGTGACATTCTGTAGTTTTGCCTCATATTCATCTTTTAATCATATTTGTAAATGTCTTGACTCCACAGACAACAGAGCAATTTTGTCTTAACTGTTCCAATACTTTTGGGGGGCACTGTATGTAACATAAAAAAAAAAAAAAAAAAAAATATATATATATATATATATATATATATATATATATATATATATATATATATATATATATATATATATATATATATATATATATATATATATATATATATATATATAATTTTTTTTTTTTTTTTTTTTTTTTTTTTTTTTTACTTTTTAAATTGATTTTATTTTATTTGTTTGTTTTGTTTTGTTTTGTTTTGGACCATATGCTAATATAAAAGAGGCCAACTAGTGGATACAGATGAACTCCTTCAATACAGTTTAAAGAGCCTCACAGGATGAACCTCATGCAGTTGGTTGAGTAGATATCAAAAGGAAAAATGAGGATTGTGCCTTCAGCTGCTTCTTGAAACAAGTGAACTCAGCAGTGGAGGCTGGCAGCTCATTTTACCAGAGAGGAACGGATAGGGTGAAAGTTTTGGAGAGTGACTTTGTGCTTCGTTGTGAAAGAACAACAAGGCATCTCTTATTAAGTTGCTGGCAGGAGGGAGTATACACTTGTAGAATTAAGGTAGGGATGTACAATTCCAGTAGTGAGAAAAATATTAATAATAAGGGTAAAATAGGTCCATATTGGCCATAAGACCATCAGGTATTCATCCAAATATGAATTCTTCCCCACAGACGGTAAAGGTACATGGTACAATGGTATGATGGACAGGAAGGGAATGTTGAGACAACAGAAACATTGCCCTCCCATGCTTAAGTCTGCTACTTTGACTTCGTTAGAATTCAAACCTCAGCTAAAATGGCATGTGGGGGGCTGCATGTGGATGAGTAAACAGAACAAGGAATGTTTTATGAGAAGTTTGAGTCAGACTGGCACTGGCTTTCTCTTTGCCTGTCTGTCCCGGTGGCAGAGAGGTCACTGGGATGGGAGTGCAGTCGGGCAGTCTGATCTCTCCTGGTGACTCAAGACTGTGTGTTCCTCCTGCATGATGTGACTCTTTGAAGTGCATTGGGAGTGTGTTCTGAAGTGCGCTGAGGGTGTGTGTAATTGATTGGACTGGCAGGCTCTTTGCAGATTATTCCACATGGTCAGACTGCTCTTAGCACACTGCAGCAGGCTAAATATATACCCCTTAATGCCCATCTGAGAATTAAACTCTAACACTGATTCACAAACACATAACTCACTGCTAATGCTTGCTTATCTGTTTTTAATTGAGCTGTTACATTGCTCATTCATTTTATGCTGTGCAAACTAAGGGCTGTACAGTTATCGCATGTAATAGTAGAACATTATTAAGGAAAAGTGTCTTTGGTGAGATGGACATGTTAGTACCCACTAGTTCCAAAACTTAAAGGATGCTGTTCAATCCCTGCAAAGGGCACCATTATCATTTTGCCCTTGTAAGCATTTTATTAATTGATTATATTTACATTATAATTACATAATAATAATAATAATAATAATAATAATACATGAACAGCCCTAGGATCTGTAATTAGCAAATTTCTCTGTAAACAGAAAACTGGGGTGGGACATATCATCCTTTTATTTAAAGGATGGGGTTGGATTCAAAAAATCCAACTACTAAAAATGTTCAAATCAAATCACAGCATGCAGTTCAAATGGGATGGGAAAAAAAGAGTAGAAATGGCAGTTATTGTGGCACATTGTGAAATATATATATATATATATATATATATATATATATATATATATACAGTGGGTACGGAAAGTATTCAGACCCCCTTAAATTTTTCATTCTTTGTTATATTGCAGCCATTTGCTAAAATCATTTGTTCATTTTTTTTTTCCTCATTAATGTACACACAGCACCCCATATTGACAGAAAAACACAGAATTGTTGACATTTTTGCAGATTTATTAAAAAAGAAAAACTGAAATATCACATGGTCCTAAGTATTCAGACCCTTTGCTCAGTATTTAGTAGAAGCACCCTTTTGATCTAATACAGCCATGAGTCTTTTTGGGAAAGATGCAACAAGTTTTTCACACCTGGATTTGGGGATCCTCTGCCATTCCTCCTTGCAGATCCTCTCCAGTTCTGTCAGGTTGGATGGTAAACGTTGGTGGACAGCCATTTTTAGGTCTCTCCAGAGATGCTCAATTGGGTTTAAATCAGGGCTCTGGCTGGGCCATTCAAGAACAGTCACGGAGTTGTTGTGAAGCCACTCCTTCGTTATTTTAGCTGTGTGCTTAGGGTCATTGTCTTGTTGGAAGGTAAACCTTCGGCCCAGTCTGAGGTCCTGAGCACTCTGGAGAAGGTTTTCGTCCAGGATATCCCTGTACTTGGCCGCATTCATCTTTCCCTCGGTTGCAACCAGTCGTCCTGTCCCTGCAGCTGAAAAACACCCGCACAGCATGATGCTGCCACCACCATGCTTCACTGTTGGGACTGTATTGGGCAGGTGATGAGCAGTGCCTGGTTTTCTCCACACATACCGCTTAGAATTAAGGCCAAAAAGTTCTATCTTGGTCTCATCAGACCAGAGAATCTTATTTCTCACCATCTTGGAGTCCTTCATGCGGGCTTTCATGTGTCTTGCACTGAGGAGAGGCTTCCGTCGGGCCACTCTGCCATAAAGCCCCGACTGGTGGAGGGCTGCAGTGATGGTTGACTTTCTACAACTTTCTCCCATCTCCCGACTGCATCTCTGGAGCTCAGCCACAGTGATCTTTGGGTTCTTCTTTACCTCTCTCACCAAAGGCTCTTCTCCCCCGATAGCTCAGTTTGGCCGGACGGCCAGTCTAGGAAGGATTTTGGTCGTTCCAAACGTCTTCCATTTAAGGATTATGGAGGCCACTGTGCTCTTAGGAACCTTAAGTGCAGCAGAAATTTTTTTGTAACCTTGGCCATATCTGTGCCTTGCCACAATTCTGTCTCTGAGCTCTTCAGGCAGTTCCTTTGACCTCATGATTCTCATTTGCTCTGACATGCACTGTGAGCTGTAAGGTCTTATATAGACAGGTGTGTGGCTTTCTTAATAAAGTTCAATCAGTATAATCAAACACAGCTGGACTCAAATGAAGGTGTAAAACCATCTCAAGGATGATCAGAAGAAATGGACAGCACCTGAGTTAAATATATCAGTGTCACAGCAAAGGGTCTGAATACTTAGGACCACGTGATATTTCAGTTTTTCTTTTTTAATAAATATGCAAAAATGTCAACAATTCTGTGTTTTTCTGTCAATATGGGATGCTGTGTGTACATTGAGGAAAAAAAAAGAAGTTAAATGATTTTAGCAAATGGCTGCAACATAACAAAGAGTGAAAAATTTAAGGAGGTCTGAATACTTTCCGTACCCACTGTGTGTGTGTGTGTGTGTGTATATATATATATATATATATATATATATATATATATATATATATATATATATATATATATATATATATATATATATATATATATATAAAACTGCTAACTAATTAGTAATTTATATACTAATAATATATTAGATGATATTCATAAAAATGTTTAAATGTTAAAACATAAATAATAAAAATAAAATAAACAGTGTACAATATAGATGGTCTCAAAGAAAACAGACATTGACTAAATGCTGCAGAAGTTGAATTTTGATCTAATGTGGTCTTTAACCACAGATTGCTGACTCAAGGCACTTAACCTCAATAACCTGTAATAAGACCATGATCTCATTCTGTGGCAATATTGTGTAAAGTTACAGGGAGAAATTGCACCACTTTGGTCAAGTGGCCATGTCTAAAGATTCAAGATTCTTTTGTGTTTGAAATCAAAAACTGTGTAATTATATGACCGAAAATTATATGATCCATTTTAAAGGTTACATGACATTCAGCCCATTTAGACTGTAATCTTAATTCCTTGTCTTCCTGTTTTTTTCTGTCCACAGAGTGTGTGTCCTGGGCGTGTTTTCGCCATGGCTCTGGTTCAGCCACTGCCTGTGCCCACTGATCACCCCAAACCCAGTGCTGACATCCAGCAGTGCTGCTCAGTGTCTCACTCCCCCACCGTAGCTGCGGCAGGCACCATGGGCTCCGTTAGCAGCCTCATCTCTGGACGTACCTACCAGGAGCGTCACTGCCGAGCTGCCAGCGACTTTGGCGCCAAGTATCGCAAACCCACACCAGCTACGAGTTGCTTCAGACAGCAAGAGGGCACACTGCGCAGCGCCAGCTCACAGGAGCAGCTTCTCACCAGCCAGCCTCCTCTACCAGCTAAGAACAGGTCCTCTGCCCTCATCTCTGCTGGCAATGGCAACTATGGCTATTTGAGTGACGAGCCAGTGGGCGACTGGAATGATAATCATGTGACCACATGCAGCCCATCCAGTGATACCGAAGAGCCTCCTGATAACAGAGGCATGAATGGTAACATTGCTGGCCCTCCTCCCAAACTCGTCCCAGTGTCAGGCAGGCTGGAAAAGGTGAGTCTGGGGGTGTTTGGGAGGTAAACATAAAAGAAAAAATCTTACAGCTCAAACAAGAATAAGCACAAGTGCTTTAAAAGTAGTACAAGCTACACATTTGTTGTTTTTAACTAGACCATTTCTTTTAGTAACTAATTCAAAATTCTGCCCATTGTTATATTGTCAAGGTTTCATTCATTTGTTTTACTGTAAAGAACAGTAGTTTTGCTGATGCTCATTACACACGGTGGGTAGTACATCTAATTGGTTATTCATTTCTATTGATCGAAGAGAGCCTTTAATCACTGCAATATGTCAATATGCCATCACTTATTGTATTTAATCAATGTCACCTCAGTTACACTTTCTACCAAAATAGTGGTTGCTGTTAATGGTTCATGCTTTAGCCATTTATTTTGTCGATACACTACCATTCAAAAGTTTGGGGTCTGCAAGATTTTTTATTAAAAAAATTATTATTCAGCAAAGACATTAAGGACAGTTAAGACGTTTATAATGTTACAAAAAAGTTCATTTAACTTTATATTCAACAATGTAGTGGACAGCACATTCCAGGGCCCAGTTTATGGCGGGGACCCTCTCTGACCACAATAGTGGACAAAGGTTTGCTACATTTTGATTGGATCTTGGTGGACTAACATTGGCAAACTGCCCAACGCCATCAGATAAAGATGCCAGGACAACAGCCAGACACCTTTTAGAGGGCAAGAAGAAGACCTTTGGTACAAAGCCCGGGAAGGACGGGACTTCCTATTGGTCAAAATGCAGTTTTTGCCCTTCACCCACCAACAGACTGATTCCTCAGGTTTTGGCCTGTGACTGCCATAAAAATTCCTTAGGACCTCTGGATGCAGCAGCAGTGTGTGAAACAAAGAGGGATCACAGAGTTCCATCCAAATCCATTCATAACTATGTTCTCAAACCTTAAACTGATGCAAACTACAACACACACATCTTATACTTATTCAGAGAAATAAGTATTCTCAGTGACAGCGACGTGTAGTGCAACATCTTACACAAACTCAGCTGTTATTGGACAAATGAATGCATGCATGACAGTTCAATCTTCTTCAATCATGTTTGGAATTAATGTGCTCGTAACAGTGCCAAAGGTATTCTGGTTGTGGTTTGGTAAGTGAATGATGCATTGGTAAAACTTTAGTGACACTTTTCTAAATGTGTGTTTGAACTATGCAAATAAGTTCCACAGGAGGAAAGAAGGGTGGGCCACACCGTGTCCCCCCACTCTGATGGAAATAGCCAATCACAGCCTGGAAATGGAGAAGCGCCAGATTGCAACTCCTCCTCATCAGAAAGGGATAAAGGTACCTTTCCAAAAGACACTCCTTGTTCTGAGTCTGAGTCCTGTTACTGGGAAGGCAGCAACAGAAACAACCCGTTCTGAGTCTCCGGCCCGTAAGGGAAGGGGCAGTAACAGACACATCCGTTCTGAGTCTCCCATCCAGAGAGACCGTAGCAGATACACCAGATCTGAGTCTCCGGCCTGCAAGGGTGAGACATTAACAGATACACAGTTCCTGAGTCTCCAGCTTTGAGGCAGCAACAGATACGACCACGTTCTGAGCCTCCAGCCTGCGAGGAAAGAGATAATCTACGTTCAGACTTCATTCAGAGTCTTTGTCCAGCGAGACAACAACAGATGCAGCACGTCCTGAGTCTCCATCCTAGAGAGACAAAGTGGATCGACCAAATTCTGAGTCTCTAGCCCAGAGAAGCAGAAGACACAGACATTTGCAACAAGGTTAAGCTCCGGCGAGCAAATCTTCAGTCCAAGGTACCTTTGCTTGCGTGTTCCAGGCTAAGGACCTTCTGCACTTACTTCAGGGTCACATCTGCGTGTTCCAGATTTCAGGACCCTTTGGTGCTCCAGGAGATCAGCATCCTCCAGCGCTTCGTGTTCAAGGCTGTCGAAACGGATTCCTGCTCCTTTCTCCACTGCATTGTTACCAGCACAACCAGTGGATGAAGTCACTGCCCACTCAACCACAGTGAACGTAACTATCACCTATCCAAACCTCTTCCAGAGACCTTGGCATTGTTGTGTATTATCAGTATATGATTTTTCTAATTGACTTTAGATGTTATATAGCTGATTGCAGTCGATAACAAATAATCTTTCAGGTATTTGTTTGATGCGTAATAAGGTTCTTCACCTTACTTGTTTCAGAGTCGTGACAGTTTATCTTTCCAGATAACGTAGCTCTGACATAGCAACATCCAACATAATCACTTGCATTTTATGCATCTTATGCACCTTATTCCTTTTTCATTCCTGGTATTCATATAGTAGTTGTTGATTACTCTTGTCTATCTTTTGTTAATAAAATTTATTTTATTACACTTGTGTCTTCCTTGTATTGATAAGGCAGTAAGGTTCTACAAGTTAGGTATCCCACCAATCTTTCTTATGTGATGTACTCCTAACCACACCTTAAGTGACACGTGATCTAAAAATCATAAAAATCATAACATCACCTGTGACGTGAGTACCCATCACTACACTATTTCGCCTCCTTAGGTTGGCGAAAGCATAATTCACTACAACAAGAATTCTTAAAATTAAAATCATGGTTTCTACAAAGATATTGATAATGACATTGATAATAATAAGAAATATTTCTTGAGTATCAAATCGTCCTATTAGAATGATTTCTGAAGGATCATGTGACACTAAAGGCTGGAGTAATGGTTACTAAAAATTCAGCTTTTCCATCACAGGAATAAATTGTATTTTAAAATATATTAAAATACAAAATAGTTACTTTATATTGTAATAATATCCCACAATATTGCTGTTTTACTGTATTTTTGATCAAATAAATGCAGTCTTGGTAAGCATATCCTTCAAAAAAAAAATTAAAAATCTTACCAACCCCAAAGTTTTGAACAGCAGTGTAGTTAGCGTTTTAGTTAAAATGCATGTGTATTTAATTAAAATACCATTTACTTTTGATCACAGAGTATGGAGAAGATACTGATCCGTCCCACTGCCTTTAAGCCTGTCGTGCCCAAGAATCGCAACTCTGTGCAGTACCTGTCTCCACGGTCAGGGGGCAGTCTGTCTGAAAGCCAGGGCAGTCTCAACCTCTTACTTCCTGGGACTGGAGCAGGTTTGGGCTGTACGGAGAAGCGTAATTCTTACAGTGGGGGGCGCAATGCGCGGAATAGCCAGTCCTGCACTATGTCTGACTCAGGCCGCAACTCACTCTCCAGCCTACCCACCTACAGCAGCACAGGGTACAGCCTGGCACAGAGTGAGGTACCCACCGGGCACATGGAAACCACACGTTCCGGCGGTGGCCACGGACACTCTAACTCTGACAGTGGTCGGTCATCATCCAGTAAGAGCACAGGGTCTTTAAGTGGCCGTGGCCAGCCCCTCTCAGACAGTGGATCGTGTGGCCGTTCACCGGCTCCAGGAGAAGGGTATGAAGGTGTCATTCGGGAACTTGAGGAGAAGCTGAGGGAAAGAGACCTGGAGCTGCAGCAACTCAGGGACAACCTGGATGAGAATGAGGCAGCCATCTGTCAGGTGACAATCACAGTTTTCTACCAGCTATTAATGCCATTTGACTGGGAATTTTTAGATACAGTGGATACAACGCAAGTAAAATCATGTGTCTTTTCCATGCAGGTGTATGAGGAGAAACAGAAGCGTTGTGAGCAAGAGTTGGAGGACCTTCGGCAGAGCTGTGCATCGAAAATGAAGCAGGTGCAGCTGAAGGCACAGCGGGCGCAACAGGTCCTGCAGTTACAGGTGTTTCAGCTGCAGCAGGAGAAGAAGAAACTCCAAGAGGACTTCTCCCAACTACTGCAGGAACGGGAGGCATTGGAGAAGAGATGTGCCTCTTTTGAGAAGGAGCAGACTCAGCTAGGTCCTCGTCTAGAAGAGACAAAGTGGGAGGTGAGACCTCGTAGCCATTTAGATCTTTCAATGAGCAATAATTACATTCAATGAACTTGAATGCTTCTGTATTGCAGGTCTGTCAGAAGTCAGGTGAGATCTCTCTGCTGAAGCAGCAGCTGAAGGACGTACAGGCTGATCTTGGCCAGAAGGCCAGCGAGATTATTGCTTTGAAGGCCCAGTTGAGAGAGGCTCGTTCTGAGCTTCAAGCTAGCCAGGTTCGCTCGCAGGAAGCCCACGCCACAGCCCGCACTCGTACACTTGAACTTGAGGTTTGCGAGAATGAGCTGCAGCGTCGTAAAAGCGAAGCGGAGCTCCTGCGGGAGAAGGTGGGCCGTTTGGAGGAAGAGTCCCTCCGTCTTAAAGAGGCCCTGGCAGTCCCCCCGTCCCAAACTCTTCCTTCTAAGGGCCAATGCATGAGCTTGCCCCTTCCCCAAAGCCGTGGAGGAATTGCACACGGGATTAGCCCTGCTTTCCGGGACAATGGCAATGAAGAGCAGTTTCTAGCATACGAGAGCGATGAAGCGAAGGTGCAGCGTCAGAGCGTGGATGTGCTTCATGGTCTCCGTCAGCAGGTGGACCGACTGCGAGCTGAGCTGATGTATGAGAGGAGGCGGAGTGAGGACCAGCTGGAGGCCTTTGAGGATGAACGCAGGGTGTGGCAGGAGGAGAAAGACAAGGTGATCCGTTACCAGAAGCAGCTGCAGCAGAACTACATCCAGATGTACCGCAGAAACCGAGACCTAGAACGTGTGATGAGGGAACTTAGTCTTGAGCTGGAGAACAGGGACATGGAGGAGTTTGACATGCATAGCAATGAGATCCATTTCGAGGAGATCACTGCCACTGAAATCTAACCCACATCTCACTCTGCCATCGCAAAATGAATTTCCACTGTGCTTGTGTGAGGAGCACTGGCCTTCACTGCAGTGACATTTGGCATGCTTCTCCACACTATTTCAGAAAGACTTATGTTCAAGGCAAGTTATTGTTGTGATGTCCGCAGAGGCCAGTAAAACATGGAACGTTTGTATTTAGACATCTTTATGATCACTTCCTGCCTCGGAAACCTGTGAGAGACTTCAGATGAATGTACAATGACTGTGAACAGCAGTTAATTGATGCCACTGGTGAAGGGAAGGATGTCCTCAAAGATGGTGCTTTGTTCCTGACAAACCCCTATAGTACAACTAGGGCTGTAATTTAGCTTAATTCTGAAAAAAAGCCATGCAAAAAATATCACATTTAATCCCCCGTTGATCTGAAACCTGAATTTTTTTACACAGGACATTCAGAAAAGACATGTTTTTCCATTCAAAAGCATCTACACAGTGGTGCAGAATGCAGGGCTCTCAAGATGTTATTTTCAAAGTGCTTTGAAGTGTAAGATGTTGACATAAACAGCAAGATGCGACATAATGGCCAAAGACATTTGTAGCATACAGCGAATGCTAGAATGTGTCCTTTGTGAACTACCTTGAGCAGATTGACAAATCCAGTTTCTAAATGGGTTGATGTGAACTGCAGACCAATGATGGGCTTATGTTTAATGATATAAAAATAAAAAAAAAATTACGAATTTCGATTCAATACTTTACATGCCTGCTATCATATTTGGATTTTTTTTTTCTCAACAAATATTGATGTATGCAGTTTTTTGAGATTCATTTGATTACTTAAATTACTTAATTGGCAGCTTCAGTTAGTTTAATCGAATACCATACACACAATCAGAAAAGACTGTCCCTGCAACGAAATATGCTTTAAATGTCCATGAGATTGAAGAACCAATGGGAAGAAATACAGCATGTAGGCTAAGGGTTTCGTGGAGTTTCTTATATCCTATATAGCACAGAGCACACTACTTGCCTCGCCCATTGTACCAGCATTAACACTGATGGGAAGAGACTTGGAGGCACTCTATTGAGCATCTCATGTTAAGTCACAGAATCTGCCGTTTTGTTGCATTCATTCTTGGTGTTCTAGTTGTGCTGGTGTTAAATCCTCAATAACATTGTGTCATATCTTCTCAGCTATTTACGGCACTATGCAGCAAGAACGGTCACCTGTCATCTCACAGCCCTGCTGCTTACGCTACATTTGATACTAATCACTGATGTAGAAGTGTTATTTTTATAATTAGATGATATATTAGCAGATATAACTAGCAAATATAGAGGCAAATATATTTTTTCTTTTCTTTGTGAGTATTGCCATGCACACTGTACAGAGTGAATAGCATGTGTGCATGACACCGTAGCATTTGTGTGGCCAGACAGTCTGGTGTCGAGTCACGTTATGGCATCACACAGGTCAACTGATTGGTTTTTCCCAACCAGTTCTGCTCCGTTATGACATAGTTGATGAATGCATAGATATTGTGTTAGATTTGCATACAATCTGAGGAATACTAATCAAATGTTTGTGGTCATTTTGTTAAAGGGATATATACACTATATAAACTTGTTGTTTTTACAGAACAGATTCTTTAAAAAAGAGAGGAACGTTTATATATATATATATATATATATATATATATATATATATATATATATATATAGCACCTCAAGCTATTTTGTGGTAACACAGGTAACTTTTGTTGGTTTAATAAATATGAATTGCATATTTCACACCTTTTTGTCCAGAGGGGTCATTTGCCATAGCATATTCATGGGGAGATCTGACAGTATTTCATACAGTAGTTAGCGCTTTCATATTCTCTTGGAGTATTTAGTATGTCCTTCTCTGATCATAACATGCAGTATTATTACATCATTTTTGAGCATGTTGTAGAAAAGTGTCAAGAACAAGGCCATGCTTGAAACACTAAAAAAAAAATTATGAAATGAGGAACTCTCACTGCAAAATCACACTTTTATCCATCGCAACCAAAGATAATCTGTTATGTATTTTCCATATTATCTTTATCAGCTTATAGTTACATACAGTGCCCTCCATAAGTATTGGAACAGTAAAGACAAAATTGCTCTGTTTGCTGTGGAGTCAAGACATTTGCAAATATGATTAAAAGATGAATATGAGACAAAACTACAGAATGTCACATTTTATTATTAGCCGTTTCAGCACGTACATGTTCTACCAAATAGAAAGAACAGCACTTTTAGAGTTCATCCCACTCATTGATGTGAGCATAAGTATTGGGACAGTTGAACATAAGGCATATATAAAAGATTAAAAGCTATTATTTAGTTGCAGTTCCCTTGCGCACAATCACAGCAGTGAGTCTGTGACCCATAGACATCACCAGACTCTTGGTCTCATCCTTTGAAATACTTTTCCCAGCCTTTAATGCAGCCAATTCCAATTGTTGCTTGTTTTGGGGAGTTTCTGCCTTTACTCTCCTCTTCAGCTGGTGAAATTCATGTTCAATCGGATTTAAATCTGGAGATTGACTTGGGCAATCTAAGACTTTCCATTTCTTTGCCTTTATAAATTCCTTGACTGAACTGGCAGGGTGTTTTGGGTCATTGTCCTGATGCAATATGAAGCACTTCCCAATGAATCTGGTGGCATTTTCTTGAATATTGGTAGGAAAGATGGTTTTGTACCCTTCCAAATTCATTCTGCTACTGTCATCATACATTAAGTCATCAGTAAAGTTGAGAGGGCCTGTTCCAGAGACACATTTTTGCTTTTCCATCACTTAGATAAAGGTTCATCTTTGTCTCATCGGTCCATAAACACAGTTCCAAAACTCTTCTGGCTCACCTTTTGCTTTTTTGCAAACTCTAATCTTGCCTTTCTATTTTTGGTGCTGGTCAGAGGTTTGCATCTTGCTGTGTAGCATCTGTAATTCTGTGTCAAAGTCTCCTGAGGACAGTAGATTGTCAGAGCATCACCCCAGCTTTCTGGAAGTTGTTGGTGATTTTACAGACACGTCCTTTAGGGTTCATTTTCACAGCTTTTATGATTTGTCTGTCATCAACTACTGTTGTTTTCTCAGCCGATCAGGTAGTTGTTGGTTGCTGGCGTCGCTGGTGGTTTCCAAACTCTTGATTTCTCCATGCCCTTTGTTTTTGCTATAGCTATAATTGACTTCCTCTTTTCTTTTAGCATCCAAATTGCTTGCTTTCTCTCAAAGTCAGCTCCCTCATCTTCATCCTGGTTTGTGTGTGTCATCATCGAATGCAAGATTCAGAATGCAGAATTAATGGATATAACTGTTACGACACATTCCCTGCTTTTAATATCTGAAGAATGAATGCAACAGGACACAGCTGATCACTTAGAAAGACCTGTGAGGCAACTGTTCCAATACTTATGCTCACATCAGATAGAGGGATGAAACTCTAAAAGTGCTGAACTTCTTAGCTGGTAAAACATCTGTGTGTTGAATCACCCAATAATAAAATGTGACATTCTGTAGTTTTGTCTCATATTCATCTTTTAATCATATTTGTAAATGTCTTGACTCCACAGCCAACAGAGCAATTTAGTTTTTACTGTTCCAATACTTTTGGAGGGCACTGTACATGTACACATTTTTCACTCAGTGCTTCCTTTTTTTTTTTTTTTGAACAAAATAGTGTAATATACTCTCAATGATCCTACAGTAAAACAGATACACTTTATTTGTGTGATAATGGTCGTTTAAATTTTTCATTCAAAGCCAAATTATTCATTTCAATATTGGTCAGAATGGTTCACTGTTTATGATTAGTCTAGTCTTGTATCGCTTCTATTCATTTTTATCTACATTCATCATTGACTACCTGAGAATCAGAAGATATGATGCCATATTTTTCTCACTCTGCTCAGATTATCATCCTTTATGTTGTCAGGTTCATCTCTGTAGCACAGATATGTTATTAGTGTACGAAAAAAGCTCTCTTACCCCTGGACAATGTCCTGTGCATTTCTTCCTGACATGTCAATCACTCCCCTGAAAAATACATGTGTAAATATTCCTCATATTGTAATATTATTGACATATTCAATATATTTGTTTTTACACACACAAAATATCTTGGTGTAACCACTGTGAATAGACCAAAGCAAATTAACGTTTAATCTTTTTGCCCTCATGTATGCGCTTGTGTATGTTTCCTTTGTCAATCTGTAGTCTTTGTAGTCATGTATGTATATTTTCCTGTTGTATATTTCTTGTAAAAATGTGTTTTTAATTAAACAAAATTGCCTCAATTTGAGTCTGGTGTTTTTGAAAATTTACCTACAGTTTAACGTATCAACAATTTTACTTTAAATTTTTAGAGCTTTCTTTAAACTTATTATATTCATATCCTAATTATGAAATGTTTAGAAATTCATGTTGAAGAACTACTTTATAACACAAGTAACGTTTTTGTTCGAAATTAACAATTTTAATTGTGAGCAAGTACACCATAAATACATCTTCCAAACTTTTTTGTGCCCTACCCTTATTACTACAGTGAGCCTATAATAATATATTTTAGAACTGTCAAAACAGATTTCGCAGGAAACTGCATGTTTCTGTCATTCCTCCATGCGTATTTACATCAAATAAAGGTAAACAGGTGGCTACTATTGATGGAAGGTGTAGCTTGAAAACAGAACAAATGAACCTTTAACTGAAAAGAGTTCACAAACAAAAAGGGAAAGCGACAGTGTGTGTAATAAAACATGAATCAACACCAGCTTGGCTTTAGTTTTCAAAGCATCACATTTGCTGAGCATTGACTGGGTTCACAAAACAATGTTTGTAAATATCGGTAACAATGCCAAACTCCCAACCAGTTACTACTAGTACTTTTTACTAATACTACTAGTATGTTTGTCTATAAATAGCCTACTAGCCGAGTTAAAATGTTTTACACCCTTTTCCTGAACTGATACGAAATCTCAATGGTTAATTTTAATGTCAGCACACTGGCAAGCATTTGTAATGTTATTTTAAAACAATTATATTTGTTATATTTGTCATATATCCGTCTTTCTTTCATCATTTATTGATTCGGTCAGGCACACCCGTGTGCTTCAAACAATCAGATTCGTCCACGTAGAATAGCCAAAGCACAACTCACGTAATCAAAACAATGTTCCTCTGCATTAACTTGTAGTTCTATTAGTTCTATAGTTCTATTAAAAGTTTCAATAGTGTATCTTTAATAATTTGTACTTAATCATTTAGAATCAGAATTAGAGTCGAAAGAGCATACACAATGGAATGGCAATATTTAATATTTTTATTTATAATCACACAATGACTTTTGTAATAAAACAAATTGCAAAAATGCAGACCAGATGCTTTTCAGATGCGTACAGAGAAAAACGTTCAGTATATAACACTGATCCTACAATCATCACAACGTTTAGATCTTAATTGCACAGTCCATATGTGCAGTTTTAAGGCACAAATATAGAAAATGCTAAGCATAAGCATAAGTTGCCAAAAATAGAAATTCTCTTAGAGCACAGGATGTGAACTGAGACAGGGATCCTCATTTGTAATAATCCCCCAGACATTCACTAAACCAAACCAGCACTTTAAAAGAAAAAAAGACCTAATCTCAATCTCAATCCATACTGTGGCTGTGTGTAATCTCGCTCAGGCATGACTGTAACCCGGATGGATGGGTAGTGTTATGACTTATGATTATCAGCATGTCATTCCAGTGCGCTCTTATCTGGCTCCAGGCTTAAACCAAAACCAAAAATAGAAATCCTTAATATATCATGTTTATTCAGGGTTTCAGATCCTTTAATGGTGGAAATGATGAGTTATGACTGTTTTATTCGATTTTATAGAATGGATTGAAAATAGAAAATGAAAATATCCAAAAGCAAATAATTTTCAACAGGAAGGGAAAAGGTCAGCATCTGTGAATGGCCAATAGCACTCTCTGGAAGCTCATTTTTGAATTCTTGCTTAGGGGTTTGCCTTGACCCCCACCAGACATGATGGCATGATTTCGCTTTCAAACCAAGTTTGTGTCCACCGTTTATACCCTGCAGTATTAAGGCCCCTATATACTTCAAGCAAAATTCAAGAACTGGTGTAATGTCATTTTGAACAAAATCAGGCCAAAAGTTAGTTAGAGTTTGTTTCAGGACTTCAAAGTAGCTTGACAGAAAAGTCTGTTTCGGCTGTAAACACCTTCAAACTACCATTGGTCCATGGCGATTATGTAAGTGTGCTCTGGGGCTTCTTCTTCTGTTCAGGCTGTCGAGATCAGACATGAGTAAAAACATGAACACACTGGAGAGCTGAAGTTCCAATTCTAATTGAAAGAGACACTGATACTGTTTATTTCATGTTTAGTACTATAAATCTGCTTGCTTTATCTATTGTATAAAGCTATATAAATATGTATGACATGACTGGAGTGCCAAATTGCAGAGCTCGTGAAAACACATCCACTTCGCTATGATCAGATGCTTTCTTAAAGAAATGGTTCACCCAAAAATGCAGAAAATTTACTGATAATTTACTAACCTTCAGACTATCCAAATCGTGTAGGTTACTTGAGGATTATTGTGATGTTTTTATCAGTTGTTTGGACTCTCATTCTGACGGCACCCATTCACTGCAGAGGATCCATTGATGAGCAAGTGATGTAATGCTAAATTTCTCCAAATCTGTTTCAATTAAGAAACAAAGTCATCTACATCTTAGATGGCTTGAGGGTAAATGAGTAAATCTTGCTGCAAAAATCTGAAGCTAAATGAGTAAAATCTGAAGCTAAATGAGTAAATCTTGAGCAAATTTTCACTTTTGGGTGAACTATTCCTTTAACTGCTGTTTTCTTACCGCTGTCATTTTTGTACTGTTTATTTTGTCATTGAGAGAAGAGTGTGCTGCACATATTTACATATTCATCTAATTTCTGTTCTCAGCATGATGTTCACAAACAGTTTACCACTGCTTGTGTATTTCAAACTTCTTTTTACTCAAGTGAAGAATGAAAGAGAACTTTGCCATAAGTATATCGAGGCCTTTACTGCAAACTCATTGAGTTTCGGGCTGCTTTCAGTCAGTCTCTCGGGTTCTTGGGAACTTTGACGATAAACTCCATGGGGTCTTTGGCCTTGTTGCTGAAAGCCCTTCGAATGGCATCCACCGCGTGCTGATGTGTAACACCTTGGAGGGAGTCTCCGTCTACCGACACCAGCTCGAATCCAGCCTACATGCACACACAAAAAGAGAGATTTCTAGAAAAGTTCAGGTGTAGGACTTGATCATTAACGCAGATGTCTGTTTTCCTGACACATCCCTGAGTATTTCTGGCAGAGTGCAGACAGGCGTGCGCTGTCTGAATGGCAGGAAAAAGCAGATGCTGCAGGCACAGGATGCCACTAGTTTCCTTTGTTCTCCTTCGTTAATACCTGTGAGTGATCTCATCTGGCCTGTTTCAGACTGTGTGTGTGTGTGTGTGTGTGTGTGTGTGTGTGTGTTTCAAGGCTCTGCCAGTGGATGACATCAGCTTATTATACTTCAGAAATGGATGTTCTTCTCTGTGATTGTAACCACTGGCAGACCAGAAGCACAGATGTTTGAGTCTTTCAGGTCAAAAACACATGGCATATCCATCAGCTCTCATCCAAACTCATCTCTGACACCACTAATAGCATAAAACTAAGTTACATATAAGAGTGAAACAGTCAAATCAGAGTGAGCAGAACCAAATTATGTACACCATTCTCTAGGTATGCATAGCCCAAAAGTTAAACACTCACACAGATGCAGGAGCGTGTCTTTGGAATTATGTCTTTCCTGCCAGGAAAAAAGTACAAAGTACAGCTGAGCTCACAAACGAACTTTAGTTCAAAGTAGGCACATTTCCTCAGTCACAATCTCTTACCAGGATGCACCTGTTTAGTGAACTCTCTACACCCATCCTTAGTGGTCAGGGTCTGTTTTCATGCTCTTCATTGGTCAGAACAAACACTGTTGTCCTCTTATAGACATTATATTTCTCTGTTCATTCTCACCTAGAACTGGAAAACATTTATTATTTTGGCTCACTATTTTCAGCTAAGAGTGTAATTTCTTCTGTGAAACACAAAAGAAGATATTTTGAAGAATATTGCTGACCACTGACTTCCAATATATGGACATCCCCCACCTACCCACACATTTCTTAAATGTGACATTTCTCAAAATATTTTCTTTTGTAATTGACAGAAGAAAGAATGTCATACAGGTTTGGAACTACATGAAGGTGAGTAAATGATAAAATAATTTTCATGTCTGGATGAACTATCTCTTTAAAGGGGTCATGAACTGAGAAATCAAAATTCTAAGGGATCTTTTGACTCCAATCTTTTAAAAACATTCAGTAAGTTTCAGAACTCAAAACTTTCTCATTAGTCTAAAAACAGCTTATATTGAAGCCAATCTGCCAAAACGACAGCTTGTGGAATGTACAACTCTATGATATAATAGTGTGGCTAAACACCTCCTCCACAGAAGAAGATCAACACCTGCTTCTACATCACTGCCTGTTTAGCCCCACCCACCAATTCACGCATGTAGTGTAAATAATGAGAGAACTTGGTCCTTTATTCACTTCATTTGACCATGGATTCGTTTACAAACAAGGCACAATTCCATGCAGGATTTTCAGAAAGATTGAAACTAAAAGGCAATGCTGTGCCAACTATATTGTATCAGACAGTAATGTCGCACCACTGCGATTAACTGTTTTTATTTTGTGCATTGTCTGTTATTACAGACTGTTTGATATGTACTGAGTATTTATGCGATTTTAACCTAAATAGCAGCATCCATCAATGAAGTATGTAGGCTGTCAAACATACACAACTATTAGCCAATCATAGCAGTGGGCGTTTACTTCAGAGTCTACAATCCGCCATGCGAAACAGAGCGTTCTGATGAGGGGGGTTAAAACAGGACAGAAAATAGCCAATTACCTTTTAATTATGATGTTTTTGTGGTAAAAATCTTGACAATATTATAAGTGGACCAGTACAAAACAATTAAAAAGGCAGTTTATGACCCTTTTAAGTAATGGCCAGTTATATATCATGTTACAAAATATAATTTACTCATATGTCACATTAAGAATGTTAAATTGGATGATAACAGCAATTCACATTGCCATTTAAGTTCCTCATACAAGTAGGCTTACAATTTAGGCCACAACTTTAGTGGCTCCTGAGGTGTGTTCTGATTGACAGGGCCCCTACGCAGTGTTGACTGCTCCCTACTCCCTAAGCACGGGATATCTGTTGAAGTGGACTTCTCTGACAATAATCGCTCATTTGGAACGCCCTGGAATGTCCTTGAAAAAAGACAATAACAGGGTCACGCAGATTATGATATAACACAAATAAATATTGTAATTTATTTTACTTTCAAATTTAAATACATATAAAATACATATACAAATATGTGTCTAATAAATATAGTCAAAATTTCTATGTTTAGACTGTTAACAGATTGTAGTGATCTTTGCAGTGCCCTTCGAACTGAATATGTACGCTCCCTTCGGATTGGAATCTTACTTAAGAGGGCGGAATAAGCTGTGAAGTCCACTTCGCAGTCCACTTTTGGTCGAATTGAACGCACCTCTGTCCATAAATTTAGGTAAATTTAGGCAGATTCTGGGTGGTAGCACTAGTTTATTATAAACCCAAGAAAGCTTATAGTCTTATAGTCCAATCACTGAACACATACACACACACACTTTTGGCAAAGATCTAATGTTGATTGACAGGCTCAAAGTACACACACATAAAATGCTATTGAATTATTGCCTTAATATTGACTCTGAGTGTTTAAGTGAGGAAATGAATATCATGTCCATCTCAAAACAAACACAACAGAACTATACAGTATATAACGGCTTTTCATGTGAGCACATTTAAACTAAAGGATTAACACTTTTATTAATTTAAAACACTTAAAACTTTTTACGTGCTTGCCGAAGCTTGCAATGAATTTTAATATATCCTGCACACTTTATGACTTAAAATCGTAAAGAAAATATTTGTTGCAGAATGCCGAACACATTTATAGTTTATTATTTATTTAGTTTATATAGAGGTATATATTTTGGGTGAATATTTTGTCGGGGCTCTGCCCCACCTGCCCTTACAGACGAGCTGTGCATGGCTAAGACTATTCCAGTCATGGTGAGTGAACCCAAAAGTAGAACACAAGAACTACTTAAGAGCATTATTAAGAGTATTTCAAAACATTATTCTTAATGCAACACACTCTGTTTGTGTCCCTTTATGGCCATTTAGGGGCCTAAGATTTGTTTAAGCTGACATTCTCTTAAAACAGCACTTACATTAAGGAGACCGCAGGGACATCATCAGTCTTTTTTGTATGCCATCTGCCTTTTTGACTAAAAACAAATCACCAAAGCATTCTATGGTTTCAGAGGAGAAGTGGAGTCATTTATCAGCGGATAGCAGAGTACGTCACTGTGTGCATGAAGAGAGAGAGAGAAAGAAGATGACTCAGGGAAGAGTAAAAATCAATGTGTTTGGCGTTCATACAGGAAAATAGAAACATTTTCAAAGATTTTCAGATTGCATGGCTTTTGAATTCACAAATTTGGGCCAGACAGTGCTGGTTAAAAAATACTTGAAATTTTTTTGATACATCTAACATGTCATCAGCCATCACTCTTGCAACCACTGAGAACACCCTAGTAATGGCCTAACAAATACTGGGAAAGTTATCAAGCCCCCTTGTGGTGGCAAGTTTTGCACAGACAAAAGTCCCTTGAAATTTTCTCCAGAAAATGCCCAAATATAGTTAAATCTGTTTTTAAACTGAAGCCCTCTGTATTTATAAGCTGAAGAATGACTATCAAGATCAACACAACAGACTATAATCAAGATGAAAAAGAGAGAGCTGTACTAATTACACATGAGCCAAAAGAGCAGACTCTGTGGAGCCCCAACACATACACAACACCTGACCTCCGTCTGCCATACGTGTCAACAACGTTTGATAAGAGGGATGTGACTGCAGACAATGTGTGACAGAAACCTGATCTCCATGCTGCCGGAGCATACTTGCCGCTCAGATAATACAGTAATCAGTTAGACAACAGGAACAGGAAGCATGTCAACAGGGCGCTCCACACTTTCCCTCTGCAGGACTGTTAATCTGCAGAGCTCAGTGAAGATAGCCGCTCTGAAAAGCCTCTCTTCAGGGTGAGACAACAAGTGAATTAAGTGGAATGTAAATTAGTCGGCCTTTGGTATGAATGGAAATACCCACTAGTCTTTCACACCAAGTCCAGGTGGAGGCCAGAGATGAGTGGATGTTCTTGGCAACTGAGGGGTTTTGAGCCTGACACCAGATCTCCTGAGTGAGGCAACACAAGCCTCTCAGAGCAGGCCAGGGAAGTGCTGTCACCTGATAGGCTGTAATCGACAAGGATGCGGCTTCTCTTGACAAACACACACACAAGCGCACATACACACATGGGATTCCAGGGTTTTAACCTTTTATGCTGGGTCGCAGAGGTGCTGTTGGTATCGTGCCCTCAACTTCTGTGACCTTTTGCCCTCATTCTGCCTCATTTCTTCCAGATGCAAAGACCTGGATGTTGTGTAGACACGGTGGTACATAAAATGTGTGTATTCCAGCTGAAATGACTAGCGTGACATCCAGCTTCATGCTTAATCTACCAGCTCCATCATGGTCTACCAGCAAGATCAGCTCCAAACTAGAACTAACCAGAGTAAACCAGCCTGGACCAAGTTGGTCTTTCCAATAGAAATGTACAGCATGTGTTCTTATGTGCAGAAAGATTCCTTAAAAAGAAGCAGCTGACTCAAATATTGTGTTTTCTGGCCTGGTTGATGTAATTCATCAATGATGAATGAGTTGCACCACTTAAGCATATAAAAATGCCTCTGTGCTCAGCTAACGTAACTGAGTGCTAGTTGTAACCAAAACAGAAATCACAAGGCCTGCAGCCGTTGATCATTACCAGACCTTCCTAATAATGATTGGGTGACAAACACACTTCATCAACTATTAATGCTAGGATGAATCCTACCAGCAATATCCTTATACATTATTTGCAGCAATGGTATAGAATTTGATAAAGAAGTTTGTGTGAGACTTTTAGTTGCAAGTAGACGCTCCTCTTGAGAACATATTCCACTTTGTCTTGTTCGATTGCAGATTTTCCAGCTCAAAAAGCAAACTATGGTTGGTCACTCACTAGACTCATGATGCTCTGTGCATAATTAATTTGCATCAGTGTTATAGATCAGACCATCTCATTCAAGTCTTGAGACCAAGACCAGAAAAGGGCAGAGTCAGTATCAAGACAGAGTCCACATGCTCCCAAGTCAGAGTCCAAGGCCATATTTTCAGTGTCTTGGTCTTGTAATAGACTCAGAAACATGAACTTGACTCTCTTCTGGTCCTGACCTAGAATCGGACTCAACCTAGTCACACTTCTGTTCACTGTCTCAAATAAGCTTGTCTAGACTACAACACTGCTTAGCCTACTGTAGATGGATCTATATGAGGATCAGTTACCTTCAGAACATTACTAGTAGATGCCGCTCCTCCTGGAAAGATCTTCTCTATCTTCACCATTGGCTGCACCTTTGACTCAATCCCACCTGAGATGCTTATTCCTGCAAAAAGAATAATAAGAATCATCTAGCCATCCACATGTTAAGGATGAGTTCAACTCTCTATATATGCATGAAATAAACACTGCATAACCAATTCATCTACATTATTTATATTCTTATATTGTAGGCCTTTTATTTGAACGGATGTGGAAAACTGAACTTTTAATTGTGCCGTAAAAGTAATAGATGCTGATTCCAGTCCAGACTAAGCATATTCGAGATGTCAGCAGATGTCCTCCAGCTGAGCAACTGTCATTAAGATGAATAGAAATAATAATGTTTAGCTTTCTTCAGTCCAGAACCATTATAGATCTTCTTGAATGGGAGTGCACTCTATTACTGGTGGGTTACTGGTTGCACTGGGCAATTCACTGCCATCTTCTGGTGAGGTGAGAAGAATAACTGAAGGAGAATCTCTTCTTTAATACTAATCTATCAGTGATTGTATAGTCTTTTTTTCCATAAAGTTCTTATTTCTTATTTTGTCAGTGTACACTACATACTCATAAAAAAGGTACAAAAGCCATAACTGGGGCAGTACCTTTTCAAAAGGTACACTTTTGTACTTTATTTACCTCTAAAGGTGCATATTTGTACGTTTAAGGTACATACTGTACTATTACCAAAAGTGTACATATTAGTACCTTTTTAAAGGCCTTTTTAAAGACAGATTTTGTGCCTTTTTTCATTGTGGGTCTAGAATAAATCACATGCTCTGCAAATATACTCTATTAATAGGCTTTAGTTATAATATTACTCATACTCACAAACAGAGATCTGAACAAACTCTAACCCTAAGTATTAAACTTTAGTATGCAACTTATCCAGCACTGTTTATATTACCGACAATAATTGGCCTTCTGAGAAGAGATAACTGTTCTAAATGATCAAATTTATCATATTTCCCTGTTGAATGATACAAATGTCATGATTCACAATAAAAGAGGGACCTAAACCATGTCTATGGATCAAAATATACAGCTGCATCTCAATAAATTAGAATGGTGTGGAAAAGTTAATTTATTTCAGTAATTCAACTCAAATTGTGAAACTCATGTATTAAATAAATTCAATGCACACAGACTGAAGTAGTTTAAGTCTTTGGTTCTTTTAATTGTGACGATTTTGGCTCACATTTAACAAAAACCCACCAATTCACTATCTCAACAAATTAGAATATGGTGACATGCCAATCAGCTAATCAACTCAAAACACCTGCAAACGTTTCCTGAGCCTTCAAAATGGTCTCTCAGTTTGATTCACTAGGCAACACAATCATGGGGAAGACTGCTGATCTGATAGTTGTCCAGAAGACAATCATTGACACCCTTCACAAGGAGGGTAAGCCACAAACATTCATTGCCAAAGAAGCTGGCTGTTCACAGAGTGCTGTATCCAAGCATGTTAACAGAAAGTTGAGTGAAAGGAAAAAGTGTGGAAGAAAAAGATGCACAACCAACCGAGAGAACCACAGCCTTATGAGGATTGTCAAGCAAACTCGATTCAAGAATGAACTTCACAAGGAATGGACTGAGGCTGGGGTCAAGGCATCAAGAGCCACCACACACAGACGTGTCAAGGAATTTGGCTACAGTTGTCGTATTCCTCTTGTTAAGCCAGTCCTGAACCACAGACGTCAGAGGCGTCTTACCTGGGCTAAGGAGAAGAAGAACTGGACTGTTGCCCAGTGGTCCAAAGTCCTCTTTTCAGATGAGAGCAAGTTTTGTATTTCATTTGGAAACCAAGGTCCTAGAGTCTGGAGGAAGGGTGGAGAAGCTCATAGCCCAAGTTGCTTGAAGTCCAGTGTTAAGTTTCCACAGTCTGTGATGATTTGGGGTGCAATGTCATCTGCTGGTGTTGGTCCATTGTGTTTTTTGAAAACCAAAGTCACTGCACCCGTTTACCAAGAAATTTTGGAGCACTTCATGCTTCCTTCTGCTGACTAGCTTTTTAAAGATGCTGATTTCATTTTCCAGCAGGATTTGGCACCTGCCCACACTGCCAAAAGCACCAAAAGTTGGTTAAATGACCATGGTGTTGGTGTGCTTGACTGGCCAGCAAAATCACCAGACCTGAACCCCATAGAGAATCTATGGAGTATTGTCAAGAGGAAAATGAGAAACAAGAGACCAAAAAATGCAGATGAGCTGAAGGCCACTGTCAAAGAAACCTGGGCTTCCATACCACCTCAGCAGTCCCACAAACTGATCACCTCCATGCCATGCCGAATTGAGGCAGTAATTAAAGCAAAAGGAGCCCCTACCAAGTATTGAGTACATATACAGTAAATGAACATACTTTCCAGAAGGCCAACAATTCACTAAAAATGTTTTTTTTTATTGGTCTTATGAAGTATTCTAATTTGTTGAGATAGTGAATTGGTGGGTTTTTGTAAAATGTGAGCCAAAATCATCACAATTAAAAGAACCAAAGACTTAAACTACTTCAGTCTGTGTGCACTGAATTTATTTAATACACGAGTTTCACAATTTGAGTTGAATTACTGAAATAAATTAACTTTTCCATGACATTCTAATTTATTGAGATGCACCTGTAATAGAGGCTTGAGTGAGGGAACTTGAAAACCACCAAGCAACCCAGAACACTCTATAATCCACATAGCAACATGATTTTAAAAAACTGCAGAGCAACCTGGCAACCACCCAAAACACCCTAGCTTTGTGGGGGCAACTTTTGCATAGGCAAGCTGTATTTACATTTCATAAATATATAATAAAGCTATTTTGGTCAGAAAGAAATGGGATGATTGTCATTTGAGAAACGTTGCCACAAAGCCAGAATACAGTGACTCTGAGTAACTCACCAAGGGACTGTTTAGTCTTAGAGATAGTAACTGTGGTTAGTTCATACTCCTGCTCTGGTGGGGTTTCTTGGCTGTCTGAGTGTCCATTCACTGGTACTTTCCGGTCCTGATCTGAGCCGGGTGCAAAAACCTGGGTCAGTGGTGTCCTACTCCGGCGATGTGCACTCATTACGGTATGCTTTACCTCTTTACCATTCTGGGATTTGTCTGTTTTCATTCTATGCCCATTCCTATAAGGGGATCTCCCTCGCTCTGAGACAGAATCACCTCTGCTGGATAAAGAGTCATGGTGTGATGTCCTGGGGAAACCATTGTCTCTTCTCTGGGGGGAGCGTCCGATGCGTTCCGTGCCGTGAGGAGACTCTGAGTGCGTCCAGCTGGGCCGAGCAGGACTCAGTGAACGGTTATGGAGCGAGTCTGTGATGTAAGTGTCCACTGGTACATCCAAGAGTGGTGTGAAAGCTCGAGGAGGAGGAAGTCGTCCAGTCGGTAAACCTGCCAAACGCAGCCATTCCAGATCTTCAATGAGCTGCCGTTCTCTCTCCAGATCCTGCACCGTCTGAAGGTGGAATCCACCACGGTAATCTGTGATACAAGAGGATATTAAAACCATTTCTCACACATTCTAATCTTAATCCCAGGCTATCATCGCTCTAAACCCCACTTTTAAAAGGAAAAGGAACGTTAGACACTTGTAATTTAAGGCTGATTTCATAGAAAATCACATAGTGTATCTCATCGCCTCAGATTCCATCCAGTCAGAGGATATCAAACATGTTTGATATTTTGAGCGGATTTTAGAACAGGTATTGATTTCATTTATCATACGTCTCCTAGATACAAGGCACACATTTCTGAGTTTGTTGTGATCACAAAGAGTTTAAAGTCTGGTATTACAAAGTTGATAATTGTATGATGCCTAGTGTTTAAAATATGTTCAGATTTTTAAAGTCGTGTTCTGTATTCCAGCATTTAGTAGCGGCAGAGCTGAGTAGATTACTTACAAATTGTAGTCCATTACTGATTACAAATTACATGATGAAAACTGTAGTTAGAAACGTAATCTAGATTACTCATTTTAGGTAATGTATTTTGACTACTTTTTAGATTACTTTTTATCTAACTTGTTTTAATCTTGCCATTAAACATACCATATTGATACAAAACCGGAGAGAGAGAAAATATATTAAATTTTTTTATATCAGCATCATAAAATGCATCAAACATTACATTAAACCAGGGTTTCCCAAACTGGGCTTAATGTAAGAACTGCAGTGAGTCTGTGAGTTGATAAAAAGCTAATAATTAAGTAAATCATGTCAAAAAAAAAAAAAAAGTCAAATAAATTATTTAAACTTTTGAACATTTAAAATAGTAATATTTAATTTGTTTACCTGCAGAAACACTGAACTGTAAATATGCAAATGTGTTAAATTATTAAAATATTAACTTTCTGAGAGATATATCAAGTAAATATTTCATGTCAAAGGGGTTGGCTGACAAAAATGTTTGGGAATCCTTTTGTTTCATATATGGACTAATTGCTTGAGAGGTTCAGAAGCATGGATTGCAAAATGAAATTTTCATGACCATTCAATATTGTGAATATAGTCAAAGCTAAACAGCATGACAAACAGTAGGATTTTTAGAAAGGAAAATGTAAAAGAGAAAAAGAACAATTAGGGAGAATCAATAAATTATTAATAATTTACTGCCAATTGTGTGCATTATGTAATCGTTTTAATCCATAAAAAAGTAACTGTAATCTGATTATGAGCATTATAAAATGTAATATACTCTAATTAGAAGTACTTGATTTTTTAAATCTGATTACATAATCCAGATTACATGTAATAAATTACTACCCAGCTCTGAGTAGTGGTGTTAGCACTGTCTTTTACCTGAAATTATGAAACCTGTCTCTTGTGAAGGGTTAGCACCACTTTTGCGCCACTGAAATATTACAGCTAGATGCTTAACAACAGACATCCAATCACATCCCTCACATTTGAGTTAAGAAGAGACTGATTTGATCCTACCATTTTAGTCCGAAAAGTCCATTCAGTGCAATATATAGGCTTCTGTTTACCCGGGGTTTAGAATGACCCAGGGTCAACTATTTCAAGTGTGAAAAGCCTTTTTTACCCTAACTGCATAAGTGTGGCTAAAATGCCAATATATATTTTTTGGGGCTGCTGGATGTCAAGGTACATGATATTGCCATCTGAAATCATTATTGTAACAGTACCATATAGGTAAAATTATAGGTATATAAATACAACTGAGAATTCAGAATCAAAGAGTTCCTCCTCCCATGAACATACATATAAATGGTATAAAAGCTGAATTCATGTACATCTCCTTAAATCAGTGCAGATGTTACGAAACCTCACACACACTTTCCCTTTCATCCAGAAATGTGAGCGACAATCACACATTCATATCCATTGAGTAAGCAGCGGTGTGGCGTTGTATACACGCACATCTCACTCAGATTTCAGGGGCCTCTAGCACAGAGAGTTTTGAATTACTCCTCTGTGGACATTACAAAGGAGCTGCATTAAGTCTCAGACCTGCGTGGGTGGACGCTTGAAGGTTAAACAATGCAAGGCGCCTTTCTTGCATTTCAGAAACGACTTCCATTCAAAATTCAGAGACACATTACAGCCCAACACTGTGGACAATGACAGCGGGCACTGTGCACTCCAAGGTTAGAGGTTAGGAGGTCATGCAGTGTCAGCAGCAGAAAGAAACAGACAGGCTATCTGGCAATAAGAGACAGATTATTTTCTTTTGGCAGTGATGCATGTTGGGCATCCTGCAAATGATGGATTTGTGTCCTAAATGGCAGCTTACAATGAAGAAAACTGCATAGGGCTTATTATTAAAAAGTGATGGTAGTGTACAGTAACAAGGGTTTTAGAATGAGAGGGATTGTGTGTGTGGATTAAATATCAGCAACAGGATATTTGTAGTATATGTATGTGTGTATACGGTCAGACATTCATTTCAGGATATGAAATGGCTGGTGCAGAGGAGAGTTTGTGTCTTCTGGTTATATAATTTCCTACAGGGATCAGTTTGAGGACATTGCACAGCACTGAAAAATGGATGAGTAAACTCAAGAAATATAGAATAGAATAGAATAGAATAGAATAGAATAGAATAGAACATTCTAGTTCACACCAGAAATAGGTTACCTGGGATGGGAGTTATTAAATGGCGACGGGGTGTTCCACCATGACGAGGAGAACGCAAGACAGGAGACCTTACTGGGGAACCACAAAAAACACAATGAACGGTTCACATTAACTGGATTCAAATTAAAATCCAGATTTTTCACCATCAAATGCTCAACATATATGAACTTGTTTAGTACTGTTAAAATCATCCCAAGACGCTGTTACGAAGCTCAGCTAAAGTGTTATTTTGATTTGGGGTTTGTTTAGGCCCATTTATGGAAAACATTTCTTACCAGAGCGGTTTTTAAGTATGTCATAGGCTTCAAGCTCAAAGGGCAAAACCATACTGTCAAAACGGCCCAGATCTGTGGGAGGGATGATCATTCTATATAAAAGAAAGTGAATGACAAAATTAAAACATTCCACACAAAGTACAGTAAGTGGCTGCATAAATAGTGCAAACGCAGGCAGGAGATATATGAATATATGCATTTCAGAGGCTGACATTGAAACGCTCCTTACCTAACCTCCCTCAACAGCAGAAGCTTCTCAGGCTTATCCAGGATGGCCAGCAGGGGGCGTACCAGATCCTCAACCACACGCTCAACTAGAAACTAAAGAACAGAAGGAGATGCCCTAGTTCAGGGATTTACTCCTGATAATGTGAACTAGTCACAAACACTGGGTTTAGAGTCTAAATCTTAACAAGTTTGTGTAATGCATGAAACATTCTTGCAATTTAGGGCTCACAAGCTGTCAATAAAGGACTACACAATTTTGTAATAATGAAGTAATACGGTCTGCTAATATTTCACAAGCGTTATCTGGATAACTGTCTAGTACTAGTACTAGTAATTTCACAAATAATTAGAAAGAATCTGAAAGTAATGCATTAAATGTTAATTAAATGTGAATTTATTTTTTAAATAGTAAGACTGAGGTATTCTCTCTTGTAAAACACACTCCAGTAATTTTTGTTTTGATTACAATCTACAATTTTTTACTCTGTGGAGTTCTGTATGATTTGGATAACTTGATCTCAATCATAAATGGCAAGGCAAATCCCTCTTTTGTAAGCATAACCAGCACATTGATTAATAAGAAATAACAGCAAGACAATAGAGCCTTTTCTGGTTAACCACATAAACATTCGGAAAACCTGTATAAAGTCATAAATGAGACATTATTTCAACCCAGCAGACTTTTACATA
Source organism: Spinibarbus caldwelli (assembly GCA_039654775.1). Classification (NCBI taxonomy): domain Eukaryota; kingdom Metazoa; phylum Chordata; class Actinopteri; order Cypriniformes; family Cyprinidae; genus Spinibarbus; species Spinibarbus caldwelli. The sequence continues at coordinate 22,375,744 of CM077242.1, forward strand.
ACTCACCCTTTTACAGTGTCTCATGACAGCCGCCACCTCATCCTCGTTGAGCAGCTTGTGGGCCATATCCTCCAACATGGCCATGGTCTCCGGGCTGGGGATGGGGCTGTGCTCCCTCATACCAGCACGAGTCTCTCTGGGAGAACTCAACAGGTTAAATATGGGTCGACCCCGCTCTTTACCTGAGGACACAAGTGCTGGAGTCAGTCTACGAGCTCCAATGACAGCAATTCTCATTTAAAGATTTATGGTTTTGGCATATTTGGTTCCATGAAGAATCCATTGAAGCTTTCCATTGCACAAGAGTTTTTATAGTGGAAAAAGATTCTTTAGATTATTAAAATGTTTTTCACAGAAGGAAAAAAATATTCTTTACTGTTCATTGTAAGGTTATTTAGGGGAACAAAAATAGTTCCAATCCTGCTCGTCCTGCAGATTTCAGCTCCAACCAGCTCCAACACACCTGCCTAGAAGTTTCTAGTGAGTCTGAAGACCGTGATTAGCTGGTCCAGGTGTGTTTAACTAAAGTTGAAGCTAAATTTTGCAGGACAGTGGCCCTCCAGGAACAGGTTTGGACACCCCTGTTCTATGGCATCACTGGAAAAAGCCAATTTTTAAGAGTGAACTAATTGCAATTATGTACAGACAAAAAGACTGGCAAATCTGACTGGCTGACAAGCTGTGATTAGCTTGGAGTTTTCAATGTGTTTCTAAGTTTTGCTGCAGTATGCACTGTAGAGAAGGAAGCTATGCAATTCATCATTAGCTGAGCAAAACCACAGGGATTGGACTCAAGGCCACTCCAAGGGAATTACTGCAGAACAGTGTACAGTAAAGCAGCTCTCTGATTTAGGCTTTTTAAAAACTCATTATGCTGCTTTCTGGCTTTTCAAATGCAAATATCTTCCTCAGCTATTCCCTGGTATCCACAGAAAGTGATCTTCATCAAAATATGTTAAACCACATGTGGACTCACCCGGTTCGTTATCTAAATGTTTCGGGGATTTGGATCTTCCTCTGTGTCCATCCCCTGTCCCTTTGTCCTTCCTGTCTCTAGAGGACGACCTTTCCCTTCTGCGTCCGCTTTTAAAGAGCAAGCTGACAAAGGTTTTGGAGCGCTGCAGGGTGCTTCTCTCCGTCTCTACCTTGTCCTTTTGATGCTTCCTTTTCTTCTGTTTGTCCTCTGATCAACATTCAAGCAGAAACATGTCAAAGAGTGACCTCCAGGCAAAAAATACTGAATAAATAAATGTTCACAAGGAAAACTTTAACATGCTCAGGTGATAAAATACATGTGTTATAGGTGGCAAAGATTCCAAGTTCAGCCCTGAGCAATGGTGACCCAGAAACTGGAGAGTTACTGAGATCACAATCCTGTTTCATCACTACTGTGTCCTCGAGAAAGTCATTTAACCCCAGGTCATTGCAGGACGAGAGCACTTTTTGGTTGAAAAAGAGCTAAACAGCTACTCTGAATTCTCACAAAGCCTGTCATTGATATAAATGACTAATTTTTCATATATATATATATATATATATATATATATATATATATATAGTATCGCCTACTTTTAGGACCTAAAATGTTCATTACATTTCATTTAATTTTCATTACTGTAAAATATTATGAGAATATAAAATAAAATATATTCAGTATACATTAATGAGGGAAATGTACAGAGAGCCCCACAGATGGGGAAAAATCAAGATATTGTGGCCAATTTGTTCCCAAATTTGTTAATTGGTTCTTCTTAAATTGTGTTTTTCTATCGACAATTTAAATAAATTAAAACAAGAAAACATTAGTTCAACATGAACAATGTTTAACTACAATGAGGGAACAAATTAATAATACTTGGTCAAGAATTAATATGGGAACTAATTCTTAATTTGTGGCCATGATATCTCTTTTTTCTTCTTCATGTTAATGAAAAACAAATGCAAAAAAGTTAATGGTCCTAAAATAGGACCTTATTTTTCTATTTTTGATTTGAGGTGAAATATGACCTGGACATGTTTCTGTGAGATTTATCGAAGAAGAGCTTGTTATGTTAAGTTGTGATTGAAGGTAAATATTTGTTAAAGGCCACAAACCCTCCAGTCGTTTATCCCCAACGTGTGCGGTATTAAGACTGGAAAATAAAACAGGATGATATACACTTTGCTGTGTGGATTTTGAGCATACTTTTCTCAAGGCATCAGATTCTCCAGTCTGAACCGTTAATCTTTCATGGGAAGATCCCGTGCAGTAATGCTGATGTATTATGCATTCAACCGAGTTCATTTAAATGCAGAGGTACAATGGCAACACACTGATATATATTTGACAAACAGACGTAGCAGTGTGACTCTAAAGGTCAATTGCTGGTTTTCGACAACACATTTTCTATTCTGAGCGGACCTTCCATAGCGTGGTGTGTGTATCAAATAACCCAAGATCCTCATCACTGATCTGGTTGTGACCTTGGGCCCCGGCACTACAACTGAGATATGAGTTACATCAGCGACACAAACACAGGACGGCCCTGTGCAGCTCAACTCATTTTGATTCACAGCCTTCTGACAGACTGTTTTTTATCTCTTCAAACCAGCCCTACTGTACCTGACACAGTGATGTGACTCTGGGATCGGCGGATGGGTTTGCGAGGCTTGCTGAGAGCCATCAGGACTGCTGTTTTAGGAGAGTCCAAAGTCTCTTTATCCCCAGCAGAGAAGGTCCTTGTCCGAGTTTTGGCAGTCCCACTGCGTATTACTGTGTCTTTTAACAGGACAGTTTCGCCAACCGTTCGGCTGGTTTCTGTGGTTAAGACCCTACTAGATCTTGATGTGGCGTCTGGCTCCGGTGGGTCCGTCTGGATGGCCATCTCTATCCGTTCAGAGCTGGGCCGGCGTGAGCGGTCCTCGGTGGAGATACACACATCCACCATCTCTGAGCCGAATACAGGAGGGAACATGACCTGCGAGAGGCCGCTGAGAGAGCTGACCGGCGTCCCGGAGGAGAGAGAGGAAGTGGAGGAGTAGGAGTCTGAACCTTGGGAGAAAGAGGGCTGGCCTCCATTAGCCACTAAGGGGGAAAAGTAGAGACAGTCATTTATTATTTTTAGAGATAAAAAGTTGGATCACTCAGTGCACTGGAGGTCATCCACTTCATTAAACTTAAATGCACAGTACTGTCTGCAGCAAAACTTCTATTTAATAGCTTTAATATAAATAAAATTATTTGAATCTTTGACAATTAAGTTAAACAATTATTTCAAGGAAAAAAGAAATCATCATAATTATCATCTTACATATATCAAAGAACCATTAAGATGTTAAGCTTTTTTTTTATTTATTTATTTTTTTATTTAGGTCAAGTGTTATCTCGCTTTACATTTAAAAAAAAAAAACTAACGTAAAGGTAAAGTAAAAGGGTAAGGTAAATTAACAGATTTTACTGCAGGCCAAAATATGATTTAACTTATTTATTTGCACATATATTATATATTTTAATAGATTTATTTTATACTGTATATTGTACTATTTATTTATTTATTATTCTATCTATCACTGGGTCCACCTAAATACATTCATTTATACAAACAAAATTATTTTTTATGCATTAAAACATATATAAATAGCTTTTTTGGGTAACTAAGAAAACAAAAAAAATATATATATATAATAAAATAAAATGGCAACACTTTAGCCTTTATGTATATTGCATTATTAAAGTAGTTTTAATGCATTAATTTTGCCTTGTATTGCATTGCATAATCTCATGAATAATTGTAACCACAGTTAATACATTACAACACTTGCTGTAATTCATTGTTACACTATGCATTTTAAATTTGGTTATAATTATTTACGTTAAGATATAATGTATTAAAACACACATTATGAATAATTATAATGCATTACACCCTTTAATAACCCTTTATAATTCCTTATACACAAAGGCTTTAAGTAAAATGTTACCAATAAATCAAAATAATAAAATAAAATAGAATAAAACAAAACAAAATAAAATAAAAAAGCTTATCAAATAAAGCAACAGACATGGTGTCTAAAAGCCTCATAAATATTAAAGTTCTGATGTACTTTTACATTTGAATGAGCAATATATCAGTGTTGCTAGTGTTAAATATGGAGCAGAATTACATGAGCTTCTGTCCTGCAACCTAAATACCCCTGAATCACCCTGATGTTTCAAACATGCACAATCCTGGACGACTTATCTGAATGTGAACATTACGATCTAATCTGTGGCTATTTTCAGACACTGCCATCCATATTAAATGGAAAACAGAGAATCAGAGGGCAATGAAAAAATCTGGCTTGACATGTGGCCTGTTGGCGTTCAGCTTTAATCTGGAGATGGGCCGTCCCAGTGCACACCATCAATTTAATTATGAAAATTGCATTTCCATAAGATACAAGTGCAAATGAGTGGGTCGCACAAAGCATGCAACCTATCCATTAATATATTTACTATTAACAGATAAGATGTTAAGTAGTGATGTTTGCAGGTAACGGTTACGTACATTTATTAAGCCAGCTGTACTCCGCCACCATCTCCTTGTAAGCAGGATATCGGCCTGCCTCCTAGGACAGGATATTACACAAGACATAATCACAGTGAGAAAAGAAGCTGCCTTAATTACATGGCATGCAAGTTCAAAAGTCCTTGGGTATAGTTCATTGTGCAAATTAAGTCTAAACAGCCTAAAAATGACTTCAAACAGCATTTTCCACCAGTGAAGTCAGGAGGATATGACCTCATTTCTGATGCCCCAGGTGCACGCTGACCTCACTACAGGCTCTCATGAACTCACAGTTAGTTTGTTACTCCATAAACATAAAACAAGCTTGAACATCATTAAGATGATGGTAGGAGGCAGCCTGATCTGCCTTGCAGGAGAGTAAGCTGCTGTAAGGACAGTGACGTCATGCAGGAGCTAGATTTGAACAGACTGCAGCAAAGTTCAAAAAACATCGCTTTCTCCTTTTGTTTTGACCCTTGTCTGACATTTTCTCATACTGTCACTTCACTTATCACCAGCAGAGCTCATACTTACCACCACGAAGTGGCATCAATAGCTAACAAAGCAGGCATTTAGCAGCCCTATATACTTATAGCACCACTGCAGGTTTGATAGAGCCTTGCCATGGGGCAATGAGAAAAGGCCATAAAATGAGGCTTTCTGCTGATTATAACTTGATCCCTAAGGCCTGGTGAATAATGCACACCTGCTGGCTGTTTTTCACAGGTGGAACCTGAGCTCTGCCTGAGTAAAGCGAGCAACCAGGAATGTGACGGCTAAATGCCAGCTGTCTGCTTTGCTATGCTTTCTCACTCCCAGACGCAATAAGAGGCAGTGTTGTTTAACATGCTGTGGTGGCAATTAATATGCCAAAGCACTTTGGAAATCATTTGTCTTGCTAAACTAAAAACTAACATTTTCCTGATAAACTAAGATGTATACAGTACATCAATGTACCTTTTTTAATACTGTCATTAAGAATGGACTCTCTATATTATTCAACTGGGTGGGTGTTATTTCCATAAATAAGGCTGTTGATAATGCTGATAATCTCAAATGGTCAAATATCAGGTCTATTGATAAAGTGTTGGTTATACTCACCTTAATGGTCAGCATCACGTGAGTGTGACTCTTTAGCACTTCTACTGCATTGCTGTGTGTGATGTCCTCAAAACTCACTCCATTGGCTGCCAGAATCTGATCCCCCATTTTAATTCCATTTTGCTCTGCCAGGCCACCAGGGTCCAGCCTCATCACAAAATTAAACAAATCATCTCATTAATAAAATCAACAATTAACCATCACATATAGACAACAGTTGTCATGAAGTTGTCAGACATTGAATCCCTTAAACCCTGGGCATTTTGTCTTACTTTGAGACGTAGATGCCCAGGCCAAACTCTTTGCCACCGCGGATGTTGAAGCCCAGGCAGTAGTCATCTGAGGTTGTGTAAAGGTGCACTATTCTGCGCAGGGCTCCATCTGAACTGGCCTCTGAAGGTGTGCGACCACTTTCTTCCACTACCATCCTTCGGTGGATCAGATCTACCCTGCACACATACATTCATATATGTTTACAAGCAATAAACAAATAAATGAAACAATCATTTCAGTAATTCTACAAAAAAAAATTCTGTCATTAATTACTCACCCTCATGTCGTTCCAAACCTACATTCATCTTCGGAACACAAATTAAGATATTTTTCATGAAATGCGAGAACTTTCTGACCCTCCGTAGAGAGCAATGCAACTGACATGTTCAAGCCCCAGAAAGGTAGTCCATGTGACATCAGTGGTTCAAACTTAATTTTATGAAGCTACGAGAATACTTTTTGTGTGTGAAGAAAACAAAAATAACTTTATTTAACAATTTCTTCTCTTCCGTGTCAGTCTTCGACGTGCGTTCATGAGAGTACCGTGACGTGTGTGTGGTGCTGCTGACACGGGAGCAGGCGTTCTGACGTAGAACACAGATACACTGTGCCTTGTCTGCAAGCAGAGGAAGATGCACGCTCTACACTTTGCAATTTTTTGCCCAGCCTTACACTGAAAAAAAATGATATTATTATTTTTTTATATATTTGTTTTTAAGGTAAGTGGTTGCAAACAATTTATTATAGCTACGTTAAAAAAAAAAAAAAAAACCTTGAAAGTTAGTCAACTAAATTTGTTTATTTAAATGTAGCTAAAATAAATTGATTGCGACCACTTACCTTAAAAATTTTTGTAAATTCAATGAATCATTTTTTTCAGTGTACTTATTTGAACCAGAATATACAGAATATTTGTACACAAAAAGTATTCTTGTAGCTTCATAAAATTACGGTTGAACCACTGATGTCTTAGGACTATTTTAACGAACTCTTTACTACCTTTCTGGGCCTTGAAAATGTCAGTTGTGTTGCTGTCTATGGAGGGTCAGAAAGCTCTTGGACTTCATCAAAAATATTTTAATTTGTGTCCCGAAGATGAATGGGTCTTACGGGTTTGGAACGTCATGAGGGTGAGTAATTAATGACAGAATTTTCATTTTTGGGTGAACTATCGCTTTAAATTGATCAAAAGTGGCAGTTCAGACTTTTTACATTGTTACGAAAGATTTCTATTTCAAATAAATGTTATTCTTAAACTTTCTATTCATATAGGAATCTTGAAAAAGAAGAATAGAATTTTTAAAAAATATTACTGTTTTTATGGATTTTACCTCAGTATAAGAGACATCTTTCACACACACACACAAAAAAGCTTTTGAAGGGTAATTACAAAGTTTATTATCAAAGCTGAAGTGCGTCATTTCTGCACAACTAGTGTTACCAAACATAATTGTCCCACTCTTTCATTGGACAGTCAAACTAAAAACCCCACCCCACACTTAAGCCACGGGTTCCATATTGCTGTATTGAGCCGGTCAGAACGCTCAAAAAAAAGCAGAACCGTTTTTTGAATGTTTACAGCGTTTAAACTTTGAGGAAATCGATCTACAGGTGGTTTACTTATAATTGTATTTGCATATTGAGTTAAGACAGGAAAAAGTGTTTTAACAGAAATAATTACACACTTCACTTTTTTAAGTAAAAATCCAGTATACACAAGCACACACACATAAATCTTCAGGTGAACACACATACACTTCTGTAATAAACTTGCTCACTCTACTATCAGTTAATGAAATGGCTGAGAAGACCACTAAGGTAACTCTACCACTGCTGTATGCTGAAACAGAAGCTGAAGGAAAAGATAACAAGTAAAGGCCAAGAGTCACAGGGTTTCCACCCCGTTAGTCAAGGCAGGGGGAGAAAGAGCCCATCACTACGGTCTGCTTATCTTCTCAGTTCAGTTAGTCTAATTAAACCCCATCATTCAGCAAATCTGCAACAGAAAAATGCCTAAAAATACAGTCTTTCAAACACTAAAAGAACCTCTAAATGTTCAAGGGCAAAACACACTCTTCTGCTATGAGTTGTCAAAGGGTATTTGGACAACCTCCAGGAGGCATGTTTGTGGGAGACAGGTCAAGCTGCCATACAAACAGCTACTTTTCTTGCATAATACTAAAGGACATGTTGATGCATTTCATTACTTTTTTGTATTACTATGAAAATAAAAAGAATTGCATTTTTAAAACTTTTAAATACACAGATACACAATATATCATGCAATATATACTGTAATATCTGAAAAACTGACACTGTGTTTGATACAGGCTTGATGATGCATCAGCCACAAAATCATCAGTGTAATAGTTCTCAACCAAGGAACTTCAAGAAAAAAGTCCACAAGATGACTTAAAATGATTTAATAATTTACAATAAAAAAATTAAAAACCTAAGAATACATTCTTAAAAATAAAGGTGCTTAAAAGGTTCTTCACAGCGATGCCATAGAAGAACCACTTTTGGTTCCACAAAGAACCATTCAGTCAAAGGTTCTTTAAAGAACCATCTCTTTCTTACCTTTTTAGAATCTGAAGAACCTTCTTTCACCACAAAGAACCTTTTGTGAAACAAAAAAGGTTCTTCAGATGTTAAAGGTTCTTTATGGAACCATCTAGACAAAAAAGGTTCTTCTATGGCATCGCTGTGAAGCACTTTTATTTTTAAGAGTATGCCAAGATTAGTATTTTACCTTCTAATAACTATTGTTTTTACTGAAGGGCATACAGAATCAGAATCTTTAATATTCTGGAATCACAAAATAAATCGTGATGAATTCATTTATCAACACTCAATATCTCCTAGCTTCTGTTAAGAAAAAAGTTTGAAAACAAGCAATTTTATCATGATTATAACAGAAATAGCAAAGAAAATATCTTGGGATAATATGGGATTCAAAAAATGGTGCAGAAAAAACATTATAAAGGATGTTCATCCTGATAGAGTGTGCTTAGCCTAATACAAAAACATACAAAATAGTACATCACTTTCAAGTGATGACATAAAAGCTCAACTTACCATGTAGTCTTCTCTTTCGAATAGCGGATACCTGGCACCTTCCCCACACGTCTTACCACCATGCGCAGACGATTATTTCCTGTCAGGACTTTTACGGCACTGCTCATGGTGATGCTCTCCAGACTTATGCCATTCACCTCAACCAGCTTATCCCCGACGCACAGGCCTGCCAACTCTGTAGTGTGGAATGAGGAAACAAAATCACATTAATGTGAAACTCAACAATAGCTTATACATACATACCCTGTTGTAATAAATCTCAAATCTCAGTCCTGTGTCCTCATCAGTTGTAACCCTCTCTGTGTACCTGCAGAGCTCTCATCCTCCACTTTGCTGACAAAGATTCCCAGGCCGTGTTCAGAGCCTCCCCGCACACTGAAGCCCAGCCTGCCATCCTCACTTTTGTCCACAGTAATTGTGTGGATGTCTTCACTGTCATCTCCACCTACAGTGCACCAACATCAAACACAAATAGAAAGTTCCTCTGAAAATAAATATAACTCACAAGTATAGTGATGGGTTTCGTCAATGTTTTTGCTCCTTAGCAAAAGATTCTTTCTCATATAATATAATATAATATAATATAATATAATATAATATAATATAATATAATATAATATAATATAATATAATATAACAATATATGTAAGAATTTCCAATGTAAGAATTTCTTTAAAAAACGATGCCATTTTTAAGCTTTATTACATGTTTTATTTTTACATTTGTTACATGTTTTACTACATGTTTCTCCTTCAATCACAGGATCCTGTTTGTGTTATTTTTGTAGTTTGGTAACACTGTACTGTTATTGAATGCATGATGTCCCAATTTATAGATATGTATCTGGTTGATACCCAAGCAGATGACAATTTTCATGTTATGGCCGATGACAGATAAATGGCAGATATCAAAATTGTAAACTATACAGATTAGAATCTAAAAACTAAAAATAAAAAATACTAAAACTATAAATTAACCATTTTAAAAGTATGCAATACTGACTGATACTAATTAATAAAAAAACTCTAATATTAGCCAATAACCAATATAGTTCTATTATATTTTAATCTTTACGTGGAATAAACATACTTTAGAAAATATCACCTCAAGCTGATCTCATGAGAAATGTTATATATTTTTCAAATTGGCGATTTTGTATCAATTTGTATGATTTGATTCTTTGACAAATTGCTTTATGTGGATGATTGTACGAAAACATACAAGCGAGAGCTACCAATTTGCCAAAAGATAAAACAGCAATGAATTGCCATGAGAATGTGTTGGTTCCCTGCATCTAGATCAAGCTCTTGTAGGAGACTTACCATCGACAGGTGCATTGATGAGGATGACTCTGCCCATAGGAGAGGAAGATCTCACTCCTCTCTGGCGCTGCTGCTTTTTGTGCAGGTAGCGTGGTAGAGTAGAAGTGCCCGAGGGCCCTGGCTGGGCACTGGGATGAGCCCCATTCGTCATGTCTTTGCGTGCCGTATCAGACGAATGAGCCATGGCAAAGTGCCGACCTCCCCTCTAACCCTCATCCAGGGCCTGAGCTACTAAAGGGAAAGAGGGTGGATGGGGAAAACTAGAGGTCCAGTTGGTCAATACAAGTCACGAGGATTACAGTCCACAGGATTAGATCCACAAAAGGAAACTTCACTGCAGTGGTGCAGCAAGAAGCTGCTATGAATCCAGCATTGTTCACTTTAGATTACAAGCCATATTGTGACTGGTCTTCACAGAGTGAATTGATCCAAAGGACTCTGACATAATTATAATCATTTCACAAAACAACCGATAAACAAATTCTATTATCCAAGAAGTGGCAGAGCAAAGTATATCCTTATGTGCATTGTTCGGAAGAGAGTCCCACAATAAAAGAGGATGTGTAATAGTGGTTCAGGTCTTTTTGTTGAGTTGAAAGTCTGTGGGTTAGACTGGGGCATTGGGCAGGAGTCCCTCCTCACTGCCGGTGGAGCTTTGCTTGGCAGAAGTCAGTCATCTGGTCCTCCCAGGCCTCAGTGTCTCACCTTTACCTGCCAGTGATCCAAGACGACAGAGAAAGATCTGTGAGAACCCAGCCGCGCAATGACTAATTTCCCATGGGAGGTAAAGTGATATCAGCAATTATTGCATTCTGGAAAGCTAAGGGTTGCACTGTTTCCACAGCAAGAGATACTGAGCCGATGTGGAACACTAATGTGTTAACATATACTTTTTTAACTTGTGAATGCATAAAGGGCCAGCAATGTCATTTACATTTATTTGGGTACAGGTTCAGATTGTGATTATTTTATTTTTACTTTCATATTTTGTTTTGAAAATACATTTCTATATAATTAAAAGTGTGTTCCATCACATACAGCATCTTTTATATGATACATTACCAATACCCATACCATTTTTTAAATAGAGATAATAAGGAGTCAACAGGTGCGTCCAAGTGACCAGTACGAAAATCTGTTTCCTTCAGAAGGAAGCAGCACAGAATCTTCCTCAAATGGACAGAAAGTGCAGACTTTTTGAGGGAGATCTACTGGTTCTTTCTGACAGGATCATAGTCACATAATCTAAAGGAGTTGCCAGCACATTCTAATTTCTCATGTAAACACACAGGTTATAGTTATCAATGTAAATTATTATTATTTTTTTTACTGTATTTGTACATGTAAGCAAATTAATAAAACTGTACACAAAAAACGCTACTTGTATAATCATATTCTTAAATTATTCCTTTATCCTTAAAGTAGCAATAAAACAGGATCCATTTTCCTTAAGAAACCCACTGAATCCAATGCGCATCATCTTGACCCCTTATGCGTTCGTGTAGGTTTTTGGGTCAGCCAAGAAAAGAAGCTGGGGTTGTTATTTTGTTAGTCTGAACAGGAAGTTGGCGCTGACTGACTGTCTCACCATCAGCACCTCGGACAGCGCTCAAGCAACAGGTTGCGTAAAGCGCATCGAAACGCTTCAGTGAACAATATAACAAGACAACATTCTCAGATGTGAAGTACTGTCTCACTTCTCCAGAATAAATAGCCTAGTTTAAATGAATCAGGGTGAGAGGATCTCAAAACTATACAAAGGTCATCCTCTATGAGATCCTTAAGGCACAGATGCAGTCAACAAGTTAGTAGGAAATTACTTGCATTACCAGTAAGATTCATCCTAAATAAAAGACAATTTACCGTATTTACTTATTCCACTTAGGCTGTTGGTGGTGCATAATATGCAAGGAAAACAAAGTTGGATAAAGTTAAATGCCGTTACCTGTCTCCATGTTATGCCGCATGACCTCACCTGAGACAAAGACAGTATTAGCCTTCTTTAAGCCCGCCTCTCAGGGCATGTGATTGGATTATGTGGAGCAGCTCAGAAGGACACTGCACAAACTCATTTGGTCCAGTGGTTGACAGTCATCACTCATAGCATAAGAGTATTATATGAACAGTGGTCTTGTGGAACAGATCCAATTAAGTCTCACGTTGGTCTGCAGGTAAGCGCCCGTTGCCATCAGGCACTAAATGAAGATGTAGCAAATGCTTCTCTTCTCTTTGGTGGTTAAATTATCTATCATGATTAAATGGTTGTATTTAGGAGTGTTTGATCTAGAGAATTTCTTTTGATCAAATGGTGAATGTGGTTTCGTCTTCAGGATAAACTGTAATTGATCCCCTTTGGAGCATCAAGGAGATCAGAACATCTTTCATGACACTATACTGCCATGTAGTGGTCATTTAACGAGATTTATTTTCTGTGAATTTGGTTTTTAACCCCCCACCGGTCACAATACTGACTGTAAACAAGGTTTTCATTTATAAAGCTCTAAAACCGTACTGACTGGTGTTGTAGTTCATTCCTTGCAAATATGGAAAAAATAAAAGGTCTCAATTAAATATGTGCAGTGTTAAATTGTGAGTGCTGATTGCCACATGACTCCAAAACAAAAGGCTTGTAAAGTATGTTAACATAAAGATATGACAAAGATTTTTGGTCCACATTATCTTTAAGGTGTCTAGTAGGCTATTAATATGTTTATTCACATATATTCAGTTTTGTTGAGTGTGGTCGTTGAATGAGTAAACATGTTGATGGTCACAATATAACAGGATAACAGTGCATTTAGATATACATATAAATCCAATTGCAGTTGTAAGTGAAAGATGCACTAAAATGTTGCAATGACAAAATATTGCACTAGCCTAAATTAAAAGTTCAAATGTTACAAATAAGTTACAATATTGATGCTGTAATAGCACTAAAATAAAAATTAACAATGTTTATATATATATATATATATATATATATATATATATATATATATATATATATATATATATTCCTATTTTATTCCTATCAGTGTTGTATAAGAGTTTTTATGCATAATAGTAACCCTAGAATGTGATCAAATAGTTTAAAATAGCTGGGCTAAGATACATAACATTGTTTTGACTGCAGAAATATGTTAATTCAGTATACATATTATCCCATGGGTCACAGTTGTGACCGACCATAAAACACAATGTTTCACACACTTTTCCAAAAAAAAAAAAAAAAAAAAAAAAAAAAAAAAATATATATATATATATATATATATATATATATATATATATATATATATATATATATATATATATTATTTCCAAGGGTTATTAATGACACATCATTTGGATATTGTCATGTCTTGGAAATTTTTGGATTAAACGGGTTAAGTGTATATAAACTAAAACTGTATTGCGCTGTAAACTGAATTCGCCACTGAAATGAATAATTAACTATTATTTATTGTAGGCCTACATGTAAATTTCTGCTTCACCATATTCATATTCCTAATGAATAGAAATACATAATGCAACACACCAAACTGCATACCATAGGTACATATTCGATACCATATGAGAGAAATAGATGTTTTCCTGTCTGTGATAATCATATGCTTCGTAAATATATTTAAACACAGGCAGAGCGGCCCGCCCTTGTTTGGCCAATCAGAAACGGCCTTTACCAGTCACTCATTTTGTTTCGCTGGATTTTGGAGCATCTGCCCTTCATTGCGGACTGTGTGGCTGAAGGAATAATTCTGTTTATATCTGGCAGAAATTTAGCAAAATCGCTTAGAGCACCTTCAAAAAGCTGAAAACTCGCCGTAGAGGTTAACACTACCGCTACCAGTGAAGACCTATCAGGAAATCATGACTCGAATAACCAATCACAGCGCAGCTCTCTTCCACGCCTAGTCTCACGAGCCAACTGTAGACCTCTCTACTCTAAACACCGCCTTTTCACACAAAAAGTGTGCGTTCATAATTTCAGCCCTCTTCAGGCGGATTTTCAAGGCGAGACCGGAAGTGCGTTCAGTGTTGTGTCATCACGCAGAGGAAAGCAGTCCCCAGCACTGAGGTCATCTGCTTCAAGGTGTACCTGAACCTTACCTGTGGTGATTTAACAAGGTCTGTGTCGGATATTTTATTGAATGACTCTTTAAACAAAAATGCACGTTTGTCTGTGTTGATATGGTTGTTGTGTTCATGTATCGGGAGATTGTTGAAGCTAGCTAACGGTATTTTAGCCCGTTGAAGGGGATGTGAGTTTGCTCATAATTAAATTGCTTGCTTTATATGTAAAACAAATTTACATTCAGAGCAGTTTGACAAAGTGACAGCTTCGGTCAAATGAAGTTAAATTAATGTCGGTGTTTTGCATGTTCACATCACAACACCAGCAGAGCAGCTAGCGTTAGCTACAGTAACTTAGCTGTAATTATGCGGTTTATATCTCTCGCACACAATACTATTTCCTTCAGTTAATAAACTTTTTAGTTACATGCTTTTTGCAGTAAACAGCTGTGCGAGTTTTACAGCCCCGGTCAGTCCTTCTTTCTATGTATTGCTAATCTCACATGTTCATCTGTAAGGCATTATTGTTTACAGGCGTGCATGGCAATAAGCGTTTTAATAAGCATGAACATGAAGAGACAGGGTCCGTCCTGTTCATGAGTAAATATTAGGGCTGTGCAATTAATCGCATGCGATTCTCATGCGCATCTCGTCAGTAAATCTCCATCACCTGTTTTCAGATGAAGCGGTAGTTAATACACAGAGCTGTTGTTCACTGACAAGCTAGGCAATATCGCGTTCATTATCGCAGATGAATCGCATAATGACTTTTAATGTCCCCAGTCATTCATTTTCTTGGTTTTGCTTTCACCTTGAGACTATTTTATGTCACCCACCACAACTATGTTGGCATAGCTGCAGACAGTTCAACATTCTTCATGACAGAGATCTCAATCATTTGTTCTTTAGTCTAAAAATGACCTTCTTCCCACAAATCAGGTTTAGTCAACTTCTAAACCTTTTGTTTCTCAGTCTAATTGGTCGCTATAATCCAGACTTTTTTTGTGATCTTCACAGAAGCCGATAGGATGTCTGGAGATTTGCCTCTGAATATTAACATTAAGGAACCACGATGGGACCAGGGCACGTTTATGGGCCGAGCTCAGCACTTCTTCATGGTGACGGACCCCAGAAACGTGCTGATGTCCAGTGAGGTTTTAGAGGATGCCAGAGTTACTGTGGAGAACTACAGGTCTGTGATCCCTCTGGTCTGCTTTAATGCTGTGTCCATGAACTTCAGGGGTGAAATCCTTTACTTTAACATAATGTAGAAACTGTAGAATTACCAATCACAACATTACTGGAGAAGTTTTAGAGTGCAATATATAGAATGTTCGTTTTCCTTTCTAAACAGACTCTTAAAACACTGTAGCATGGATTTGTTGTTTGAAACTAAGCCCTGCTAATTACATCTGTGCACCTCTTGTTTTCATAAATAGCAGCAAAGTTTCACTTTGTTGAAAGAGGAACTATGGTGCAATGAAAATCCGTTCAAATAATAATAGAGTTTTATATAATGAACCATTAGTATTCTTTTGAACAGTGGTATAAGAGTATTTTTGTAAGAAATTAATGCTTTTATTCAGCAAGGATGCATTACATTGGTAAAAAAATTGACAGCATTTTTGACAGACTTTTAATTTGTTACAAGAAATTTCTATTTCAAATAAACAGTTCTTTTAAACTTTCTATTCATCATAGAATCCTCAAAAAAGCATCACAATTTCCACAAAAATAGCAGCATAGCTGTTTTAAACATTGATAATACAAAATGTGTCTTAAACCACCAAATCAGCATATTTTTTTTTTTAAGATCATGTGACACTGAAGACTAGAGTAATAGCTGCTGAAAATTCAGTTTTGTCATAATAGGATTTAATTGCATTTTAAAATGTATAAAAATAGGAAATGGTTATTTTAAGTTGTAGTAATATTTCACAATATTTTTGATTGAATAAATGCAGCCTTGGTGAGCATGAGACTTCTTTCAAAAATAAATAAATAAATAAATAAATAAAATACCATTCTTAATCTTTTGAAGTAGTATATATGTGTTTTACCTCCTCTGATGCCCTGTGAAGTCGTATTAATGGCTGTTTTCAAACACTCCCCCATCTTCCATTGGTCAGACAAACAGATGCCAGTCCCACCCCAAATGCCATTGGTCAGTGTTGCTGGTTGAGATACTCAAACAAAAATAGCAATGTTTTGAAAGTGCCACAGAGCTTTTCAGAGGAATCAACCTACGAATGGCTTACTTATGTCTCTCCAAATTAAGCTGGGATAGGAGAAACTATTTTAATATCCAAAAATTACACACTTCACCTTTAAATACTGTTTTAGCTCTCCATGCTGTTGTCAGTTTATCATAGGATCAGTCAGTGTATTCATATATTACTGTTACTGTACTGTTGTGCCCTCTTTTACAGGTTGGGAATCGTGAAGCCTGGGCTAACAGAAGATGAACTATGGAGGGCCAAATACATCTACGACTCTGCTTTCCACCCAGACACAGGAGAGAAAATGCTGCTAGTTGGACGCATGTCTGCACAAGTGCCCATGAACATGACCATTACGGGTTGCATGCTTACCTTTTACAGGTAAGCACACTGTCACACTGGATCACTCATTGTTCTGCACACCATATGGGCAGAAAGTGTTTATAGACCTGAAAATGTTATACATTAAAGCCAGAAAAGGAAACTGAGTAAATTTTTCCATGGCCTGGGATAAATATTTCCGCTCAGTTCTGTGAATACTTCCTAAATGAGTCATCATGGAAAAGACAGCACTCCTGCTGAATAGCTTAGTTTAGTGGTTTGATTCAGGGTTAGAAGTTTCACTTTTCTATGGTGACATTTTGTGCTCTTAAAACATTAATCAAACGTATTCTTTTACTTTTGATTAATGTTTTAAGAAAAGAAAAAAAAAGCCGTTTCTTTTTTTTTTTTTTTTTTTAATACTTGGATCAGTGAGTCATCTCCAAATGAGTCATTTTGACCAAAACCAACATGTGACTCAAATTACAGCCTCGTGTGGGAGATTCTTATGACTGCAGCATTGTATATGAAAGGGTTTTTAATGAAAAAAATAGTCCTATAATATTTTTTAAAAATATGCATTTTTCTTTTAATTTAAGTCTCTCTCTCTCTGTTATCAGGACAACCCCAGCAGTGGTGTTTTGGCAGTGGGTAAACCAGTCCTTCAACGCCATTGTCAACTACACTAACCGCAGTGGAGACGCCGCAATCACCATGAAGTATGAAGGCTAAGATCGCTACTAGAAACAATCTAGATGCAGGTTTCTATGTTGAGGCCTCATGGCAGCCCCTCTCTTGATGGTGTGATGCGTTTTGCCCACACTATGTTGGTATATTGCACAGTTTAGTTTCCTGAAAGCTGTTGCATGAGCCAAATTGCCATGATGATACAAATGGTGGAATCTGTTCCACTTGTACTCCATGAACTTTCATGGAGCAGAGATGCCAGTGTTTCATGATCACTACACATTCTGAATACAGGCAGATTCAGACAGCATGCTCATTTATTCCAGTTTCCATTCTAATCATGTGTTCATTGGCAGTTTATCATCCAACAACATAATTGCCTGTATCATTTTTTCACTAAGCATCAGTTGCTGGATTTATAGGTTATGCAGTGAGGCTTGTATTGTTTTAAAATTGACACATGCTTTAGGGATGAACACACTACTCAACATCATAGCTTTTTCTAAACCCAAAGCTTCTTGATAAAGGAGAGTTTTACATTCTGTAATATCAGTAATTATGAGCTCCATGAAAAATATTAATGGTACTGATCTGTTCAGTAATACTTAAGACATATATATTTTAACTTTTGCAGTCAGCTTGGAGCAGCCTACGTTAGTGCTACAACTGGAGCTGTAGTAACAGCCCTTGGACTGAAGTCTCTGACCAAGGTCTGTCCTTTCACTAAACTACTCAGTATTTATAGTTAATCACAGGGTGACTTTAAGCAAACAAAATATTTAAACATTAAGGGCCAGATTTACTAAACAGGGCAAATTAGCGTTAGAGCGCAATTCCATAAAAGTGCCGATGGGAGGGGAAAATTCTGCAGGTGATTTAATGACAGTGTGCACATCAAAGAACACAGACGCAGCTAGATCATTTCTATAATGACCAGCACAATCTACTAAGAGCAGTGCAAATTACCGCCTGCTTTAAGACATGCTTTTTTTGGGCGCTAAGTAATGGTGCAAATACCAGTCATTTGATGAGCGCAAACATTAGTAAATTGCATTGCATGATTTATTTTAATACTCTCCTATGATAAATTTTGTGTCTGAAAAGGAAACTCCTACAAATGCATATTCAGTAAGGTCAGGCACAAAAATAACTCTGTGCAAGCTTTTTCAAAGCTAATTCTTCACTGCACGTCTTTAGTAAATCATGACAGTACTATTTTCATGCCAAAAGAGGGTTTGCACTGGTGCAAGCTGTTAGTAAATCTGGCCCTAAGATATCAGTTTACTACTCTCTATTGTTTTCATTTATATATTTTCATATATGCACTACTGTTCACTACTTTTTTCTTTTTTTTTTTTTTGTTGAGGATTTTTAACATTAAAATAATTGATTGACTTTAACGTCTCTTATGCTCACCAAGACTGTGTTTATTTGATCAAAATTATTTTGACATTATATTTTAAAGTACTTTTTTTATTTAATTGTTTTAATTCATGTATTCTCAGCAGCTATTACTCCAGGCGGCAAACAGCAAAAGATGTTTTAAAAATTTAGACTGGTTAAATATTTTTATCTTTATTACCCTTTGCAAAAATTTGATTTACCTCTTTCTTTGCTTTAAGGAATAGTTCACACCAAAATGACCGAACTTTAATTTTGGGGTGAACTGTCCCTTTAATTTATGACTGTTGTTTTTACATCTAGACAATGTATGGCAGTAGTGACTTGAAATATCTTTTCTCAGCACTTGCCAGCTATTATGGGGCGTTTTGTTCCATTTGCTGCAGTGGCAGCAGCAAACTGTATCAACATACCCTTCATGAGACAAAGGCAAGTGAGAAAACTCCTTTTTTAATTACTAAAATGTACATATGTTGATGTTGAATCAACTATTGAGCAAATTTTTGGTAACACTTAAGTTAAGGTAACACTTTATTTCGATAGTCCACTTTAGACATTCTACTAACAGTAAGTAACTTTGCAACTACATGTCAACAAGCAGTCATTAGAGTATTAGTAGACAAATAGACACTTTATTTTGATGGGTCCACAACATACAACATACTGACTATGATAAACTTTACAAGTATGTCAACTTATTCTACTAACCCTAAACCTACCCTAACAGTCTACTCTGAGAGTTAGTAGACGTAGTTGCAAATGAATGAGAATTAGTTGACACGTAGTTACTAAAGTGAACTATCAAAATAAAGTGTAACCAAAGTTAAAAACTCCTTAAAGCCTTTATGTATAATGCATTATGAAGGGTTATTAAAGGGTATAATGCATAATTGTCATTGATAATGTACATTGTAATAAATAATAACTGAATTTAAAATGCATAGTGTAACAATTAATTGATTAATTGATAGTGTAACTGCCGTTATAATTATTCATAAGATTGTAATGCATTATAAGGTGCATTACAAGGCATAGGCCTAATGAATTCATTAAAACTACTTTTATAATGCATTATACATAAGACTTTAAATTAAGTTATGGCAAATTTTTCTTTTCTCAATTCTTCTTCTACAGAGAGCTGAAGTGTGGTATTCCTGTTACCGATGCTGAGGGAAAACGTCTCGGAGAATCAACTAAAGCTGCTCAGCAAGCCATCGTACAGGTGGTGGTGTCTCGTATCGGCATGGCAGTGCCAGCCATGGGTATTATTATTATTATTATTATTATTATTATTATTATTATTATTATATATATTATAGTTATTATTATTATTATTATTATTATTATTATTATTATTAATTTTTTTTTTAAATGTATTCAATTACTAAATTTATTTTATCTACCTCTTATTCACAGCCAAATAAATTAGTTAAATATGAATTTAAGAAAGTGTATGTTTGTTTTTCTTTTTTGAAACATTGTGAATTTTTCCTCAAACAGCTATTCCTCCAGTTATCATGAATGCCTTAGAGAAGAAGGCCTTCATGAAGGTAAGGAATCACAAACAGACTCATTTCAAGCATCTATCTAAATCTGTCTGTGAGGATGTGTTTTAAACTGCTTCTTAAAAATGTGTTAATTGCTCAGCGGTTCCCTGTTCTCAATGCCCCTGTACAAGTTGGACTTGTTGGACTCTGGTGAGTTTTTAAGACGGTGTTTATTCACTATACACTGCAATCATGGTTTAAAACAATGAATGAATGAATGACTTATTTTACATATCCATCTCCACAGTCTGGTGTTTGCCACTCCGCTGTGCTGTGCTCTGTTCCCACAGAAGAGGTGAGTGCTTCTAATTTAGAAACGCTTTTGCCGTGGTTTGATTGACATGCTGATTTGGGTTGTTTTTCTGTCTCTGTGAAGTTCTATGAAGGTGAACAGCCTGGAGCCGGAGCTTCAAGAGAGTATACGACAAAGCAATCCTAACATCACTACTGTTTATTTTAACAAGGGTCTGTAGAGAGGTCTAGGTTGCAGCTCATGTTGATGTCCTCCACTGCACTGGAGGTTAGTGGGAACAACTTGAAGGGTAGAACATATTTATTTTTGTTTTGCTGTTCGGAGTTATATATTTTTTGTCAATTTTACCCACGTTATTGTACTATCCAAAATGACTATATGTACAGTGAAGGTCAGAACTCGCTGCTGGATTTAGTTACAGATGCTTGAATGTTAACTGCTGCATTGCTTTACGCCTCCATCTTGTGTTGACCGCACACACGTAGACTTATTTACCAGTATATTCATTACTTTGATTTATACTAGATTATCAAATGCACATTGTATGATTATTTTTTTTTTTTTTTCCCACTAGTTATCTTTGGCTCAGAACTTTCTAAGATTTTCAGGTTTGTGGCTCAAACGTCTCTCCAGCTCCACTCTCCCATGTGCGTTGTTACTAAAGACAGTTAAAGAAATTGGGTTTTCATCTTTATTCTGCCAGGAGTATTTCCACCTTTCATGCTCCACTATGTGCCCATTAAGTGCACTTATGTAGTGAATGCAGTGTGCTTTACTCTGTACTACAAAAGAAACCCTGAGATGTGCAAACACTCCTTCATGAGCACATCAAAAATTATCAGGTGACTATCACTGATATCATTTCCTGCAGGCCATACTTCATTATTTCTGTCTAAGCCTTATAGACCTGTGTGGTTTGAGCTCTTTGCAAATGTCTCCAAGACATTTGTAGTTTGTGTACTGAAGAAAGGTCAAAATAATATTTCTTGGAGTATTTAATACTTATTAGCATTTGTGATTGTATGAATAATTTCCCCAAGTAGGACAGAATGTGTCTGGGCTTAAAGACAAGCACTACATATCTCAGGCAGCAAGAGCAAATTATAAGAACAAAGTTTGCTCATGTTCGATAGAAATATGCTCAGTTGGAGTATGAAGAAAATGTTGCTTTATATGCCCTGCTTGATCATGTATTACATCTCAGACATGTACAGTTATAGGAACAACAATCAGATTTCTTTATGGTTGTCATGGGGGAATCTATTATGTGTTTTATTAATAATATATATGATGTCAGTCATAGTGTCTGTAGTATATGATATAACCATTTGTAAGTTCACTAGCCTCTGGTCCTGTAAACTGAGCGCATATGATCAAACTTGTTTTCCCTGATGTATTGTGGTAATGTTACGGTGTATAGTTTTTGTGGATGAAATTAAACCTTTACAGTGTTTTTTTATTTTTATATTTTTTTTGCCATCAGACTCACATCTCTACTTTTTGGGTGCAACGGCACATAGACTTGTCGTTATTCTCATCATATCCTCTAAGAGGCAGTAGAGATCTGTTGTTTTTGACCTAAGCACTCCATTGTAGGCATATGATTTAGCCTAATATCCAAGCACATTAAATGTTACACAAGTATGCTGTTGAAAAAGGTAGCCCAGTTGAAAGCAGTCAAGGTTTTGATGCTTGCTTTATTTAATGCACAAATTCCGTTACTATGATGATAGTACAAAAACATGTCAAAGTTTGATATAGAGAAGTGTTGAATTTATGCAAATATGACTATTTGATTGTGATTTATACAAAACTGATTTCTTCCCGGAATGTCCTGTTACACCAAATATCACAGACCACTTCAGCCACCTAGTGTCAAGACTCGTCCTTCCTTTCAAAATGCGCAGTGCCGTATAATGCTTACCTGTGTCACAATGATTTATAGTGATGCTCACCATGATAGAGACAGAATTCCAACCTTAAACTGACAGACGTTATACTGTCATAGCATCTTCAACCACACTGACCCAGCTTATAGACGTAATATCAGCAATACACCAAATTATTAGCAAAGGTGGTGTTTCAAGATCTTTCAAATATTTTTTGATTGTAAATTGCACTAGACCACTGACAATGTTTATAGGATGTAAAACCATAATGTTGTAATTGTACAGATTTAATATCATGTTAATGAACTTACAGTGATCATGTTATTTTCTGTATGCAGTTATAACATTATGGTTGTCCATCAAATTGTCTTATGTCAAAACAAAATAGATTGTCACACCAAATAACACCTAGCCAAAAGAAAATTGATTCACTGCACATATGCTTGATGCTTAGAGCACAATTTATTGATCGGTCCCCTTTAGTGTGAAAAGTGCAGACATTGCATGTAAAGGAAGACCCACTTCAGCACAGTTATTTTATGTTATTATTGGTGCTTGTTTTATTTTTCCAGCATTTTATATTGTTTGTTAAATCCTTGTATTTTATCTGGAACAATGTAATAAAGATATTAAACAATGTCTGACTGAGACTATACTTTGTTTGTCAGCATTTGCCATAGAGGGGCATCATACTTAAAAGAATCAAGAAAATATTTGGCATACAACAGTTGATTTAAAGGAATAGTTCAACCAAAAAGTAAAATTTGCCTTTCAGGGTCATCCAAGATGTAGAAGAGTTTGTTTTTATTGGAATAGATTTGGAGAAATTTAGCATTACATCTTGCTCACCAATGAATGCTCTGCAGTGAATGGGTGCCGTCAGAGAGTCCAAACAGCTGATTAAAAAAAAAACAAATCACAAATAATCCACCCAACTCTAGTCCATCAGTTAATGTTAATGTAATGTAGAATGCAAATGACTGCAATTCAGATGGATAATGCACAAAAGAATCTCAAATGAAGACAAATTGAATTTTTGGAGATGACGTTTATTGTTCATTGTGTCCACCCCTAGCTGAACCTTTGGCTGCTCACTGACCAGAAACCAGCAGCTTTGAAAGCATGTGTTTGCATCAAATCTGCTCTTTCAACATGGAGTTTGGAGACAGACTTTCATTGACACACATACCACAGAAAACCACCAGTGTGACAGCAGGCAACCAGAGGAACGCAGCAAGGTGAAAAACAACAATACAATGATTCATGACAAGCAATTTCTAAAGTGCAAAAACAATATTACTTAATTACACAAAATTACTCCCATTTGTACATACAAAAGCACCAGAATTAAAATGAGGCCACGTGCAACTCTGTGGCATTGTTACTTAGCTCTTAAATGTACCAGTCAGTGCTAACAATTCAACAACCTGAGCTTTTCTCTCCATTCACAGCATTAGTAGCAGAGATGAAGTGTGATGAGGTGGGATGTGACTCTATATCAAGGGAGAACTTTCCTTAATCTATTTTAATCAAACTTGGCAGCTTTGCTGCACCTGACAAACTTAGACAACATCTATTTTTCTACCACAATTTTCCTAGCGGCTTCCAAAACAGACTCCATGTTGACTTTATCTCCAAACTCCTTTTCTCTGTGCTCTAGAAGAACCCCCTGAAAACAACAAAAAAACAGGATGTGTGTGGACAAGGAAGTGGTTGAAGAAGGTCTGAAATGCACTTTGTTGCTTTATAATGATGCTATGAAATATCTAATAGATTACCTGTTCACCAGATCCGATGACAAACACCCCTCCCAGGATGAAACCTTCTCCATTCATGTTGCCTTGGTGACCTGACCTCCAGGCCCTTATGAAGTTTTGCCAGACTCCCAAGCGAATGAAACCAAGCACACCCATCTTCCTCTGTTGTGGCCCATAAAAAGCTTGCTGTGCACAGTTAAGACACCCAAGCAGAATGAATAATTAATTATTGGTAGCTTTATGCTCTATTCTGTAATACATTAGGTAAAAAAAATCATGCAGGCATGATTGAGCTTCTGTTTAACATATTTGATTTGCTCTATGCACTATATGTGCGAGTGTCTTTCACAAGACTTGGATTAAACAGCTCAATTCATATGGATTTCATTTATGATCCCTTTATTAACTTTTTGAAGTGTCAAAGTTTTGGTTTCATGAACTTACAATGAAAGGAGGCTCAGAAAACTCAAGTTTCATTAAAACATCTTCATTTGTGTTTTGAAGATGAAAAAAAAAGTCTTATGGGTTTGAAATGACAGATGACAGAATTTCCATTTTTGGGTGAACTATGCCTTTAATGTTTACTAACCTTTTCATCCAGGAAGATCTCCCCTGCAAAGTGAGGCCTGAAGTCCTGAATCTCTGTACCTACATTCTCCTTCACAACAGCATACAGAGGGACCCCGAGCTCATCCAGCTGGGGCTTCAGAGAGGACAGCTCAGAGGCCTCCTGCAGATACACAATCATGTCATGAGCAGCCCCACATGTTTGTGTGTTCATTATTTAGACTTATGGGTTTGTGCTTTTAGCAACTAATAGCAGTATAGTATTCTTAGCTTCTTTTTACGGAATAGTTCACCTAAAATGAAAATTTGCTGAAAATGTAGTCAACCTCAGTCTGTCCAAGATGTAAATGAGTTTGTTTCTTCAGCTGAACAGACTGAAGAAATTCATTACATCACTTGTTCACCAATCCATCCTCTGCAGTGAATGGGTGCCATCAGAATGAGAGTCCAAACAGCTGAGAAAACATCACAATAATCCACAAGTGATCCAGTCCATCAATTAATGTCTTGTGAAGTGAGAAGCTGTTTGTTAACAGCTTATTTGTGTTAAATAAATAAATCTGTTATTTCTGAAAAATTCTGAATAAGGAGAGTAATCTACACAGATAAATCTCCATTTAAAAGACAAAACAGGTCTAAACAAATGTGTCAGTGGATTTTGATGAAAGAGGAGAAAAGGGGATGAACTTTTTTCACTGAAGGAAGCATTATGGATTGTGGACTTGTATTTTGGTCAGAAGCAATTGTTTAGCAAATGCCTTGATGGATTTGTTTCCTACAAACATGCATCTTATCACTTCACAAGATGTTAATTGATAGACTGGAGACGTGGATTATTCTTGTGATGTTTTTATCAGCTGTTTGGACTCTCAAACTGATGGCATCCATTCACGGCAGAGGATCCATTGGTGAGCAAGTGATGTAATGCTAAAATCTGATATTTTTTTGAGTGAACCATTCCTTAGATTTTCCCCCAAATCAGTGCAGAAAATGCAAAAAGTGCTCAGATTTTGTTTGGGCAAAAAAATAAGAGCAGCTGAACTTTGTTATGAGGAACATGATCACTTTACCTCTCTGCACAAAAATCATCCAGGTCGCCGGACAGCCATGATCACCGCACCAGATTTCTCCCAGACTGTTTTTGCTTTTAAAGCCCTCTCATCTGAATAGATATAGATGAAAAAACATTCAATAAATACTGTTTCAATGCTCTTCTTAATTATGACAGCAATTAGCCAAAATTTAATTTACAAAATCCTTATCACTTAATGTGGACTTCAATTCATTTCTTACCACTGTCGATGGTTTTGAGGTCAGCATTTCCTAGATACTCTACAGAAGCAGCTGCCGGTTTAGTCAGCAAGAAGTCAGTGTTTGCAAGTATTAAGCCGGCGATGGCGGCCCCCACAGCGCCAAGGCCGAGTGACCACATACCCATAGCAAGCGTCTCACCCTCCACCTCCAGGACAGACGATGACACTGCGGGGAGAATATGTATGGTAAGTTACATGAAACATTGTTTCAATAACAAAGAGTAATTTGTGGAAGCCAATATGTAATTTCCTTTTCACAATCAACCCATGTAAGCAAAAAATACCATTTCACCCAAAGAGTCTGTTTTTTTTTTTTTTTAAACCTGATATATTTGTACTAAAGGCAAGCATGTAATTGCTATAACAACTCTATACTAAGACATGCTGGGGTTGGAGCAGTACCTTTTGTCTTTCTAAAGGGAGACTGGCTGTTCTGGCTTTTCCTTGAGAAGTGCCGGTTTGTCGAAAAAGCACATAAGCATATAGAGTTGACAGAAGTGGGCAGCACTAATGTCGTGAATGCCGGTCGGCATGTAGTGATGGTCAGCGGGAGACACTTTGGAGGGAAGTTATGAGTTACGACTGTTTTATCAAAGGCTAGAAGCTGGGGGGACTGGGACACAGAGACTCTGTACTTGACACCACTATTCACACAAAGAGAAAATCTTCCTCTTGGTGACAAAAGGGTCAAACGCATGGGTCACAGTCGCATGAGGGCCATTGCTAACATCCAAGGTGAGTTTAGCCAACCTTTCCCAATCGCGTAAAAGTGCAGTTCAGAGGAAAGCTCTGGAGAGGAAAGGAAAACAGCGCTTTACCTCTCAATGTAGGTAAAAATGGAACACAAAAATAAGGACTCTCTGGGTGTACACACTTATGAAAAAGTAGTACACTTTTAAAAAGTACTTATTACAGAAATAAAATACTTCAAAACAACCTCTTTAATTGCAAAACAAATGTAACGTTGCATGTTAGTTGCAATTAAATTAAAATTCATATTTAATGCAATTAAAGAAGGTAAGTACATCTTTATATGCATTTCATAATTCTATTTCCTTTGAAATAAGCAATTATGGTAAACAGAAATATATTTTAATATCTTTTCTATTAAAATTCGTATGTCATGTAATTATATAATTGTAATGGTGAAGTTGCAATTTGCAATAGAGAAAAACAAGAGTTTAAACTATAATAAATCAATCATTTTACACGTGCGGTAGTATGTTAGTAACACAAAAATAAGTGTACTTCTTTTTAAAAGTGTACTCTTCTAGTGCACTTAAATGGCAAAACACTACGTGTCCGCATATAATTAGTGCATTTCTTTTTCACAAGGGCATACTGTACATCTCTGCAGGTATGATTTACCCAATTAAAGTTCTGCACTGCTTAAAAAAAATATTTATCCTCCTCCCAGAATGCAACTGAACTGCAAAAACAACTGAACTGCAAAGGATATTTTTATATAACGTTAAAATGATGCTTAGGCTGATATGACTGCCAATAAACTCGTTTATCCTGGACACTTTTGCCGATTTCTGTCATTCATGTGATGTAACGTTACTGAATTCTAGAAAGATCAAAAGCGTTACCAAACTTAGTGTTACAGAGTAATACAATCGTCCAACCTAACCTGTTTACATTTGGCGTGGAAGTGTAAAGAATTAAAAATAATCAATAAGTAATAACTTAACTGCTTACTGACCTCAGCAAAATTGATATGCATATGCTAATTAAACGTAAGGATATTAAAGCAATGCTGTAGGTAATGGTGAGTCAGCATGGAGATTGTTTTTTACTGTGCACCGCTTGCACAGGTGGCTAAAGCACATAGAGCTAACACCTGGCTGCTGGCTAGCTTGTTTGACTAGCTAGAGAGTTAGATTGTTGTTGCAATGCCAGATACAAGCGTTGACAATACGAATATAATATACATTGTTATCTGCATTAATGCGCAAAAGTTAAAAACACAAGAAAACGAATAATACTCACGGCTTGCGGTTCAACGGCTGTGTGTGATCTGGCTGTTAAACTGCGGTCGGTGTGGGACGAGTTCAATTGAAGGAGCGCGAGCTTGTCTAACCTCTTAAAGAGACAGGCAACACAAAAATATGTACTGCGCAAAACTTTTACAAATCCTTTATTGTAGTTCATGTAGTTTAATACACAAATTTAAAGGCACCGGCTGTGACAATGATTAAATATAAGTTCTTTATTGTGAGACATTCTTATTGACACAGGCTTGTAAAAAGTGTTAGCATGCAGTAAGGCCTGTTTTTCTTGATTAAACACAAGCACTCATTCATAAACACACTTTCAACCACTGAGGCATGAAATAGCTGCAGAAAATGTTTTTTCAGGAACATTAAATAATCTTGCCGACCACAAACTTTCAGTTTTGTATGTCCAGTTTAGTTATTGGTAAAATACATATAAAAGTTTCAGAAATCTTTGAATAGGTTGTCATTATAGAAACTAATACCTGCTGATCAAGGCCAAGAACACTTCACCTAGAACTCAGCCATCTACTCTCAAACTACTCATGAAATGTCTTTGCAAGGCCCACAAAATTAACCCACACCCCTATGTGCTCAAATCCTAGCAAGTCCATCTGTCACAGTAGAAAGACTGTAGAAAGATTTCTGCATATGACAGAAAGTAGCAAGGAAATATTTTCAGTTCTATTTAATGACATCAAATGTGATTTATTAATGCATCTTAAACGGCAAAAAGCAATGACAAGAGCCATACATTTGAGTCATGCATTTAAATATCACAAGATGATACTTTTCAGCATCAAGTTAAAACATTGAAGACTATCTAAAGGCATATGCATCTGCACATCCACAAATTTCTCCAGTGAAGAACTTCTTGAAGTCCTGTATTTTTGTGACCATGTTTTCCTTAATAACAGCATACAATAAGTTCATCCAGCTGGGGCTTCATAGAGGAGAGCACAGAGGCCTCGGATAAAGGTATTGATATTCTAGACACACACAGGTGTTAAAAGAAGTGGCAGATGATAATAATAATGCTTATTACAGTTATAAACAACTCATACTGAAATCACACTTATTCTATTGATCTAACAAAATTATTTAAATTATATAAAATGGTTGAGATATGAATGCAGTAACATATTTTTATGTGACACCAACTCCTGGTGTCAGAGGTATGTGTAGTCTAGGACCTAAAGACTTGCACATTGAGGCTTTTTTTTTTTTTTTGGTTGTTTATTTGTTGTAGAACAAAGCCAACATACATGGCAATAACTATATACTACACACCAGGGTTTGCAAAAAAAAAAAAAAAACTGAAAGGGTGACATACAATATTTATCATAATCCTATAAAGGGTTTTCAAGGAAGAACTTTGTAGTGCAGAGAGCATCGAAGAATGAGCCTACTGCTCAAAGAACCTGTGTCAAAGACACCATGGTTAAAATACATTCTAAACACATACAGAAAGTTTAGTTCCACTGCTTTTACAAGAACTACTTTTGTACAAAGGGTTTGGATTTAGAATATTTAAATATCACAATATATATATATATATATATATATATATGAGATATGGTTTATATATAGAACTGTTATAACATAAATGGGGAATTCTAAACAAATGACAAAGGAAAATAATCAGTGTTTATTAGACAGAAATTTAAACTAATCTGAAAGATATTACAGGCTAGTATTTCTCCAACTGAATCATGTTTGTTAAATTTTCCATTAAATACACATTTATTAAAAGATAATTACATTATCTAAATGCATTTTAATATATATATTTTTTTTTATCTTACCTAACCATAGCCTTACAACTGTGGTATTGCTAAGAATCACCCTCTGTTTTCAGCAGACTGCTTATCTATTCATACCCACATGGACCACTCACATTTTAAAATGTATTCTGAGGAGGTTAACGTGACCAGCTGTTTACAGAGAAATTAGCAGCTGGAAATCAAATGAACACCTGGAAATTAAATTGTGACAATGATGAGAATTAGATTTCGAAGAAAGCATTTTGAAAGACATGCTGTACACTGTGTATTTGTTCCTACAATAATTCATGACTCAAGACAGAATGCTTCAATGACCTAAAATATTTACTATATTAATGAGATTAAAATCAACGCACTAAAAAATAATAGAAATTAGTTTCGGTATTTTTAGACTGTGCCCTATATTTTTAGGATTGTTAAATGTTTTCCAGCAGTATACATGGATATTTTTACTGACAACATTCCTCCTAAAACATCTTTTCCTTGCAGCTTTTATTTATATGTAGAAGAATATCTGTCTCATTGATCTAAAGTGTACTGAAGGTACTGAATTCACTGGGCATATCTACATAGAGAAAAAGAGTAAAGTATACAATATCTATACTCCTGATATAGCACATTACTGCCCTCTACGGACTAATTTACAACCATATACTTGAAGCAGCTGCATTATATATAATATTTTGTACATCACACTCCTCTGGGTCAGACAGACTCTCTGCTGTGGATACAGATGATTTATCCATCTAAAAATGTATATCTGTTGTTTATGTCATGCACCAGTTATTGATTTACATATAAATGAAGATATGTCACTGTAGTCCTGGTGCTCTAGGCAGAGTCTCAGTGTCAATTACAGGCATAACATTGCAAGAAAATCAAATAGATGCCAGTCACACTATTACCATATTTTATAGATTACCGTAGATCTAAGGACATCATGCTATCATACTTTGCATGACCAAAAAAATGACAAAAACCCATTAGACCACATTAAAGCTCACTGAATGAGACAGAAGTTAAAAAAGTGAAGATGTCTTTGTTCTGGTGTTTTGAGGACATTATTATAACCACGAAAGTCCAGTATACACGGCTGCACAATGATTCATGTAATATCAAGGACATATAAAAACAAGGTATGTTTGTATACATTAAATTTGTATAGAGGCTTTCACACTAATCTCAGCAAAGTTATATATTTCACAAATAAAGTGAATGTCACGCCTTTCTGTAAATTTCACACAGACCTTTGCAAGATATGTTTGTCCTTCATGAGTTCCAGAGCTCTTTCCACTACATTAGCACATAGTCAGTCCCAGGTGTGTTTGCTTACAAGTGTTAAGAACTTGATTATGTAAGATGATACAGTTAGGTTAGTGGATCTGGGCCAGCTCTGTTTTGGTGGTAATAGTTATTTTTAGGGGAGAGAGGCAGAGGCCAGTTGCTTCTGGCTGCTGTAGGCTGGAATGTGCTGAGATGAAAGTTGTCCCAACATCCCACCCTCTCCTGCAGCTGCTGCATTCCAGCCGACCGCCGAGCCAATGTGGGAAACCTCCTTCGCTGGTTATAGTAGCAACTGCGGTAGCAGTATTTCTAGTTGATTATTACAGTAATGACAATGAAGCAGTAACAGAGTGCATAATTGCATTTTTGAATGAAAATAACTGTAAAATAATTGCTTCATGCACAGTGACTTGATTTAGTTTGAAGGCTCTAAACTGGCAATGAGATGGCAGTGAGTGTTGGGGTGGAGACTGGAGATCTATTGTGCTATACATAATGAAAGGTCATAAATAAATGGCACAGTTTCAAATCCAAGACCGAGCTTAGGTTTCATACCCAGCACCAGCTGTAAAGTTCACCTAGGTCCAACTCACTGGAGCACTTTCAAGAGTTTCTGTCTTACCCATGTGTCTGGGTTACGGGCCAATCAGCTGGAAGCATACATGCCCCACCTACTAAACATCCTCGTCTCAGTTAGCCATTGGCTGAAGCATTTCACTCCTCCATGCTTATCAAAAGAGTTAACTTTAAAAAAATGGGGCAGGGCAGGTGACAACTTGTGTTTATCACCATACACCAACCAGCAGCAGCCACGTACGTTTTGTACCAAGAGAACGGTAACAAAACATAAACAGATGCTTGTCACCTTAACTAACATCAACCTTTCAACCTGTGTATTTCTGCCACAATTACATCATCATCTTGATACAAACACTGACCTGCCTAACAAAAAGACGTAAAACAAATGCATATCCATGTTTTATATACAATATATTCTATTTCTCAACATATTATCATGTTATGCATTATATATTATGTAAAAGTATTAATTCTCTCTCTTGCATGCAGCAGAAGCAACAATAACACCTTCCTGATAAAACCGAAACGATGCACCTCATCCACACCAACTGGAATCATATTCTGGATAAAGGGATAATGAGTAAAAGACCATTTTCAATGAGTGAACCTGGTCGAAAAGGAAGATAAATCAAAAGAATTAAAACACACAGAAATGCCCACAAAAGGAACACCTGTACGCAAAGCCACAAACAAGGCAGTAATTCTTTTGAACAAGCCACAGAGTTCAGAAACCAGCTATGTTGTAAAGGTTCACCAGTCAACAAAGCTCTGCATAACAGGCCTGTGTGAGTAAGTGATACAAAAGAAGCCAAATTTGAAGTTTGCCAAAAAGCCCATTAGCAAGCTGTTGTGGTCAGATAACCACAAAACTAGATTTTCTTTAAAAAAATAAAAATAAATCAAAATTCAAACAATGCCCAGACTTCAAAATATCTAAATTGTAATATGACGATGACATTCCTTAGCAGAATGACTATATGTCTTGTTGAAATCAAACAAGAATGGATGGAAATACCATTGGAGAATGTCCTAAAGTCTGTTGAAACTATAGTGTGGGAGAAAGTTAATCTTTTAGCTGGACAATGATCTTGAACACAAGGACAATTGAACACTAGGGTGACACATGAAAAAAGGTGAATGTCCTACAATGGACCCCATCACTGTCCAGTTGAGAAATTGTGGCATTTTTTGAAAACTGAGTTTTAAACTCTGTTTGGAGGAATGGGTCAAACTTATATCTGGACAGCCTGCAAAACTGTCACCTACTTATGCCAAAAGACATTTAGCTGTTGTCACGAATTATTATCATGTAGGGATTAATTAATTTTGAGTTTCAGTACCTAAAATATTATTGTACAGGAACTTTAGGCACAATGAGAGAACTAGAATGTTGAACATCATCTATCACTAAACATTTGGTAACTTGTTTGTTTACGGACCAATTCTCACTATTAACTAGTTAACTATTAGCATGCATATTACTAGCATATCAGCTGTTTATTACTACTTATAAAGCACATTGTCCCTGTCATATCTGTCCATGCCCTTATTTGGTCCTTCCTGTTTCTGTCCTCATCTAGTTTGATTGTTAATGATTTCTTTCAGGTGTGTGTGGTTAATTATCATGTGTATTTATTTCCTACCTGTTCAGTTCATTTTCGTCTGGTCTACTCGTTACTCCTGGTGTTCCTGTGTGTCAGCCTTGCCTTGCCTTGCCTTGTCTATTTTGGATTCATTAAAGACTGTATTTTGAGTTTACCCTCGTCTCCTCACTTCCCTCGTGTGTGCACCGTGACACACATATTCTGCATGACCATTTTTTAGATCCCTTAACCGTACCCCATACCTAAATTTAACAAAAATCTTACTAAATTTTAGTAAGCACCAATTTAAGAGTTTGAGGCAAAAGTTGTTGCTAATAGTTAGTTGCTAATAGTGAGAACTGATCCCCAGACTAAAGTGTGACCAAACATTTAATTTACAATTAAACACAAAATTAATTTGGGCTCATTTAAGTAAGGAAAGCATAAGCCTTTCATTTCAGAATCACCTCAATTCATTTAAAGATTAAATTATAACTGGAACAAGAACAGATCTTGAAATCAGCATAATGGATAGGGTCTGTTTTTTTCTCTCTCTTTCTCAGAGTTCATCTTTTATGCCACATGTCTCAGGTTGAGAGTTCAATAAGAAACTGACCTGTCTTGCCATCTCACTTCATTGACTCATTTGTTCACAAAAAAAATTCTCCCTCCAACATTCAACTGCCATGTGAAAAACAAAATTTGTACACTTAACATCAACTGTAAAATTATAATATTATAATGCTTAAGTTAAACACATCTGTTCACAGATAAGCATCAATACATTTATTCAGCATCTGTGCAATCCACCATCACAGTTCAGCCAGTTCAGTAGTTATATAGGTCATTCCTATAGGTTCCTATATAGATTTTGTTTGTCTTTCTGCTCAAGCATAAAAGTTGTAGGTTTAATCCCATGTGTGGGCACCTAAAGAACTGGAGAGTAACTAAGATCACAATCCTGCCCTGTCACCATTGTGCCTTTGACAGTAGGGCATGAGATTATTTCAGGGGAGGGCCCTGCATTTACTGTACTACAAGTTGCTTTGTAACCATCTACTACATGACAATAAACTATTAACTATTAAACTTGCTTTCTATCAAGTCAAGTCACCTTTAATACAATACAGCACTTTATACTATACGGATTTGTCACAGTAATAAACAAAGAAATAAAAGAAGAAGTGATGCAAAATTAAGTCAAATTAAGACAAATTCAAATTCTGCTGCAAAGCAGCCCTACAAAGACAAGTGTAATTATTCAGCTCAAAATCATGTATTAGAGCTCTTGAAATATTTGCAGTTGTAGTGGTATGCAAATCAACCAAACACCTTAGATCAGAGAATGAAGCAGCAAAATAAAATGTATACAAATAAATTCTGTACACTATTTTCTCTACACTATTTAATTTTGCAACGTTTTGATCCAGTGGGTCTTCCTAATTTGACATTTCAACCCTTGGACACATCCTGGCTTGACCCATTTTGCAGCTTTGAAAGGGAACTTTTAATTGAGAATGTGGAAATCTATAATCTGCAATTGACTAGAGAAAAAAAAATAAGAACTGGTCATATCAGGATACACAATAATCTAAAACCTGCACACTTGAGAATATACAGTTTAAAATTTAACAGAGATCAGCACAGCATGTCTTGGAACATACCTTGATTGTTATATGTTAAACCATTATGTTTTTAAAGGGTTTTGCAATGCATTTATTACACAACCACAAAAAAAAATATTTTTGCCAAGCACGTCTTTTTCAAACGAGAGGAGTGCTGTATCATCCAATCACATCTGCAGTTAACTTCACCACACCACACTTTAGATTTGATATTACTTGACATAACTTTTCCACAAAGTTTATCATAAATCATCTTTAGGTCTGTTTGTCATTGCTCCATGCTCTGATAATTATTAGCATGATATGAGGATGATTTCTAGTCCACGAGTGTCCACTTTGTCCACTGACAGTAGCAGCCATCCCACCCCAATGGAAACCGTCCAATGACTGAGCTGAGCACACAAGGGGTTAACAGAAAGTTTCTGAAAGTTTGAATCTCCTCCCCCCAAACAACACCCCCTGGAATGGTCTGCCCCACTTGTTCACATGACACGTGTGTGTATGTGTGTATGTTTGTGAGTGAGAGACTGATTAAAGCTTGTGTGTGTTTTCTTTCTGCCATATATAGGGGCAAACTTGCTTCGAGACGAGGTTGTGTGTTATATAGTCTGTGATCTATCTGCAAACCTCTCTTTCTTTCTATCAGTCTTTCCTCTATACCCTCGGGACTATAAGGAGCTCTGCATACTTGGCCTGCTGTAGCCAAAGTTGGAGGAAAATTATTGAGCACTTAATAAGATTATTTTGTCTGTTGATTTCGAAGATCTGTTCAGTTGCTGGCAAACATGGAAGGAATGAATGACGTTCATGATGACGGATCTTTCATGTTCACCTCAGAGTCTGTGGGAGAAGGGCATCCAGGTGATTTTCAATTTGAACTTTTAAATTTAAATTCAATTTTGTAGTATGTACTATATATCTTTTGCATTCTGGACCTGGGTCCTTGCATGGAGAAAAACCCTTAAGACATGTACCTATAGACTAATTCACCTGCCTCGACAAGTCACTGGAGCATATAGAAGTGGTGAGCTGGTTTAGCAACAGTTTGTACAGAAGTAAGCTGCTTAAGCAACAGTTCAATGGGGTTTATTCACACTTTCAATAGCAAAACTTCCACAGTACCATGTGCTTAGCTGGTATTTCATTGAGTGAAAGTGTAGTAGACAAAAATAGTCAATTAGAGGTCATGACTTTTACATAGGTGTTAAATTACTGCATATCACTTGGAGGTTTTTCTCAGTTACATATTTACTATGCAGTTTATTTCATAATGAACTTACTGATACAGTGAATGATTTGATTATGATACCTTCCCATGGTTGTCTAGTGAGTCAATTGTCGGCGCACCTGTATGCCAACAGATTTTGCTTCTGTAGTTATTTCTGTTTCATGTGGGAACTTGCCAGACCTCACATTTCTTATCAACCATATTGCGGTTCTCTCATGTCATGCTGCAAGGCCAAAGTGCTATAGACATTTTCATATGCCGCGCTCCTGAAAAATGCTAAGTCAGTTTGATTTGCATAGTGCATTTCACAATACATATTTCAAAGCTTCTTTCAAACTTAATGACTCTTAATAAGGCTTAATGACTTTTAATCTAATCCGGTCTGGTTCCTCCTAGACAAATTTTGCAACACTGCAAACTAACCTGTCTGGTTCACATGAACAAATTTTGAGAGTCTTGCTTAACATCTCTCATCAGCACATATTTCAGCAGATCAATCAATAGGTGCGCATGTACAAGATGCACAAAAATCTATTCCATAATGCTCCAGACTGAAGCGATCTCATAGATTTGACTTGTTTGTCTCATATTATCACCTGAGATGTTGTTTTGGACAGCGTATTTTCTGATGTAACTCACCTAAACTGTTGCCTCAGCTAGCAGCCCAAATATAGACTGAGTGAATGATTCTGAAAGAAGAGGACCACTGGTATTGTCCTCCAGCTGCTCAGCTGGGGTTGTGCTTTGTTGGGATTCCTGTGTCCTACAGTCTTCCAAAAAGAGAAGCATTTCAACCCTTAAACTGAAACTTTCTGATGTTATAACACTAAACCCACACTTGAACCATTGAAGTGTGGGTTTAGTTTGAACCATCTGAGCCATTACATAACTTTGTTTCATAATGGTGTGATTTCGTTAATAGATAAAATCTGTGACCAAATCAGTGATGCAGTTCTTGACGCACACTTGAAGCAGGACCCGGATGCCAAAGTGGCCTGTGGTGAGTGAACATTTTTAATCGCAAACAAAATAAACACGTAAAGACTTTCTGTATAAACATGACTGTCAATATATTCTTTGAAAGTTTATAGTCCAACAGTCCAACTTATCTTGACTCTTGTTCAGTTATAGAGTGACCATTTCTTGTACTCTTTCCGTCTCTAAAGTTTAAGGGTATTTAAATGGATAACATCTCCATTTCTAAACTAGCAATGGATTATAAAATGGCATTTTGGCATTTGACTAATTGACTAATTGACATTGACTTAAGGTTGTTTTAATCATCAGAAACTGTTTGTAAGACTGGTATGGTACTTCTCTGTGGTGAGATCACATCTCGGGCCAACGTTGACTACCAGAAGGTTGTGCGAGACACCATTAAACACATTGGTTACGACAACTCTGAAAAAGGTCAAGATCAACACATTTACATTTACATTTACATTTATGCATTTAGCAGACGCTTTTATCCAAAGCGACTTATAGTGCATTCAGGCTATACATTTACATTTATTAGTATGTATTAGTATCAACACATACTTTGATATTCAGCATACTGCCTAGTACTTCAGATCTTAACTAACTCATCCACCATTTTTTTTCGACTCTTTGCTCTTCCATCTGTTCAGGTTTCGACTATAAAACTTGCAATGTGCTGGTGGCTCTCGAGCAGCAGTCTCCTGACATAGCGCAGGGTGTCCACGTTGACAGACATGAGGAAGATATTGGAGCTGGAGACCAGGTCCGAACACAACTGATGTGTAAAAATGTGTTTGAGCACATCGTTTGAGACAAACATCCTCATATTGCATTTCCATTGTGTCTTAGGGGCTCATGTTTGGCTACGCCACTGATGAGACGGCAGAGTGCATGCCACTCACCATTGTCCTCGCTCACAAACTCAATGCCAAAATGGCAGAGCTGCGGCGGGATGGCACCATCCCATGGCTTCGCCCAGACTCAAAAACTCAGGTGAGCAAAATAAGACTGAAAAAAACAAAACATTATGTTTAGAGTAAAAAATGTTGTGAAGTTATTTTTGCACACTTACAATCGCAAGTTTATATAATTGAGTCTTTAGAGCCACAATGTGCAGGTTCAAAGCCCCTGACTGACACTGACCATGCTATCTTATCAGCCGAGTGTTCATTGAACCAACACATTGGCCAATAAGTGTGACGGCTGTTGAGCAAGATAGTGACCATGAGGCGGTCTCTTTTAATGCTTGAGAGAAAATGAACCCCAGCATGACATCCAGGGCTCCCGGTCCTTACTTTTCCCAGTGGGACAGAGGACACGGCTGAGCACCCTTCAATCTCAGGAGCATGCCAGCAACTCAAGCTGGGCAGCTCTCAGGAAGCTGAAACCTCTGGTCTATTTTAGAGTTCTGCTATTTTCAGACCATACAGCAGGAAATGTCCTTCACATTCCCTATGTCAATTGAAATGATGACTTCAGATGTTTTCCACAACTTCAGGTCACTGTG
Organism: Spinibarbus caldwelli; assembly: GCA_039654775.1. Taxonomy (NCBI): domain Eukaryota; kingdom Metazoa; phylum Chordata; class Actinopteri; order Cypriniformes; family Cyprinidae; genus Spinibarbus; species Spinibarbus caldwelli. The sequence goes on from CM077242.1 coordinate 22,414,634, forward strand.
CACTACAAGCAGGAGAATGGTGCTGTGATTCCTTTGCGTGTCCACACAGTGGTCATCTCTGTCCAACATGATGACAACATTTCACTGGAGGAGCAGCAGCGTATTCTGAAGGAGAAGGTCATTAAAGCTGTGGTGCCAGCAAAATATCTCGACGATAAGACTGTCTACCATCTGCAGCCAAGTGGACGCTTTGTCATCGGAGGGCCTCAGGTGAGCACTTTCTATGGTTCAAACGGTTGTATGAAACACTGTTGTATGAATTTTAAAAGTTTAATTCGTTAAAAAAAAAGAATAGCAGTGATTACATTTTCACTCTTATGTTGTTCTAAACCTTTGTGCTGTATTGTTTTCTACAGAATTATTTTTTTTGAAGAATCTTTGTGCAGCTTTATCAAAAAAAAAAAAAAAAAAAAAACACACACAAAGTAGTTAGTATTATTTATGCACTATATTCCAAGTCTTCCTAAGCAATACAAGGAATACAATTCCTTGTGTGAGGAACATGCCAAAATTAAATCATTATTGAAAATTTTCACCTACTGTATGGAAAAGCTGTCGTGCCAATGTCATTGACAGCACTAGTTCTCATGTTTATTGTAGCAGAACATGGCGAGCTATTTCAAATCTGTGCACAAACACAGACTAGACACAAACTTCTATGAGGTGAAGAGCTGTTTCGTAATTCCTCACAAAATTCTCCCTTTGTTTTTCCACAGAAAAAAATAACTGACTAGTTTGGAATGACATTAGGATAACAGAATTCTATGGAAGAGGATTAGGGCCAGGCAATAATAAAAAAATAAAACCATCTCGAGATTATAGACGTTAAGTTACGAGAAAAAAAGTTGTTAAATTTCGAGAAAAAAGTCGTTAAATTATGAGAAAAAAAGTCGTTAAATTTCGAGAAAAATGTCGTTAAATTACGAGAAAAAAGTAGTTAAATTTTGAGAAAAAAGTCGAAATAAAATGTTGAGAATAAATTCATTAAATTACGAGACAAAAGTCGTTAAATTACGAGAAAAAAGTCGTTAAATTATGAGAAAAAAAGTTGTTAAATTTCGAGAAAAATGTCGTTAAATTTTGAGAAAAAAGTCGAAATAAAATGTTGACAATAAACTCATTAAACTGTGAGAAAAAAAAGTCGAGAAAAGCACACTCGTGTCATGTTCATTTCATCTCACTGGACTCGTGTTATTCAGTGTCTGCAGTGGCGGAGGTTGGAGAGTAATACACTGGGGAGTAACGTATGTTATGATCGACTGAGTTCGAGTTCGTCTTTTGCCAAACTCGCTTTTCTTCCTTTTCTCATCACATATCTCATCGGAAAAGTGGAAATCAATTGCTTAACGAGTGTTTAATAATAATGTATTAATTAGGGGTAATTAATATTTACAATGGATTTACAAATTAATATTTACAATGGATTTACTGTAGTAACACTAAACCTACCTAATTAATACATTATTATTAATCACTCCTTAAGCAATTGATTTCCACTTTTCTGACGTGATATGATATTTTTCTCGAAATTTAACGACTTTTTTTCTCGTGATTTAATGAGTTTATTCTCAACATTTTATCTTGACTTTTTTCTCGAAATTTAACGTCTTTTTTCTCGAAATTTAATGACATTTTTCTCATAATTTAACGACTATTTTCTCATAATTTAATGAGTTTATTGTCAACATTTTATCTCGACTTTTTTCTCGAAATTTAACAACTTTAATCTCGAGATGGTTTTATTTTTTTATTATTACCTGGCCCCAATCCTCTTCCGTAGAATTCTCATTTTTGGTGAACTATGGTTTAAACCATATAAAATCTTTGCTTTTTAGGGAGATGCTGGTGTCACGGGTAGGAAGATTATTGTGGACACATATGGTGGATGGGGGGCTCATGGTGGTGGAGCATTCTCTGGAAAGGACTACACCAAGGTGGACCGCTCTGCTGCCTACGCTGCACGCTGGGTGGCTAAATCTCTGGTGAAGGCCAAACTGTGCAGAAGAGTGTTGGTTCAGGTAAGACAAAAGTGTAGACATCTTAAATAAAAAACTGTGAACAATGCATAAGGTTGTGTCTAGACAAAAAAAGTAGATCCACATTATTGACCAATTTGATCTGATATGGATTAAATCTGAAATGGATGAGCTGGTGTCTAGAGCAGGGTCATGAATATTTAATGTGTTCTATAGGTGTCTTACGCCATTGGAGTCGCCTACCCTCTTTCAATCTCCCTTTTCACCTACGGCTCATCGGAAAAAACAGAGAAGGAGTTGCTACAGATTGTCAACAAGAACTTTGACCTCCGACCAGGTGTCATTGTTAGGTAAACAATTAATAAGATAATATGTTCTTATTATGTTCTTCTACTTTAGGGGAGGGAAACAATATTTTCTGTTTTTTTAGCCTTAAAAACCTAATGGTTAAGTTCAGTACTTTATTTGGGTGAGTTAAAATTGAGGGAAACATTATTTACGTGGAATTTAGTTCAATAAAATAAGGAGGAATTAAGGGTTATTTTCTGCTATTACATCTGTTCAATAAGTGCCATGTAATATTATACCCATCCAATCAGTTTTATTTAGACTAAAATAGCAGCTACTTTTAGTAGACAAAAATAACATTTTAGTCAATGAGTAAGCACAAAATAAAACTAAATTAACATGTTCTATATTAATTTAAGTAAATATAAATATTTAATATAAACAGCAAGTAAAAACTGTCCTCTTGAAATAATGAGGACACTATTGTAATACAATGTTGTGAATTATTTACACTTAAGTCATTTAATGTCTGGGTTTTAAAGTATTGAGTGTATTTACAGCAGCATGACTTTACGCATGTATTTACGCATTCTGACTAGCATGTAACTTAGTTCAAGTTCACGTTTGCACTATTTTGGGCAGATTCAAAGGTGTAACATTACGAATGTTTGTGTATGTGTGTGACCCCACAAGCATAGTAAAACCTGAAAGTTTTGACATTGTGAGGACTGGCCTGCGGTCCCCACAAGGGGGAAAAAAATATTAAAAATAGTAAATGATGTTTGAAAAAAGTGTAACAATGCAAACAGGTTTTCTGTAAGGGGTAGGTTTAGGGTTAGGGGATAGAAAATATTCCAAGCAGGCACCAGACGTCTATGTAACGTCAGGTTGACGTTGGACATGACGTCGGACAGACGTTGCATTTTGGTTGAAAATGAAAATCGGGTTGATGTAAATATTTGACATTGACTTAACGTTGGATTTTGTTTGCACAACCTAAAAACAACAAAATCTCAACGTCAGCTGACGTCGGTATTGGACACCAATTTAACATTGACATTAGACGTTGAATTTACATTGAATTTTGGTCACCCGACGTCGCAACCGAAATTTAACCAAATATCAACGTCTTATGACGTTGTGTGCCTACTGGGTTGTTTGGTCAGTATAAAGTCCCCACAAACGTGTGTGTGTGTGTGTGTGTGTGTGTGTGTGTGTGTGTGTGTGTACCTGGTATTTCCTTCCAAACGTCCCCACAAGGATAGTAATACCAGTAAATTTTTGGACATTTTTGGTCCCCATGAGGAAAACAGCTTATAAATCATACTAAATGTTTTTTGTTTTTTTTAATGTAAGGGGTAGATTTAGGGTTAAGGGACAGGAAAAAAAAGTTTGTACAGTACAAAAACCATTACACCTATTGTAATTCCCCATTGTGTGTGTACACATATTAAAAATATGTGACATAAAAAAAAACTTAAGAAATACAAGAATTACAATCCTGCTCAATCGTCATAGTAGGCTAATATGTGGAAACATTACATTTCCCGATATTTCCTCCAGGGGGAGTATCGCTACCACCAATAGGCCTAAATGCATGGCGGTTCTACTATGTATTAAGCATCTTTTAATAAGTAGCCTAACGATGCACATAAATTAAGTAGCCTACATTTTATTTAATTAAGTACAGTTTTGGTGCAAGTATGATTCAGGCAAGGGCTGTTTGGTGAAAAGCTAACAAACTCAATTTGCACTGACAGGGACCTGAACCTGAAGAGACCGATCTACCAGAGCACCGCCTGCTACGGTCACTTTGGCCGATCAGAGTTCCCCTGGGAGATGGCCAAGAGTCTCAAGGTTTAAACTGAGAGGAGTGCGCGAGTCTTACCTTCAGTCATTCAGCAGCTCTTTCCTCCAGGACTCCTCTCTGGTTCTCTTCCCGCATATGCTACATTTAAGATTAGACGAATATATACTCTAAATGTCAAGACTGATCAATTAAATCCGGTCTTTTATTAAGAAGTCTATCGTGAAAGGATCCCTCACAACTGTTTCACCACCACATCAACACTCATGACAATCTAGCATTCCTTAAAGCTGAAGTGCGTCCTATACCAGCTTAGAATATAGAGAAAACCTTAAGTAATCAGGTCATAGTTTGATTACCTTAAAAAGCGTAAGTACTGTGACTCTGTGGCGCTATCAAAACTCTGTCAGCAGCAACTGGCGCGAGTTTTGGGCGGGAATATCTGTTTTTCCGATCAACGGTAACGGTAGGGATGGGCGGAGCGATCCTAAAGTGAAAAAAATATCGATTCTAAAGTGATTTTTTTTTTAATCACTAATTTTGATTATCAAGAAACTTGGTGCATAAAATAAGCTTCTAAGTGGAAAAATAGACTAAATTAGCGAATAATTGTGTTGGCTAGTGCTATTTCTCCTGCTCATCTGAACACACGCAAATGCTGAAAGACAGAAGCAATCAATCAATCTCAGACAGCGTTCAAATAGAGCTGTGTTTCCCAAAAGCATCAGAAGCATAAGTACATCTCAAGAAACCATTGCCACATTATTACATTACATATCGTTATATATAAAATTAATTCTGAAAAATGCATCACGGTTTCCACACCAATATGAAGCAGCAATAATCAGAAATGTTTCTTGAGCAGCTTTAAAAGATATCAGAATTATTTCTGAAGAATCATGTGACACTGAAGACTGGAGTAATGATGCTGAAAATTCAGCTTTGATCACAGCTGCATTTTAAACTATATTAAAAGAGCCTAAAAAGTAGTTATTTTTAATTATATTTCACAATGTTGCTGTTTTTACTGTATTTTTGTTCAAATAAGTGCAGCCTTGGTGAGCATGAGACTTATTTAAAAAATTATTACAAAATCTTAATAACCTCAAACTTTTGTGTACATGCAATATTTATTTTAAATAGGCTGGTTTGTGCAAGTAAATTTATTTAAACTGGTTGTTGAAAGTTCAAATAGATTGTGTTATGTTCTGTAATTGCTGTTAATAAATCTGACAGAAAAAATATGCTAAAGTTTCACCTTTTAGGGGTACAACAGCCTGGCAACCTTTTCCAAAATTAACCATGGTTTTATTACAGTTTAAAACTGCAGTAACCACAAATTTACCATGGTAATAATAATAATAATAATAATAATAATAATAATAATAATAATAATTCATTTTAGTACTTATGTAACACCATGTTTATTTTTCTTGCAGTATCCTCAAAGGTACACCTTATCTACCCTTAAAGCATGCATACTTGTATGGTACTGATATGCTGCCTTTTAGGGGTATAGGTACACCTTTGAGATTACTGCCCCAGTAAACGGCTAAAATACAATTTTAGTATATTTTATTTCTGACAGTGTAAACAAACAAAAAAAAAGGCCTATGAAATGTAAAAAAAAAAAAAAAAAAAAAAAACATGGCTTTTTAAGTGAGTATAATTAAGTGAGTATAATTACTGATTATAATCTTTTAATAATTTAAAAGATCAGTTTAGTTTAGAGGTATCGGTATCGGTATCGATATCGACGATACTGGGCTTGAAAATTTCGGTATCGGAACGAAAATAAAATAAGAGGTATCGCCCATCCCTAATCAACGGAGGAGAGCTCGGGAAAACTGCAGTGCAATTCTGTTTGGTGCCATAGTACCTCAGATAAACACATTTCAGCTTTATACTTAAAATTATTTAAATCATAATTATTCAGTTTTTACTACATTGTAATTTCTTTTTCTTTTTCATGAGCCAAATTAACTATTTAGTCAGTTTTTCATTGTGGCTGTAACCAGTAACAGCAGCGTGTTGCGACGAATTATAGGCGTATTGTGGACCATTGGGAGCTTTAGGTTTTATAAATTATACAATCTGATAAAAATATTCCTTGCATCATATACTTACAGTCTTAAAAGGGTCTAATTTGTGTGCCTTTTTCTTGCATCATAACAACATTTGATTTTTATGCTTCATTTTTGACTGCATTATCTCATTAATATTTGATAATGGCAGAGGGATATTATGAGAATATTGTTGTTTACGTGTACAGATCCTGTGCTGGTCTTACATTACTTGTCACCCCTGGAGAGTGAGCGTGTGTGTGTGTGTGTGTGTGTGTGTGTGTGTATGTATCAGTTATGAAAAAAGCCAGATTATGTTGCACACTTGAGATGTGTGTGAAAGCCACTCATTTGTTTTCTTTAGACTTCTGGGAGTTCAACAGAGGCATTAACCCCTAAAAACACTATAAACCATCTTCTTACTGTTTTCTTTAAGATTTTCAACTTTTGTCTTAAAGATTGAATTAAGAATTTGACATGTAAATAATTGTGAATAATTAAAGTGTGGAAAATTCTTCATATATGTCTGGTGTCAGTATGGATGTCTTTAAACACAATGAATGACTCATTTGTTGGTTAATATGCCAACCAATCATTTCATTATGTTGCATTATGTGCAAATAATATGTTTACCAGTTTTGCAATAGGTCACCAAAAGCTGAAGCAAAACACTTGATAAGTCAAACAAGAATGACCAAATCCAATCTGTTTAAATAAACTCAAAGGCCATGGTGACCACTAACAGGAATTGTGTGACACAGTCTACATGACTTAAGCAAAGTTCATTCACAGAGATGAGAGAGAAAGGTTAGAGTGTAATGTCTGATTCTGTTTTATTTCCATACATTTTAAGGCAAATTTACAGCACAATCAAACACATCCTGCCATAAAATCCCAAAACATTTCTCCAATGAGCGATTCAATCTTTGGTTGAAACAAAGGCACGTGAAAGTATTTTTGCTATCTGGTATGTCATTAAATGCTGATGTGTGGCAGAGTCTTGTTGAATGATGACAGCAGGTTTGCAGCTGTACAGCTATTGACTGTCAGAGTCCAAGATTAAGCAAACTAATAGATAATACATGAAGGAACACAAGTCTAGGCAAAAGGTAATGCAGAAAAAAATGAGTCTTTTAACTGTTTTTTAAAGGACTAGTCAAAAATGACTTTTTCACCCTCATGTTGATATCTTTATTTAATTTCCCCCCCCTGTGGAACACAAAATGAGAATATTCGCAAACTTTTGAAGATACTGGTTCTTTGCATGTTACTTTAAAAATGTATCTCATGCCTGTTAAGCAAAAACTGTGTGCTGTTGTGTGACTTGTTTGCTGTATTTCAATTCTTCTAGCCATGTGATCATTTTATGTGAGAAACAAAATTAAATTTAATACTTTTTTCCCAGAAAATCCTCCCTTATTCTGCACTGCTCAAATATTATATTTGATGGCACTGATGGAGTGATATGTCACCTTTTTTTTTTGATTTCATAGCTTCAGCAAAGTGGAAGATTATCAGTGAAATAACACTTGGAAAAATTGAAATACACAAAATGAGTCTTATGAGCTACTTTTACGGTGGCCATTACTGTGAACTGTCCAGTGAGGAATAAAGCAGCACAACAATTCTTCAAATTTCTTCTTTTGACTTCCACAGGGAACATAACTGTTCTAAACAAGTAACGGAAATGGTAAAACTTTCACTTATATCTGGTGGATCGATGCAGTCTTGAATGCAGAGAGAAGATATGTGACAGCAAAAGACAGATCTGAAATTCCTGAGCAAGGAGAATTAGTAAACTAAAATGACGCGAAAGATGTTTTCAGGACGGCACTGGTAGGATCAATCGGTGATAAGCATAAATATGGCTCTTATCCTGACAAATTAAATGACAAAACTCCCTTTATTTTAACTGAGGAACAATACAATTTTTTTGTCATGATGCTAGTGTGAAAACATTTGACCAATGTAAACCAAATTGCATCTGTTTTTCAAAACAAAATCAATTATGAACTTGCAGTCCCGCTGCAAGTCATTTTGTCTGCAAAAAACAGTTCACAGAGACCATCTAAGAACACCTAAACTAGTCACCCTTTACATTAAAGGGCAGCTTCTGAGAAAACTCAGTCTTTCATTACTAGATGCTTCCTTGTAATCAACTCCCATAAACCCGCAACACACACACAACAATTCCCACAGTAACAGAAAAAGGGAAACCTATGATCACACTGACCTCAGGACAAACTCTCTTCTCAATTACATTTGGTCACAATGTACAACAATACTCATAGACTCTAACATGACATCTGGAATGGCACCAATTACTGGCTACTTAATGCAATAAGCTTATGCGCCTGTATCACGAGAGGTTTTAGCTGATCTCGTTCAGCGTAGTTGTTTACAACCAGCATAATATTTGCTTCATATCAAAAAAATACATGCCTTATATATTCAAGGCAGTTTGACTATTGACATACATTTCTCTTAAATATCGGTATTTGGCTTTTGGTATAAGGCACATCGGTAATGACAATCTCCTGAAAAATACATTTCAGACAGCATATGGTGATTAAGGCAAAATGAAACACCTCGATCAGTTAACAGACAGCAGAGATATGTGACAATAAAATGTTATTTAACCATCTCTACCTTTGAAAAAAACCTAAAGGCACAGAAAACATCAGCATTTTGGGATCCACTGTCTTGGAATTGGCACGATAACATTTGTTTTGAGGCACTATGTTAAAATGCTTGAGTGTTGATGGTTGCAAAAGGCTTCGGTTTAGTTTACTACACCACTGATGTAGCGGTCCTCTGGTTTCACCAATGGACGCATGTAGTTTTGCCAACTAGCAGTCTGTAGTTTCTTTATCCAAGTAACTCAGATACTTAAAAATCCCAATGAGATCTAATGGAAACTCCAACACATCCAGGCAACGATCTTTGTTTTTCCCAGCATGGAAGCTGTGCGATTCAAAAGGCCCCCAGAGAGTGAAGAAGTCTCTCAAAAATGTGCAAAATCTGAGCTGGATTCTTTGGCAAAGGTGTATGAGAGCCATGTCCAGTTTCTGTTACTTTCCCTCTGCAGTTGTAGTGTTTTTTTAATAGTGTTCAGAGAGATACAGGACACTGAGGTTACAGTATGGACAGGCTCTCAGGCTGGTGCTGACTGGCCCCAGCAAGAGACTCCATTTTGTGGTCTCGGCTTATGGACTGTAGAGATTGCCCTCGGGCCAGCACCATCATTGTGTCACTAGATATCCCGGCGAATTCAAAAGCGAATGTGCCGTAGAACAGCATAATAATGACACAGAAGACCCACTCGAAAATGGCTGATGCATGTTGCAGGACAAAACTCTCCTGGACAAAAAACACCCCGCCTGAGGAAAGTTTCGTCAAGGAATCATAGTGAACGCTGTAAACTCATGCTCAGGCCTGTTTGCATTACAGGAAGAACATGCATGAACTCAGTGACTGAGAAAGAAAAGCAGCGCAAAACTTGAAAGCTGAATACAACAGGATATTCAAACATTCTGGGAATATATGTTATCTGAGAATATTGCAACAATAAGCCTGACCAATGAAAAAATAACAACTACAGAACACAGCTGTCAGAATTAATAATTTTTTAAATGCTGTTAATGTTTTTTTGACATCAAAGAAAATGTTTTCGATAAAAAGTTCAGGCCACTCACCAAATTCGCTTATATTATGTAAAGTGTGACAAAATTTTTACATTTAATTATTTTACTTTGCAGATTTGCAATAAAGTCGCAGTTTGCATTTCCTGTGCATTTTAATGCATATTTATTGCAAATAAGCATATAAAAATTTAAAATCAGTGCTTGATATTTTGGTCACACATTAGTTTGGGGACCAGTACTCACTATTAACTATTAACTATGACTTTTGCCTCAGTAAACTCCTAATTTGCTGCTTATTAATAGTAAGGTAGTTGTTGAGTTTAGGTATGGGGTAGGATTAAGAGATCTAAAATGTTAAAAGAAAATGTGTTAATAGAGGATGCTAATAGAGAATAATGCAGTAATATGTGCTTTATAAGTACTAATAAACAGCCAATAAGCTAGTAATGTGCATGTTAATCAGCAACTAGTTAAGAGTGAGAATTGGTCCTTAAAATAAAGTCTTACTGTTATTTTAAAACTGCATTTACCTTTACATTATATTTATTATTACACTTATCTGATGTTTTTTTTTTTTTTTTTTTTACATAAGAATTTACAAATGAGAATAACACATACCAAAGCAATGACTTGTTTTAGTATTGGTTTTGGTGGTTTGAGAAATGGTGGGAGAACAGGACAGAATGTTATATTGTTTTGAAGAAGAAAAAAAGGTCACACTTCATTTTAAGGTCCAATTCTCACTATTAACAAACTATTAACTATGACTTTTGCCTAAATTAACTCCAAATTTGCTGATTATTATTAGTTAGGTAGTTGTTAAATTTAGGTGTTGGGCAGGATTAGGGATGTAGAATATGGTCATGCAGAATACTGTATGTGCTTACTTTATAAGTACTAATAAACAGCCAATTTGTTATTAATAGGCACGCTAATAAGCAACTACTTAATAGTGAGAATTGGTCCCTAAAGTGTTACCGAAAAAAATGAATAAAGACCAAATAATTACACATTATTTTTTTATTACTTAAAATGTAAACATGCTAATTTTCTCTCTCGAGCTCCTTGGGGTAATTCATAGGCCAAAAAAAGAGAAAACAAACTAAACAAAAGAATAGAGATGGATTTGATTGTCTTTTTTCCTATAGCTATTGCATTAATATCATTATCCTGAATTATTGTGGCCAAGATAATCCTGTAGTGAAAATCTGATATTACGACAGCCCTAATCTAAACTGATTTACAATCTTAATACAAATATATAATATAATAACATGAGGATGAGTGATAGTGTAAAGGATACTAAGCACCAGGGCCACAAAGGCCAGCAGGGTCATAAAGAGGCGCAAATGACCCATATTATATTCTCCCTGAGTCTTCGCCAGGCGGTAGGTCAGCGCAGACTGCAGACACACAAACAGCATACTGGTGGGGAAGGCTACCCCTGCTCCAACATAGTGAAGAACCTTGGCATTATCCACCTGTGAGAAACACAGTGACAGAAAACAGTGAGTACAGATTCACCAATCAAAACTACAGATAAAGTTAACAACATGTCGCATACTGTACTGGTGTGGAGGGAATCCATGGTTACCATGAAGAAAAAAAAATTGTTCTGCATATTCACTTTATTCGAAATGGAAAAAACTAACTTTCTGGAGTGTTTTTTCCTTTCTAAAAATAGCTACATCTCTTGAATTTTATTTAATTTATTTTTTTCATTTTCATTTTTCCCAGCTGTGGAAAAATCACATTTAGAGAGCCCTAATGGTTCAGTACAAACTAGAATAAACATCAGTTCAGGAAGGACTAATTAAAACCATAAGTCATAAGTATGACATGAGTCATATTGCAACACATTAAACTCATATTGAAAACATATGTCAACATATTTTGAGTAGACTTAATCTGTAATCAAAATTACTTGATTTTATAAATATTATTTGCTCACAAAAGCAATTTAAATTCACATACGTACATAAATATTTCAGCTTTTCATTGTTTCTTTTTTTTTTGTACTTGAAACAATGAAAGCTGGGTTAAAACTGTCAGTACAGTAAGTCTAAGTGGAAAACAACAGTCCCAAAATTGTCATGGAACATATTGGGAAACATAAGTAAATTGCTGTTTATGCAGAATTTCCATTTTTAAAGCAGCAAGCTTTGCTGTGCTTGCCAACATATGACTGTGTGGTGTGTTTATGGTCTGAACGCTGAAGGCAGAGAAAGAGGAGTTCACAGTGCCACATCACACATCACATACAACAACACCACCAGCAGCAGAGGGCAGCAGAACACCCACAACTACACTGAGCCCTATTAACTCCACTATAAACCATTCAAGACAAGCTCTGTAATATAATAACTTTAAAATGTCATTCAAAATCCTATCACACTTTAAAATGTACCATAATATAAGGAATATACAACATTTCTAAAAGAAGTCTCCTAAGTTCACCAAGGCTTCATTTATTTGATCAAAATTATAGTAAAACAGTGAAATATCGCAATTTAAAATAACTGTTTTCTTAAAAACTACATTTTAAAATGTAATTTATTCCTGTGATGCAAAGCTGAATTCTCACCATCATTACTCCAGTACTCAGTGTCACATGATCCTTCAGAAATCATGCTAATATGCTGATTTGGTGCTCAAGAAACATTTCTTATTATTATCAGTGTTGACAATGAAAAATGTCTTTATTGATCAATTTAAAGCCTCTTAGCTAGTTAAAAGTATTAATTTCTTTCAAAACATTATTGCATAGCAATCTATTATTGCATAGTTTAGCAGCATACAATATGTCACTGTCCCTCAATCTATCCCTTTCAATAACTTCATCTGTATTTATTCTTTCACTTCTTTTTTGACACACAAACAAAAGTCAAGTATCAAGTGTTCCAGGAGGAACTTTGGAAACCATAAATCAACTCCAGGCTTTATCAACGAACCACTGATTATCTCAGCAAATGATATCCTGTATGTTATCCTAAGGCTAAGACTTCCCCTTCACTTCAGTGTCTAAATATTGAGCTGCTGTTCCTGCTGCTTACTTGCACTGTCATTATGACAAGGACATGCTCTCAGCTCTGTAATGTGCAAGGTATGTAATGTGCATCTCAGGTTTAAGGACAACGACTGAAGCTCTCGAAAGCTTCCTAGTCTTGTGGGAAACAAGCACAAGGGATGAGACTGTGATAAATATGTACTTACTCTCATGCCATCAAAGATCAGTTTGATTTTTTATTGCAACAGATTTGGAGAAATTCAGTATTACATCATTTGCTCACCAGTGGATCCTCTGCAGTGAATGGGTGCCGTCAGAATGAGAGTCCAAACAGCTGATCAAAACATCACAATAATCACAAGTAATCCACACCAGTCCATCAATTAACATCTTGTGAAGCGAAATGCTGCTTGTTTGTAAAAAACAAATCCATCATCCATCAATGTGTTGTAACTTTAAACTGTCGCTTCTGGCCAAAATGCTAATCCATAAACAATAATAATGCTTCCACCCATCCAGTCCATCCCTTGTTGTCCTCTTACATCAAAATCCACCAGCATATATGTCTACAGCTTTTTTAGACAATATTTGCATTTTTCTCTCCTGTTTCAGATGAGACCAGTTTTTTTCATATAAAAAGCAATATTATGAATGGAGGACTAATATATTTCCCAGGAGCAACAGTTTGAAGTCGTGTGGTTTACTTGTGGATTATTATGATGTTTTTACAGCTGTTTGGACTCTCATTCTGACGGCACCCATTCACTGCAGAGGATCCATTGGTGAACAAGTGATGCAATGCTACATTTCTCTAAATCTTTTCATATGAAAAAACAAACTCATCTATATCTTAGATGGCCTGAGGGTGAGTACATTTTCAGCAAATTTTCATTTTGGTGTGAACTATTCCTTTAAGAAAGAACACCTTATAACATGTCCAAATAAGAAATCCAAGCAAACACTTGGACTATAAACTAACCACAGTAACAGACATATAAGAGCAAGTTATTTTCTAAAGCCCTGGGCTGCCAAATTAGCAAGAGAGAGGAGAGGAGCTCTCATATGGACTTGCTTTAACATGTGGTTGAATGCCTGCCTTACAGGAAAACTTGTAGATCTCTTTATGTGCAGACAGTGTTTTAAGAACAATAAAAACATCTTTAAGAGTTTGACAGCATACAAAAAGTAGGGCTGTCAAATCCAAATCTCAATCGAATTACATAATATCTGACTAATTAATCAAACTCAAGTCAGGTCTTGGTTTTTCAGCATCTCAAGCTTGTCTTTAAAATGCTGTGAGAAGTTAAATGTAGTTAAACTTTGAACTTTTTGTTCTGCTGGGCTCCATCCAGCTGTTTTGAATACATGAACATGCCCTGTGTGAACAGCTCCACTCATTCTGTGCTATCTGCTTTCAGTAAGTGTGGTTTGGCAAGGCATGTTGCCTGTTGTAGCAGTAATAGTAGACTTCGCAAAAGCATAAAAGTGGCATTTCAAGCTTGAATTGGCACCAAAAAAAAAGAGTTCACATTCGAGTCAGTGGCCATGATTAATTGCATACATTTTTTATCACATCGTTTTTTCAAATAATATTAATAGTGTTAAATTGAGTGGCCTAATAATAAGTAATGGGATTTGCAATAGGTATTTTATTTATCATGTCCATGTGTATATTTTCCTTCAGGGGCCTCTTCCTCTACTCTGGGAATCCAGAAGAAAAGATCTTCACAGGCTGGCAGAAGGAATCTACAGTTTGCTTTAGCAGCCAGTAGCTGTCAGACCATCAGGACCAAGACCAAGTGAGAAACTCTGTGCACAGAACACACAACAACACACACTTAAACAGCCAAACACAGGAAGAGCCCCATGCTTCATTTATTCAGGATGATTCATCCAGTCCAATTCTGACTAAGAAACACACATTTGGCTGTAGTTAAATGTTAATAGGGGACCACACAATCACGCACATAAAAATAAACATTCACACTCACGTATTAAACATGCACACATGCTCACAGGAACTCTATCAGTTCTCAGGAACTCTAACTTAAGCATTATTCAGATGGGACTGGGATTATAAAAAGATGTGGGCATGTGGTCTGAATAGACGTGACAATGTTATAAATATATCACGTATAAATAAGGTTAGGAATTAACCCTATAAAGCCTATCAGATTTGATAAGCATATTTCTTAGCCCTCTAAACTATAAACATTTTAATTTTTTTGACTATTATTTCTCGTGCTTTTACAGGGTTAAAGTTGCAATATAAGTGGTGATTAATCTTTTCTTCGGCATTGTGCCCTGCATCAGAAGAAACTGAATTACTGAAAAATGTAAAAATTTAGGACAGGGACTTGGTTCAGTTCACTGGTTGCAGAATGGATGGAGGCAGATCTGAATGTGAGCTTGCAGTCATTTTCAAGAAAGGGCAGAGTTTACTAAATGATTGGAGAAGTCTGACATATGCCACCAAAGAGAAGTCTGTTATGTTATGACATTATTAAAAATTTTGTGATCTCAATTTTTGTTATAAATGAAACATATGCATGGATTAATTGTTCACAATTAGATGCATTTTAAAACAGATAGGATGAATTTGCTGTTAATGCTGAGTTTAAGGTGAGAATCATACCTGAGGCTGCAACCAAAGTGGCTGTTCTGAGAAAATTGCCGGAATTGAATCTCCTTAACGATTCAGTTCACTTTTTTCTATTTGATAGGCTGCCATCAGTTACAAAGTATTGTTTTACCCAGAAAGTTGGCAGGTGTACCAGGCAGTGCAACAAACAAAATTTAGTTTTAGTTTCATAATTCAACAAAATGTCAAAATAAATAAGGGGAAGCGATCTGGAAAAATAATACACCACAAATCACAGACCTGATTTCTCATAAGAACCCTGAAACCTGCCAAAGAACTGTAGACAATTTGCACAGTAATTTTCACCAAGGTTATGTGAGAAAAACACTATTAAATTTGGATGAGCTTAAAAGTACATCTGCAAAAAACTAGACCCATTTGAATAGGGCTTTAGCTTATTAGGAAAGGCAAGGCAACAGTGCAAGCTCAAACAGGTCTGCTGGAACAGGGTGGTCACACACCTGTGCCTATCAAAACAGGACACACTCCAAGAAGCTTTGTTCTTCCCAGTCGAGTTCTGTGGAACTGCACCACAGCATTCTGAAATCACAACCTGAATTCCAAGACCATCAGGACTATCAAGTTCTATCAAATTTCGGATACTGAAACAGCACAGCCAGAGTTACATAACGTGCCTTCCCTTTTACCTGATGCTAATAATGAGAGTCTGCCTGCGCCCTTGTCGTCCTACACCGCAGCGGTGGAACGCTCCAGAAGGGCAGGCAGGCCTGCTGATGAGGTGCAGATGTGGCGTTCGGGCCACGTGCTCGTTCCCACCTCTCCCGCCTGTCAGATCATGGTAGCTCTGTACTCCGTACACACGGCACATGGTACGCCGTGACTCATTCACCCACATTTCCAGTAAACTTCCCTCCATTTCATAGAAAATAGGAAGGATGGAGCAATCCATTTTTCTATCCAAAAAATATTTGCGGATTGAATGTTGGTGATGGGAATGGAATAAGTAAGCCTAAATTTTCAGTTGTCATAGCAAAACAGTTAAAAACTAATTACTGAAAGGCTGGACTGTACTGTAATCAAGACAATTCAATCGTCTGCAATTAAAGTCAGTTTAAAAAGTGCTGTTTACTACTTTTTTAATGTATTGAACATGATTCATTGGTGCACGTTATTCTAAAAAAAAAAACATCTTTGTAAAAATAGGATAATCTCTAAAACAATTGTCCTTTTTGGCCAAAGTCACCAGGTTATCTTGGCTTTCAACTTCTTCCCTCCAAGATTCTGGATCCATTTCAACTTCTCAATCAATTCCCAATGGATAAAATCAAGTCCCATACTACACATTTTTCTTGTTAAATATCCCATTCACTTGGAAATATTTCACAGTAAAGAATATGATTTCAAAACTTTTAAGACCTCAAAAAAGTCACTTTACGAGAGCAGCGTTCTTTCCTATGTTGACATATTTCCTAATGAAATTAGAAGCAGGACATTTTGAAGGGTTTATGCCTTAAAAAATAAAATACATCAGTTACATCACAACTATGAACCGTGATTTGCTAGAGACCGTCTGATCTAACAAATATCTGTGTGGCACAGGATGAGTCATCAATATTTTTGTGCTGTTTTTCCCAGGAGAGGAAGAATATAAATTTTAAACATGTACTGTTCAAAAGTCTGGGGTCAGTAAGATATTTTTTACATAAATAGGTCAAACATAAAATTTACATAAATTTTTTATATTAAATAGATCAAAAGTGACAGTAAAGACATTTATAATATTACAAAAGGTCTCTATTTCAAATAAGTGCTGTTCTTTTAAACATTCTATTCATTAAAGTACTCTGAAAAATGTATCACGGTTTCCACAATTATATTAAGCCACACAACTACTTTCAACATTGATAATAATCAGAAATATTTCTTGAGCAAATCAGCATATAAGTATGATTTCTGATGGATCATGTGACACTAAAGAGTAGTGATGCTGAAAATGTAGCTTTGCCATCAGAGGAATAAGTTTCATTTTAAAATGTATGCAAACAGAAAACAGTTATTTTAAATTGTAGCAATATTTTACAATCTTACCGTTTTTACTGCATTTTTGACCATAAGATACTTCTTTCAAAAACATTAAATAATCCTACAGACATGTAAAAGATAACATCTTGCTCATTGTTGTACCCATAGAAATGTATAGGTAGATTCCCCATTCGACCGCTCCAAGCACGCAGATGCATCCGCCATTTAAATAATAGGGCATCTACCTATACATATCAATGGTTGTACCTGCTTAAATGGTCATGTGACATGCATTTTCAGCTGTGTAGTGTAGACGGAGATCGTTTCTGAAATGCAATGAAAACACCAGTGTAGACTAGGATCGTTTTTATTTTAAAACGAAAACGCACTAGTATAAACAGGGCCTAAGATCAATGCTTGTTTCTACATCACTACCTGTTTAGCCCCGCCCACCGATTCACGCACATAGTGCGCAAATAATGACAAGAGCGAACGCATGTCTACGCAGAAATCAAATGATAAAGATAGCTCTGAAGACAACAAGACACTGCAGTGCCAAGCTTCAGAAACAGTCTTTGCATTGCCTTCCTTCTGATCGCAATATTAAGAAAGAGTGAATGAATGCATCAGTAAGAACTTGGTCCTTTATTCACTTCATTTTACTGTGGATTTCTTTACAAACAAGGCACAATTCAATGCAGGATTTTCTGAAAGATTGAAACTAAAAGATGATGCTGTGCCGACTATATTGGATCCGACAGTAATGTCACACCACACAAATGTGAGTAACTGTTTTTATTATGTGGTCACTATTGCTTTGTCAGTTATTACCAGTGTAGGGGGTAACGCATTACAAGTAACGCGAGTTATGAAATCAGATTACTTTTCTAAAGTAACTAGTAAAGTAACGCATTGCTTTTTAATTTAGAAGGAAATATTTGAGTTACTTTTTCAAATAAGTAATGCCAGTTACTTTGTTTCCCATGTATTGACTGACAGCTCTCGTGTTGCCATGTTGAGAGAAATCAGGAATAAGTGCAGAGCGT
Source organism: Spinibarbus caldwelli (assembly GCA_039654775.1). NCBI lineage: Eukaryota > Metazoa > Chordata > Actinopteri > Cypriniformes > Cyprinidae > Spinibarbus > Spinibarbus caldwelli. The sequence continues at coordinate 22,433,089 of CM077242.1, forward strand.
TGTGTGTGAACATGAAGCTCCTGTAGTTCTAGACTAAATATGAATATGCATTTACTCATCTCACTACACAAAAACGGATTCAGTATTCCTCAAAATGAATAAAAACAGTGAAATGCAAACAGAATATTATACAAATCTGCAATAACTAAATATGTTAAATAAGACAAATATCCTTTATGTATTTAATCCCATTTTATTAACCAATGTCTTTGCTACTGACCTTCGATGATCCAATCCATTTGTGTTTTATTTTTGTTATTGCTGAATAGTGTTGAACTTTCTTCTCCTGCGTCATATTCTTCATGCAATTTGTTTGAGCTGCGCCCTCTACTGTACAGACGTGAATTTACATTTCCTTCAGCCAGTGGCATATTCATTTCACTTTTGGTGTGAAAGGGCTTTTACATTTGTAAAATAACTTTTTTATATTAAAAACAAACAAGCAAGCCATGCCCAGATTTAAAAAGTAACTCAAAAGTAACTAAGTTACGTAATTAGTTATTTTTGGGGGGAGTAACGCAATATTGTAATGCATTACTTTTACAAGTAACTTTCCCCAACACTGGTTATTACAGATCGTTTGATATGTATTTATGCGTTTTTAACCTAAATCACAGAAGTGTTCATTTGTGAAGGATGTAGGCTGTCAAACATAAACAACTATTAGCCAATAACAGCAGTGGGCGTTTACTTCTGAGTCTACAATCTGCCACACCTATTCAAACAGAGCGTTCTGATGAAGGGGTTAAAAACATGACAGAAAATATCCTAATACTTGTAAATGTTCATGTTTGTTGTAAAAATCTTGATAACATTATAAGGGGACCTCAGAGAACAGTACAGAATAATAAAAAGGCAGTTTATGGCCCCTTTAACATATTTCTCTACAATCCACTGCAACAGCTTTTACTCCTCTGTAGTCAAGGGAGTTTTATTTGGCAGACAGCATCCCTGTTGCATTTCAGCTCATTTAAATGAAGGCCTGACTGGATCACAATGTGGCAGGCAGTGGGCAGGAACGCTCTGTACACGTTTTCCTTGCACAAACAGAGGAGGAGGGCGGGACTTCAAGAGCAGACAGCTTCTTTTTTTTTTTTTTTTGAACAGCTCCAGACAACACACAGAGGAAAACAGAAGAGCAGAATGGAAAGAGGGCTGGCAAACGTGACCTAATGGACTGCAGACTTCACATGTGCGACCCAAACATGGATCTCTCTGCTCAGCATACACTGTTGCTCTCCATACAGCGCGGGTGGTCCCGTATCATCATAATGACCTAACGTGAGGCATTAAAGCTATCTTCCCTGCTGGAAAGACTGGGTTAAACCAGCATGAATTTCCATGATTTTTTTTTCATGCTGGAAATGCTGCTCAGATATGATATTTCTGGTGAAGTTGGTAGAGGCGGTTAAAGGTTAGGTCACCCAAAAATTTCAATTCTATCATCATTTACTCAATCTCATGTTGTTCCAAGACTTTCCAACATACTCCAAACACAAATGCAAATATTTATAAAGAAACTTGCCCATCTATTCAAAGTCCTTGCAACCAAAATGTTGAAGTTTAAAAAAGGTCATAAAGACATCTTAAAGTAACCCATATGAATTGAGCAGTTTGAGCATGTTAAGCATGAAGCAGTGAGGTTCTTGTACATCAAGCAAGTACGGTTGAGCTTTTATTTACCATACTGGATGTGCTCTATATGTGCAGTAATGGATGCTTATACAGTATGTGAATCAAAGCCTAAACTAAATCTGTTCATTATATACAGCGATCATGTTTCTTAAGTAGAATTAAATTTAACCACTCGATTATTGTGGATGTCTTTTATGATCTCATGAACTTTTTTGATGGAAGCCTTTCAACAGAGGGACAGAAATCTCTACAGTTTCATTAAAAATATCTTTATTTGTGTTCCAAAAATGAACGAATGGTTAATGAACAAATGAGTAAAGGATGACAGAATTTTGTGTTAAAACCATTTTTTGATGAACTAACCAGTCACACTTTATTTTAAGGTCCAATTCTCATCATTAACAAACCATTAAATACAACGTTTGCCTCAATAAGCTCCTAATGTAAAGCTCCTGCTTATTAATAGTTAGTAAGGTAGCTGTTAAGTTTAGGTATTGTGTAGGATTAGGGATGTGGAATATGGTCATGTAGAACACGCACTTTATAAATACTTATAACAGCTAATATGTTAATAATAAGCAAGCTAATAACCAACTAGCTAATAGTAAAAATTGGTCCCTAAACTAAAGTGTTACCACTAACCCTTTATATCAGTCAAAACCAATACCAAACGGCCAGCTCAATGGCCAGCTATTGGACTAAGCTTAAAGAAATGCAAGGGAGTAGCTTTGCTTGATTTCAAAACATTTCAAATATGCAGGGGAGCAGAACCAAAACAACTCTAAATCAACAACAAAATTGCTGATAAGATGAATTAAGTTCATTATGCTGCAAGGATGAAGGTTCAAGTCTCTTTTTTAACACCTGCCTATGAAAGTTAATAAGACATTAATATAACCTGCTTCAGTGAGGAATGGACAAACAAGTCTGAACCTGTGCTCCTACACATAAGGTTATGCATTGCTTTTGATGGAGTACATAGTTAAGACGCGGGTGCTTATATTATCAGGAGGAAGGTTTGTCTCCCCCCTTCTGTCTCTATGGCAACCGGCCCATAAAAACCTGCGATGCCCCCGTTGGCCGACCTCTCTACATCACTAGTGGTTTGGGCACTCGGCCAAATGTCCAAACATTTCAAACTGCAAAGACGCTGTCGCCAAGTGCTCACGCCAATTCATGAATAAAGGTAAAGGATGTTGGTTTCACAGTACTCGGAGGAGCATGTGGCTCTGCATGAGGGGCTTTATGGAGTCTGCCGTTTATCATTCATCTAAACACTCTGCAGGAGGATCCAGAGTAGAACGGGAGTAAAGTATAACTCAAGCACGGATGACACAGGTATTCTCAAGAAATATTTAACAGTTAAACTCTAACCCAAACACCGATATATATACACATGGACACAACTGCACACTAAGATACACTCACAAACACAAACATGCATAAAGACCCGGGGCCTGTACCATGAAGCCAGTTTAGCTGGCTAGCCAGGTAAGTTTCAGTTTAGTTTGCACCTATCCTGGGTTTTAGGTACCATGAAAGTAGTTTGGCTTTTAGCTGTGTTCATTGCCATAGTAACTTACACTGCACAGCTAACCTGGGTTATGTTCTGGGTAAGAGATCTCAAACTGAAATTGGACCAATCAGATGTGAGCAAAGTGACATGTCTAATCCAAAAAAAAAAAAAAAAAAAAAAAATTCACTCCCCCAGTTTCTCTTCCTACAAATTAAAAGGTCACTATAAAGTACCTTAAAAAATGACAACAAAATTTAATGATAATTACAATTTACATATGACTTATATAATTATAATATGATTTCTATTATTATTAATCCATTACACACAAGCACTCTTAGCTTAACAATTATTATAAAGCATTTATTTTAAATGAATATTAATATATACAGATCATATGTAATATAAATAAGCGGTAGAATCAATAGATAACACTTTAAAAATGGCTACATGTGACCTTACATGTTCGAGTCTCTATTGCAATATATTATCAACTATATAAACTAACTTCACAAGTTTCACTTGTGACTGCACTAATAGAGCAAGATAATTTCCTTTATTTGTCCTCTTTCATGGACAAGTACTTCGGTGTAATTGCATTTAAGTTACTCATATTCTTTAATCTCTTAACCTTTAACAAAAGAGTTTGAATCTCGCTGACTCTCTCACGAGAAGTGAATCACACTTGCTCTGTGTTGTGATTGGCTGTTCGCCGCTGATGTCACACATTCATGTGCACGCGCTCCACAAACGCAGGATCAAAGCCCGAATTGGCAAAGAAAGTTGATGATCAGCATCATCGTACCAATAAATCTTGATTGGAGTGGTTTGGTTTTGTCAACTCGAAACTAAATCCTGTAATTTGTTCATCTACCATCATGGTACAGGCCCCTGGGAGCCAAATATTTGGACATGGATTGAATTGATGCTAAAAAGTCATATTTTTCCTGTCTATTGTTTTGCATATACATGCATATATACATACAGTACTGTGCAAAAGTCTTAGGCTGCTAGTATTTTCTCCAACAAAAAAATGGTTTTAATTCGGTTATTTCTATCTTTTGCTGTAGCATGTCAGCTGGAAATATCAGTTTACATTTCCAAACATTATTTTTGCCATTAATTGTAATAATCCAGTGAGATTTTTGTTTGCACAAGGAGTCTGACAACAGCCAGTGCTCCACACAGAGATCTGATCTGATCATCATCCAGATATTTATATCCGAAGAAACAGAACAAACTGAGACAGACTAAATCCAGAAGAACTGTGGCAACGTCTCCAAGATACTTCAAGAAACCACCTGCAAAGCTACAGTACTGTTAAAAGTTTTAGGCAATTGTGTAAAAATGCTGTAAAGTGAGGATGCTCTCAGAAATAATGCCGTAAATAGATTTTGTTTATCAATTAACTTCTATTAACTAAATCAAATCAACATTTGGTATGACCACACTTTGCGTTTAAAACAGCTTTTGTCTGAGGTACACTTGCACATAGTTTTTCAGGTAGCATTGCAGGAAGGTTTTTTCTTCAAGCATCTTGGAGACGTTGCCACAGTTCTTCTGGATTTAGTCTGTCTCAGTTTGTTCTGTTTCTTCATGTCATTCCAGACGGACTGGATGATGATCAGATCAGATATCTGTGTGGAGCACTGGCTGTTGTCAGATTCCTTGTGCATACAAAAATCTCACTGGATTATTACAATTAATGGCAAAAATAATGTTTGGAAATGTAAACTGATATTTCCTACTGACACACTACAACAAAAGATAGAAATAACTGACTTAAAACCATTTTTTGTAGGTGAAAATACTAGCGGCCTAAGACTTTTGCACAGTACTGTATATATATATATATATATATATATATATATATATATATATATATATATATATATATATATATATAAGGAAAAAATTTAAATAGTGCTAACAAACAATGACTAGGTGTGTCCAAACATTTGACTAGCTCTACAGCAGGTCATAACAGTATTTCTACAGGAAACCACTGCGCATAAATAAGAGCCTGAAGCCTACGAGAGTGCGTTTCCTCTTCTGCTGTCAAATGCTCAACCTGAAGACCCAGGAGAAAACGTCCTGTGCTGATGTGAAGCAGTTTTTGGATACAGTAAGTAAGGTTTATGCAAGCTGTACCTGGAAGTTGCCGACCATGATGAGTCCTGCAGCACAGATCCAGCCGGTGGAGAGACTTGCTGTGTTTAACACACAGTTCTGGTGCTTCTCTATCACATGGGCATAGCGTAGCAACACTATCACCATCACTGAGAGTGGGAAGAGAACAAAAAATATTTTATAAAGAAACAATAATTAAATTGTTGCCTTACCAACAATTGATAAGCACAAATTTAAAAGACACCGAATGTGCCTTGCTCAAGGGCACCTCAGTCGTGGTATTGAGGTGGAGAGAGCGCTGTACATTCACTCCCCCCACCTACAATTCCTGCCGGCCCGAGACTCGAACTCGCAACCTTTGGATTATGAGTCCGACTCTCTAACCATTAGGCCACGACTTCCCCCAAAAATATTTGACGTGCCTTGTGAGTTCATATTTGCGTTCATATTTGGCAGACACTGTTAACCAAAGTTCATTTAAGGTATACAATGTTATCTGTATAAACAAGGTCCAAATGTAACACTCAATAAGTGCCAAATGAAAGTAAAAATTGGCTTTGGTGAGTAGAAGCATGACAGTAAGTGATGTATGCTATCCAAAACAATCGGAAAAATCTGGAAAAGGAAAAATCTGTTGTGACATGCCCTCATCTTCTAATGATTTCAACTTCTCATTGGAAAATCATCCACTGACGTACATCGAAGATGATATATATGAGGCATATCTATTTTTTTTTTCCAGAAGAATATATATATATGAGGCATATCTATTTTTTTTTCCAGAAGAATATCCATTTGCCAAAATGAATACAATAAAACTGCGAAGCATCTTAACGTATTTGTGATAGGCACAGTTTCACAGAGAGACCGATTCACTCATCTTAAGTAACACAATCACCAGTGTTTTTTTTTTTTGTTTGTTTGTTTTTTTTTTTTTTTTATGAACAGAAACAGCTAAATAGTCCAGTTATCTTAATATAGCCTATATCAACCCATCCATTATCCAAATCACTTGTCCTCTGTATGGTCACAGAGATGCTAGAGCCTATATACTTTATAATAATATAACTTTTCATATAAATTTGAAATTTTGAAAGAAGTCTATTATGCTCACAAAGGATGCATATATTTGATCAAAAATACAGTAAAAATGGTAAAATATTAGAACTATTTCAAGAAACTGTTATACATTGTAATATATTTTAAAATGTAATTTATTCCTGTGATGCAAAGCTGAATTTTCAGCATCACTACTCCAGTGTTCAGTGTCACATGATCCTTCAGAAATCATGCTAAAATGCTGATTTGCTGTTCAAGAAACATCTTTTGTAACATTATAAATTCTTTATCACTTTTGATCAATTTAATGCATCTGAATAAAAATATAAAAATAAATCTTACTTGCTTCTGACTTTTGAACAGTAGCGCACCACAAATTTTCAAAAAGCTATCATTTAAAGTACAGAAACAAGTTAATTCGCTCTCCTTAGGTTCTTTTATCAGATGTTTGTACAAATAAGTCATGAAGGCATATAGTATGTTATCTTTCTAGGTTAGCGTGACCCAAAAAATGAGAGAGAAGAACGATAGTCTCTTTACTTGTTTCCAAACCAGCTGTCCTCAGACTCACTCTGACAAAACATGATTTCCAGTATTCTTTGGACAAGAAAATACTCATTGTTTTCCTGGAAAATCTAACAAGCCTGGCAATGTGGAAAGATGAGGAGAGAGTGGATAAAAGAGGGGCTTCATGGTGAGATCTCTAACGTAAATCAAGCTTCTGCAATCTGCTCAACTGTTTTACTGCTGGGTTAATGCTTAATGAAAACTGACAGGGGCAGATGTGGCCCGTTAGAGTGGCAAAGTGGGGGGGGTGGTTTATTAGACAATAAACCACCCCTCCTTTCTCAGCCCAATCCACCTCCCAGAACACTCCTAGTCAACATTTAAGCTGTCATGACACGATTATAGTACTGAGACACTGCATGAAGGACCAACATGAATGTACACGCTGGTTAGTGCTGGTCTTGCTTATGGACCACTATAGCCATGTTTCTAACCAGTATAATGCAAGTCAAGCAGCATGGTGAAGCTGGTTGATCAAAAAAGTCCTGCTGGTTAAGTTAGTTCAATTAGAGCTCACTGACGACCAGTATCCAAAACAAAACATGCTGGTGACCATCTATGCTGGCCTTTTTTGGAGAACGCTAAGATGTAACTACATATAAGATATGTAACTTTTGTGGTAGTAACTTATTTAGGATGTTTGTTAAAACATGGTGTAGTTGAAGTAACGAGCATGGAAAAACAAACAACAAGTCCGCAGGCGAAGATAATTAACTCTTTTTAATAAAATCCAGCTGAAACAGCACAACAGCAACAGAAATTGTGGTGTGTAAGGGTTGTTTACTACATTGGACTACACTGTCAGCTGCAGTCTTCCTTCCCAAGCATCTACTGTTGACGTTTCCCTCATGAATGGGCCCTCAGTGGATATGGGCACAGGAAACAATGGGAATTCAGCATAGACAGAAATCTGAAAATGGCTAAATATATCTGCTTACCGCGGACTAACTTTAAACTTTATCTTCTTGTGCTCTGGACAACCCCAGAATCCCATTCTTCTAAATGGGTGTAACGAAAGGTCAAAAAAGGTCTGCAAGACACAAGACTGGGGACTCAGAAACACATGGTACCCATTGGACATGGGCTATTATTATTTCTGCTGTGTAACTACCGTCACACTTCACAGACAAACAAAGCTATGTTCAACTCCAATCAAACTCACTTTACATTAATGGCAACGTTTAGCCTGAAAATGTGCCTCTCTTGAGCTAGATATTTCAGATTTTGAAAGGTCAAGGCGAGTAATATGCCTTGAGTGTGTCATTGGTTTGGTGTTAATATGACAGTGTGAGAGAACACTAGGATTGCCAGACAGGACACTTGCAAACTACTGCTGTGCATTATTCAGAACTGAACTGAATTTCAATTGAGGGACGCAGAATTCCAATTCAATGTGAAAGAAAAGGAAGTAGATTGGTAATTAATTAAATAAACAGCTGGATAAATATTTTATAAAGCTTTGTAAAGTCAAACTTTGAATGTTGGCTTGACAAAACCTTTTTACCAAAAAAAAAGAAGAAGTTGGAAGATTTGCAGAAAGGCAAAGACTAAACTTTGAATTAATTTCTTTGCATTTCAATTTAGTACAATTTCCTCTTCCTGTTATTCCAATCAGTGTTATTGTAGTATTATTTAGTACATACTATAATAGTATTTCTTAATATTTAAAATGTTATTTTTATATTTTCAGATTTTAATTTGAGTTTAAGTTCAGTAATTTCATTATGTGCTTTTGTCTTTTTTTTATTTGCTTCTATTTAGCTTTACTTTATTTCTATTTGATTTATTTTATTTTTAATTAGTAATTTCAGTAAATTTAGTTAGTAGCCTAATTTTAGCAATTTCAGGACTTTAACTTAGTTATTTTTTTTTCAATTAGTTGCATAGGGAACATTTCAAATTTTTGGTTTTTAAGATTTTCATCTAATATTTATATTTAAATTTATTTTTGTTTTATTTCTAAGGAACGCAATTTGTAATAGTTTTAATTACAATTTAATTTCCGGTGGGAGAAAAAAAATCATATAAAAACCGATGAGATATTATGGTATATTAATATTAATGTGGATGATATTAATGTGGATGAGACTGCTTTAAATCACAGGAGAGAGACTCATCGGCCAACCATCCATGGAAAACCCTTTAACGGGCAATGAGATGTGAAAATTATAGCTTGTGAGGAATATTGTATGAGGATGACACAACGACTCTAAATCAGCGCTCAGAAAGAATTTCAGTCACGTAATCTCCTCTAATTTCTGTGTATCTCTGTTCCGAGAAGGTTCCAGTTAGTAAGGGGTGAAATGTGGTGGAAATACCACAGCCCAAACACATTAGCGAGATGACACCTGTGTATTTATAGATCACGGGTTTTCACCTTGATGCAGCATTCCCTCAAGAGAACAAAAAACAAGAGATAAAAGTAAACAACAGCACTGTCACAAGGTCTACGAGAGCTTAAACTAGCTTCAGTCAGTTCCTGCTGTGAACTCTCTCCACCCTGTTTCCCCTCTGTTATAGTGCTACAGTACTGAGAGATGTTTCCTCTAGTGCCGTGCTGACATCAAAAAAGCTCTTGAAAGCTCAGATTTGGGAACACTGAGCATTATACAAGTCACAAGAAAACAATGCAGCCCTGGGGAACCGCTGGTCACCCTTGATCGAAAGGTCGGCATGCGTTTTTATCGGGCCGTGCACTGCGTTTTATAAACTTTTTAGTGTAAACAACTGTGTTACGGTCCTATTGTCCTGGAACGGTGATGCAATAAATCACGTAGCATTCGAGGAGGTTTTGTTTGATAGTCGTGTTATATAAAACACTCTGAAAAAGAATTCAAAACCCAGCTTTCTTGTATTGTTGGATGAACAACGGTAATTTCCTGCAAACAGGCAGAGCCTGAATCTCCCAGCAGGAGAACACTCTCACTTATCGTTACACAGGGTGCGGGGTTGAACACAACAATACAGCCCTTCAGCTCTCAGCATGAACACTGCCACCAGGCCCAGACGCTCGGGTCAGAGGTCACACCGAACCAATCATTCTTTACAAGTCTCTCCTCTAACAGACCTGCTGTATAGTTTGCACTCGGCTGTAACTGACAGTATCTATATGAAGTATAGCTCTGCTCACAAAGGATACAGCTGAATTTATGTTCAGGGAGCCCCATGAGCCAAGTTTTATGGCTATGACTCACCGGTTCTTTTAAAAAAATATGATTTTTTAATTCGATTTAGCTTAAGCATCTAAATGTTAGCTATTAACATTTGTATTTTAAGGGGATTTCTGTTCTTGTTTTTCTGCTTGGCCTCTGGTCCTTGTTTTTGCTGTGATGTGATTCAAATTCAATTCAGATAATTTCTGAAGATGATTCATCCTTCCTGAACAACAACTCACTTGGCGTCTGATGACAATGTTTGGTAATGTCCAGTGACTGCATCGACTGCTCAGTTTTATAAATGCTTGAACGCACATATCCGCTCAGCTTTTTTGAGTTGTGAAATACCAAAGTGACACGTAAACAATTGCTTTTCCAGGCAAGTTTAGAGAATGAGCAGTGTCTATAATCAGCTTTTAGATGATAATGTCTTCTCCTAAAAATGTGACCATCCATAATTTTGAAGACAGTTGGCCTTGTATAGTTCGTCAATCAGTGGCAGTGATATTGCACAAATGCAAACACACCAAGGCTATGGTTTCCTGAGCTGATTTCTGCCCAGACACCGAATCATTGTGCTACAGATGGGAATCATTTACTGGGGAGGGAACTACAGATTGATCTGAAATTCCAAAATCCAAATAAAGTTCAGGAATGCTATAAATTGGAGGAAAACGGAAGTTAACGCTTAAAGGTGAAGTGTGCAATCTGCAAATTGTAAAATACTTTCTCCTATCCCAGGTTAACATGCAATAAATATGTAAGAAAGCTATTTGAAGATTTCCCCAAAAAGTGAAAACACTGTTTCAGCATCATAATTAGCTAGACAAGTTTTAGGATGGCACTTTCTGTTAGTGTGATTTTTTGTGGCTAAAGATTTTTCATAGCCACTATGTGAAATTAAATGCCAATAAAATCTAGAATGAATAGAATGTACACTGCTGTTTAAAAGTTTTTGGCCAATGTTTTAGTTTTTTCTTAAGAAAATTATACTTTTATTCTGCAAGGATGCATTAAATTGATAAAAAGTAACGCATGTATGATGCTACAAAATATTTATAGTTCAAATAAATGCTGTTTTATTTTAACTTTCTATTCATCAGTTTCCATGAAGCACAAGTGTTTTTAACATTGATAATAATATGAAATGTTTTTAAGCATCGAATCAGCATTTTAGAATGAATTCTGAAGGATCATGTGAAATGAAAACTGGAGTAATCAAATAAATGCAGCCTTGGTGAGCATAAATATTTCAAAAACATCTTACTGACTTCTAAACTGTGGTGTAAGTGGGAGGTGTACATTGTAAACTCACCTATAAAGGATCCAGTGCTGCAGATGAGACTGAAGAAGCAGCTCTCTGGAGGAAGTGTGCCGCATTTACTGTAGATCAGAACATCAGAACAGAGGTTAGATGCCCAGGGTTCTCATTAAATGAATAGACAAACATACATAGATGCACATTCCAAAGCAAAGTGTCCTGAGGGATGAACTCCCATTGGCAGCTGACTAAAATAGGCCTGTTCGGCTCTTGGGAGCACACTGGCACCTGTGGGTTATTGGGAAAAAGAAGGATAGAGCTAGAAGAGGGCTTGAGGACCCTTAGCTTTTCTCACACAGCTGTCACTCTGTATGGGAACAAGACAAAAGATAAGCAAACGGGCCTTAACGGATGAAAGACTGGGCAGCACCTCACCATGAAAGGAAATTGTCCTTATAAACACACAAGACCATTTCACTTTTATTTAACATGTCACTGTGGTATGAAGACTTTAAAAGGAGATGAAGCTGCAAATAAATGGAGTAAACAAACGTAAACTTACAGGCAATCAGCTGAAAAGTGTTGAGAATAACAGACTCATTGGATCTCAACCAAAGATGTAAATTTTGTCATCATTTAATCACACTCATGTCTTTCTAAACCTGTAAGGCTTTTTTCTTCTGTAGTTAGACTGAAGAATCTTCATGTCTTTTCAAAACAAACAGTTTATAGTGACAAGTGTTGTTAAGATTTAAAACAATGACAAAAGAGCATCATAATAGTCTCATGAATGTGATATGACTTTTGAAACCATATGACAGTCTTGTGTGAGGGACACACTAAAATCTAATCATTATTCATTGAAAATTACATTCAACTTGTCATTTTATGGAAAAAGACCTAGATCAGTCTTCAAAACATTAAGAAATTATTTTGTTACACAGAAGTAAGTAAGTCTTTAGTGACAACATGAGAGCTAATGAATTATGACAGAATAACTGTAAATCAACAGTAAGGCCATGTTCTCCTAATAAAAATTCTCTGAACCAAATTCAGCTTTCCTCAAGCATGTAATAAGTTCCAGCCAAATGAGCCTCTGTTGGATTACATATAGCTATGCTTTCTATAAATAAATCACTGAGGTGTAAAGCTCTATAAAGATGAGCTAGAAATGTGTATGCTGTTCCAAGTGTGAGTGTGTGTGCGGATCTGACCTTTCACCCACTTCAGAGCACCTCTGGGCTGAGAACCGCAGACTATAGTGAGTACTGGGTAGCAGTCAAAATAAACCCACACACAAACACACACACACACACACGCACGCGCACACACACACACACACGCTGATAGTAGAAATGCAGATCATGGACACACCCAAATGCACACATAAATAAGACTTAACATATAACTCAAGTTCATACTCCATAAACCACACAGCTCTGAAGGCAAAGGAGACAGACGGTCTATTGAACAGCTCGGGTCAAAGATCCCACAAGTTATTCCAGAATCCACAATATATGCATTGTCAGATTTCCCTTTGATGATAAAATGCCTAGAAGAGTCAAATAAATGAACATGTTTCAGCTAAAACTATCTCTATGTTCTTGCCCTTTTTGTCTGTTTGGTTTCGGTTTTTCCTCAGTAAGTTGGGAAATTCCTTTGTGTGGTGGACAAGCTGTAGCTCCTCAAGTGTTTTTCTCTCAGCAGGAAAAATATCTTGTAAAGGTGAAATATCTTGTTTCGTGAGGGTGCCATGTAGATCACATGCTTTTAGAATCCTTTTTCTCATCCTGACCCTATCTCGGTCTTCAGATTGAGGAAAACAGAAATGACAAGCATGCAGAGGAAGGGAAGGGGTCGTGGCAAGAAGAATGTGCTGACACAGACCACTGCCTCAGGTAGAGAGGCGGGCTGAGAATGGCACTTTGGTGTTCAATTACTTTTTTGAAGGCATTACAAACACAAATTACATATTTTTTGTAAGAACTATTGGATAGTTTCGAGAAACTATTATCCAGGGTTATTATAGTTAACTGTACCTAAAACTAAACCTAAAACCATAAAAAAACATTTTTATTACTTGAAAAAGAATAATGTTAAAACCATTATTATAACGTTATATAAACACTGTAAAATTGTAAACTAGAATAAAATTAAATATAAAAAAAAATATTTTATTTAAAACATTTAACAGTTAAAAACTGTTTAAACTAGTGTACAAAAATAACTCAAAAGGATAAAATAATTGAGACTGAAATTTAAAAAAAAGAATAAAAACTAGACATTTTTTAAAAACAAAAACTTACAAAAATACAAGAAAACTTACTTTAACTGAAATTAAAATCAAAACAGAATTTATAAAAATAGAAATTAATCAAAATATTTTTAAAAAGTATAATAGCATTAAATTGTAGTGTTTGTAAAGCTCAAGCATTCAATCCTGTCATTGCATGAAAAAAATATATATATTTTTCTCAAATTAATGTGAAGCATAAATTTATCACTAACTACAATTAACCTTTAGTCCCAAACTAGCTAGGCCTTATAGCTTTGCTAGCTTTATTTATGCTAAACCTATAACCCTATTATCCATTGGTGCAGTTTTTTTCTTGCTGTTATTTCATACAGACCTTATGAGAGGAACATTGTCCAGAGTACAGCACAAGGTTGGTCCCCTCTGCATTGGCAGATCCACCTCACATGACTGGTTATACATCCTGTAAGTAAACAAATACACAGACAACCATGTTATTAATACACATATGGAGTTAAAATAGAGCCAAAATGAGTCCATCAGGTCTGTGGGAGTCTACTTTGAGATTTGCTCACTGGGCATAAATAATAATCAATCATATCAGACAGATCTGAGTGTATTCAGTAGGACAGCTGCATCTGTCAACTTGAATTTGTACAAGTTACACGCCACTTCATTCCTACTGTACACTGGATGATACGACCACAGTTACAACTCACTTCCAGTATATATGTGTTTTGACAGTCGCCATAACTTCGATTCATACTACACCATGCAGAACTCAAGGCAAACATAATGTGGCTACACTTCATTACTAAAGCAAACACATCCCGCACTACAGGACTAATGCTCCTCCCTCCAAGCGAAAAAAGTAAATGAAAGACCACTGTTGTTTCCAGAGTGTAAAAATTACCCAGGAATGCAAAGCACTTTAAAAGGTAAAGGCAGCCTGTGGGCCACATTTCATTAAACAGACCAAATCTGATCTTGTTTGCTCAGCTTCAGCTCTACATATGACAACTTGTCAGAAAGTAGACATTTTTCATTGATATTCTGGGACAGTGGGTTTTATTCATCACTCATATTAATGATGAGTAATCCTCTGTGACCGCCTCTGCTCACGGACCCACACACATACGCCATTATTACTGCTTTAAATAATTAAACCACAATGTGCCACCTCCCACAGCCCAAGAGCAGCGTAACACTGAAGTTACCTAGTCACCGCTATGCTCCATATGCTAATGTCTGCATAAAGCTCTCATGGTATGAAGCACAAGTTAACCTGCGATTAACAATGAAAATAAACAGGATTCAATTTCTCACTGGCTAACACGTCCCTGAGCCAAATAAAGTTAATGAGAAAAAATTCGGACACTCGTTCAACATCTCATATCAAATACATTACTCATTAGAGCAGATGACGCAAGAAGAAGTGTAGGAGATACAAAGTCAGGAGGTCTCTCTCTGATGTGTGCATTTTAAAAAGGTATAATCAGTAAATGATTAATAGCCTCAAATCACCTGCTAAAATGAGCTCTTTTCTTTCAAAAGATGAATATATGCACATCAGTTAGCAACATAATAAACATGTAAAAATAAAAATACTCTAACAAAAACAATACATATTTAAAAAAAACTGACATTTAAAAAATTAATTTCTTCATTTTAGTGTTTCACATTTCGTGTGTATTATAGAATTTAACATTTTAAAATATTTAATATATTTAATCATTAAATTAAAATATATAATAATATATAGACTATATAATAATAAATAATAAAATATTCCATAGTATAATGCAATATAACAATTAATAAAATACAAAAAAAGAAAACACAGTAATACTTAGTTAAATTCATACCAGTTGTCCACAGGACAGACATGCTGGTTATACAAGGCCATGGCATACCTGGAAAAATAGAAATTATGATACATTAGCCACACAATATAATCAGTGAAACCAAAATAAAAGTTTTAAAAGAAGGATTCTAACTTGTATTCCATTCCTATTCGCAAGGACAATTTTTTCTCATTTAAAAAGGATTGTGAAAAGTGAATTTTTGAACATTTATTGTTGCACTGGTAATACTTTACAATAAGGTCTCATTTGTTAACATTAGTTAATGCTTTAGCTAACATGAACTAACAATAAACAATACATTTTTACAGAATTTATTGTATTTAATAAAAACATTTATGTATATATGTCAGTTCACGATGCATTATCTGATGTTAACAGATGCAATTTTTGATCTTAAAAAAGTATTAGTAAATTTTGAGATTAACAAAAAGATTAATAAAGGTAAAATAAATGCTTTAGAAGTATTGTTAATTGTTAGTTCATGTCAGCTAATGTAGTAAACTAATTAAACCTAATGGTAAAGTGTTCCCACTGCATCTGTACATCAATAACATCATGTAAACAGAATGGACATAAACAAATTAAAATAAAAACATCATGTCCTAAAACAATCTGTCTTTGAATGCAACCACAATTCTGTCAAATTTAAAACTGTTTCAAATCAATGTTTCAAGTCAAGCTGACCACAAAACCAATTTAAACCACTGATGTCTGAGATTACACAAAGAGACACAGTACAGGCCTAATGCTTAGAGGTATGAAACATATCAAATCCAGCAAGCTCCTTTATTATTTAACATAACGCTTATGGACAGACAGAAAGAACTATCAAAAATATGCTTTGGTGTCACTGCAACAGCCTGAGTATTCACTGATAAAACCAGAGTTTTATGTCCTTTTGACATATTTTCTGCACCAAAAACCGGAAAGCTCTGGAAATTTAGTCAATATGACCTGTACATCTTCAGCTTACATCGGCATTATGTAATTATGTACATTCTTTACTCACGCTGATGCAACAAGGTTAACACCCTCCTGATCCAGTCACATCGACCCTCATGAGATGTCAATGAACACAGGACCATCAGATAACGGTCAAAGCAAATGTTTGCCTACAGATTTTAACAGGATTTGATGAAAGAGCATTTCCAAGCAAAGCAAAAGTTGCTTACAAATGAACAATGAGACAAGAAAAGCTATTAAGTGCTCTGTGGAAAGTAAACACACACGGCACCTGCTGCTGGATACCATCTCTGTCCGTCTTTCTCCCATGCGGATCTCACTGTTGATATACACACACAAACACATTTGCATTTGTCCAGCGTAACTGCATCTGACAGCACGCAGGGTCAGGATTGGGCTAAGCAGCAATTAGGTTTGTTTTCATCTCAAGTAAATGTGTGTGTCTGTATGTCCACAAGAGGCAGATCACCTGAGCCTTGCACTACACCTAGCACAACGCTGAGAGAAATTACATTTGGTAAACAGACATTCTGCCATCTGCCCTGGCTAGTGTTGTGAATAATCACGCAGGCTGTTACCAGGCCACTCTCAACATCACAGAGAGTCACACAGGCCTTCCTCAGAAAACACAGTCTGGATACTGAGTAACCCTGCTCCCGCTAAGATACCTCAGCCCATCTGCTCACCATAAGATCTGGATTCGTTCTTTGGAATAACTCGTGACAGGAGTCAACAGGAGTGACTTTTTTTGGCCTGCTTCTTCATTTTTGTTCTTTCAAACTGTTTCTTTCAAAGGGATAGTACACACAAAAATGAGATTTCCGTCATCATTTACTCAAAATCATGTCATTCTAAACCTGTGTGACTTTCTTTCTTCTGTGGCACATAAAATATAATTTAAATAATAAATAATGTTGGTAAACAAACAGATTTGGTGAACACTGACTTCCATTGTATAAATTAAAAACACTGTGACGTTTTTCAAAATATCTTCTTTTATGTTCTGCAGAAGAAAAGTCTTACATAAGGGGGTGAGTAAATGACAGAATTTTCATTTTTAGATCGCTTCAAATAAAGACTTAAGTTAAGCCTTGACGAAGGTTTGTAGCATTTGCTCATTTCCAAGTCAAAACTAGAATGGAAATACTAAAGGCTTGGAATAGGAATGTCCAAAAATTATTTGAACAAAATTTTAAAAGCAAAGGAGTTGCATTTTTCAAAAGCAAACTGATTTGTGTAAGGAAATCAGTTTTATTTCTCTTGTTTGCATTCTGCTGTGTCAGTTGCAAAAACTGACAGATTTGAGAGCACAACTAAAAATGTGTAATGGGGACGAAAAGTGCTGCAAACTGATATGCAACCACATGATAAAAAAATTAATTAATGCATAATTTGTTTTACATTCTATATATTTTCAATGTTTTAAATTATATATTGTGTGTTTTTAAAATAATAATTTTATTGTACAAAAATCTTGAAAAAAATGTATCAGTTTCCACAAAAATATTAAGCAGCAAAATTGTTTTCAAGATTGATAATAATAAGAAATGTTTCTTGAGCAACAAAGCAGCATATTAGACTGGAGTATACTAAGACAGGACTCTCCTATCTAAGAAAGAGGCTAGGTTGAATGCTTCATAATGTTAGAAACATGTTTTAATTAATGAACCCTCTTCTAATTGCTTATGTCTTTTTACGAACATCCTCCAAAACAGATGGCAGGCTCCACCAGTGTCCATACCCCCTTCATTCAACATCATATACTCCGGTCATTCACAAAGACATCTTGTCCTGCACATCTACAGCAGGTATATGTAAGTGTGAGAAATTAATCAGCAAGAGCTTTAGGTCCAATCAAACCAAACTTGATCTGATTGGAAAATCAGGCTTCATCCCCAACCAGAGAGGCACAATGCTAATATTTCCAAACCTTTCATCACAAACACAGAGGACACAGATGTAGCACTGACAGTTTCAGCTGTTACCGTGCGCAAGCTTTAAAATATAAAGCCTTTGTTATGAATAAATATTCTCAGTGTTGTTTGCATAAACAATGTGTTCAACGTTGCAGGGAACAGCACATATTTGTGGGACTATTCAAGCCTGTGTGACGTTACCATAAACAACAGCCTCAACGTATAGTAATAACGTCCAAGTGGAAACACTGACTTGGAAACTTACCCTCGCATAAATGGAAACTCTTTTTTCTTTTTTTCTTTTTTTTTTTACAATGTAGTCTGAATAATTTAAACAACCGTTTCACTGGGATGTAACTGGGAGCTACGTACTACTCAAAAACTGCCTATAACTGAGCGTTTAACTAAAAAAAAACTTACATTTTGAAACAATTCAGTGGGACTACTCAGCAAACAGTTTCAGTTGTGCCTTGAACTGTTAGTTGTTGTTATTTTTGGAAACCATAACTCATTTCTTTTATATGTCATAATTAGAGGTTTCATTTTCAGCTATGAAAACATGCCCTTTCTTGCACAGATAATGTAAGAAAAAGTCTCTAGAACAGGACAAGTTTAGTCCATGTTGTATTGGGAACTTCTCCCAAACCGTCACTACAGGAGTTATGGAAAGAATAAACCAAACATTCTCTCTCCGGCATAGTAAATGAGAAGCCGCTGATGCTGCCCTAAGTTGCCCTCCTCTGTTTTACTCACACAGGCTTTATGTAACCACCTCAGTGACTTCAAACTCAAGGCTCTACAGGAGAGGAAGGGGATCTTGACCTCCCTTTAGAAACAGGGCGCCTGCAAGCAATCCACAGGAAGGAAGTAGGGACAAGCAATGAGAAGCCAGCACAGCTCTGCACCTTCAAGCAAATAAAACCGCATAAAAGGTATTCCACATCCACTTGATCACAGACTTCCAACAACTGTGATCACACATGAAGTTAAAAAACTGATTTCCTTTAAAATGACTCTTCAGTCAATCACATGCCGGTTCATGCACAGCTCTCTTCCTGAACATCACAGGTATTCTCTCCATTTCTGTACCATGACGACGTTACTAAAAATGACCTCAAAGTCCTCAACATTTTTCAGGCAAGTTCAGTCAAGTCAGTCAGGGGTAACTTTGCAGATTTATGTATAGCCCACTCCTCAAAGAGTAGGTTCAGGAATTTGACTATACATTCTACTGAAAGCGGCTGCATTTTTTGGCTCATGATTTAATACTTGCAGAAATAATACACCTTTCCACAACAAATTATGTTACATTGAAAACTGCACAAATCAGAAGCAACTTTGAGGTGTTCCAAAAAAAAAAAAAAAAAAAAAAAAAACTAGAGATATAATTTTGGGAGAGATAGAAGGCAATCTCTGTTATATATATATATATATATATATATATATATATATATATATATATATATATAAACATTTCAATGCAGCACAAACATAAAACTGTGATATATTTGCATAAAACGGACTGGCTTCAACATATTCTACAGAAGAAGAATTTCAATAGAAAGGTTCTCTCAAAGTTCTGAACAAAAGTTATAAAAATTATGAAATTAAATATTACCATAATCTTTGCAAAACCAAGACATTTTGATCATTCAGAGAACATTCAGAAATAAATTTTTTATAATTTAATGGGAATGTTAGCAAAACATCCTTTTTTGTTAGCTGGGCACTGGTTACATCACACTATTAAAACAATCTGTAACATATAAAAGCTACATCATTTATTCTTCCAGACCATAAAGTTGCAAATTGACCAACACTGTAAAATAAACACTGTTGAATTGGTGTGCATCCAGTTTAAAATCAAACTTGGTTGACAGTTATGTTATCTATGAAAGCATACATGACATCTGCATGTTATCCATAACAGGTATGGATCCAGAGCATGATCTATATCCATATCCAAAGCATGATCGTTTCATATGACATGACATAAAATAAGACTTACACGACCCATATTCCAGTGATGGTCAGAGCTGGGAGGCTGACGGGTAATATCATCCACAGAGACATCTCCTGTACACGATCCTCTACTGCTCCCCTCAAAAAATCCGCTTCTTTCGCCTTCGCCAGCCTGTCTCCCTCTGCTCATCAATGTGCATTTATACTTGTTGCATGACCCCAAACCGGCTTATCTTAAAGATCATATCTGCAGTATAAAATAAATCATCTTTACAATGACAAAAACATGATAAACAGTTCCCTAGACTGTTACCTGGCATTCTGCATGTGTGATATTGTAATGCACAATGCATACCTGTTTGCCAAGCTGTGAAATTTGCAGTATTCTACACACATTTTTACACTTTTGTTTATTTTGTAAACATTCTTAACTCGTAGTTTATATCTGTTATTCTGTCTATGCTCTTCTCTGGACCTGTAGAAACAACAGAACATTTAGCTGCTGCATGCATAGCTGGTGTGCATCTGAATGAATAAACTTGACTATAACTGAAAACTGTGAGTCGCTTTACATCCTTTCGGTAACAAGGCAAAATGGCCGATTGAAGTTACAGTTTAACGTTATTTTAACATCCGTGTGTGTGGTGTATGTGTGGACACTGTATCTCACCTTCCCCCCTGTGACAGGGGACAGCAGACGCGTCTCCCACCTTTGTTAAACCCTCAGACAGAGCGCAGACTGCTCAGAAACGGGCTGCATCAATCGCCAGTGACCGCTACAGGTTTATCGTTATTCCTCAAGCGTGCAAATGACAGAGGCTGTGTAAAGTTCCTTCGCTCTCGGTGTTTTTCGGCAGATTTGTGGTGCCTCGCTCCTCTTGTCTCGTGTCCCGCCGTGTGGACTGAAGCCGCACTTAAAACAGTCCAGCTGTTCTCACAGCTCCGCCTCAGACACACACACACACACACACACACACACACACACACACACACACACACACACACACACACACACACACACTGCAACATCCTGATACACTGTACAAAATGTTTGTCATTTTGAAGTGTACAAAAACCGCTCGAGAGAAAAACAAAATGTGTTTACGTACTGTATGTTACACCATACACAGAAACTAGATCTAAATGCAATAAATGTAAAAGAGATAAACAGAATTTAATTTACAGTAAACATCTATATTACATTCAACGTGTTTTTAGAGAGAAGTTTAGTTATATGTAGGCCTGTATTCAGTGTTGGGGAGTAACTAGTTACATGTAACGGCGTTACGTAATTGAATTACAAAAGTAACTGTAATCAGTTACAGTTACTAAGAAACATGTTTAATTAAATTACAGTTACTTATGAAAATGTTAATGATTACAATTTTCACACACACCCACATACAGATTTAACTGGTTTCTTTCCCAAATTGCATTGACTGCTCTAAAATATGAATAAAATATGAAATAATGTTTCAGGAGTTTAGGACACAAAATAGGACACCTACTTATTCGATAACTGTTTAATTTCCTATTTTGGTTTATGTATAGGCTATACTTTATTTTTTAAGATGAACTGTTTTTACCAAGGCATTGTTAGATGCCAGTGATTCCTATCATAGCTATGCAAAGATTTGATTTCAAAAACAGTTTCATAGTTATTATATATATATATATATATATATATATATATATATATATATATATATATATTTTTTTTTTTTTTTATTGTAATTTCTAATTTTAATCATGGTTCATAAAAAGCCCAATTTAATAACATTACAAATACTTTAGTTGTTGAAGTAGCCTAATTTATTACATTTAATATGTACTATTATAGCCTTTGTTAGATGGAGAAGCCATTGCTACATTATGTGAGATAGGTAGCTAAAAGTGATAATTTGATGTAATGTCATGACGTACTTGCTGAGAATTATCTAATTAAGTTACTGATATTTGATTTGGCAGTTCTTAATTATCATCTTTGATAATACACGTCCCCGACACTTTCAGCCATCTTCAAATGTTATTCATGTTACTTAATGTTAACTAAAATTCAACTTTCCACACAAATTATTATGCTGATAATATAATTTGCAATAATAATAATTAAAAAAAAAAAAAACATTAAAAGGATAGGAAAAAATGCAAAATGTAAGTGTTTTCACTAGTGGTCAGTGGTCACAGACTTTGACCAGTGTCTTGAATAATGATCAATTGCTTGTCATCTTGTCATCTTCAAGTCAGAATCTCTGCTTATTTTCTTTTCAAACTTATTTAACACCAGTAAAGTTTCTGTTTAGATGAACTATGTTGACCTAACTGCTGTTGTCTTGAAAAACTGCGCAATGAGTGCAATGCTTTTTTTTAGGCCTCAGACATCATTGCATCAAAAGTTGAGCTACCTCTGAAGTAAACCATTACAAGTGACAGAATAAGTTAGCAACAATCTTGTTGAATGAACATATGATTATCATTATAATAAGTATGTCTTTTCTGTGAAAAGCTGCTACTTGTATTTAATAAAGTGGTTGTACATCCTGATGTTTTGTTCTGCTAGACAAGATATGCTATGCATGATCTAAACACTTACATTAGAGTTTTAGTACTGATAGTTCCCCTCTGATTAGATGTGCTACTGGTGTTGTAATGTTCAGTGCATTACTCATCTTGTCTAAAAAGCACTTTTTATCACAGCTGACACTATTATCCTGCTGCAGGGATGGTCAAATTTTCAGAATAGCTGTTACCAAACGTATTCTGGCCACAGAATAGCCTACTATGAAAACAATATTCAACAATAATTAAACACAGTTTCTATTTCTACAAATTGCCATAGCAACAACTAATCTGAAGAAAACAGAATTTCACATCTGTACTATTGCTGAGACGGTACCTCAATGCGTAACAGCAAGTCTGGTCAATGTTTATATTGCTGCGTTTCTTCACCATCTTTTCTTTGTTCTTTTGATGTTCTGACGTAACCAGCTGACGCTATGTACAAATGATGAAAATAATATTCATGGATAAGAACGTGGTCAGAATGAGTGATGTATGAGTCATAAAAACAGACTTGTGAATGTAGATATTGATTGTGAAAAGTTTGTCTCATTTGACCATATTAATATTATGTGACAATGATGACTTAGTCATATCGATTATTGTAGTACATTTTAAAATGTGTTAATGTGTCAAATAAAACACAATACAAAACACGAGTTGCTTACCTCAGTTTTATTAGGTAAAAAAAGCTCACTTGAAAAAAAGTTTGGAATGGCTCCATCTAGTGGATGTGTTTTGAATAAAAACATAAGGCCATTACAAATAGTCATGCATTTTAATTTGATTAGAATCCTTTCAGATATGTAATGAAATACATTATTTACCCCGTGTATTAAAACACAATTATACAGTATTGTCTTATGTTGTAATTTGTAATGGAATCACAACACCATAGCAACACAGCATACAAAAAGATTCACGGTTAACGTTTTCTTCATTTGTCAGATACAATAATTTTTATATCTAGAATTCTACTTTTCTGTGTAACATAGCACACACACAATATACCCAGTCTCTGTGTTTCTCATGGGGGCCAGGGTGCTGGTATAAAGCATTTTGAACCAAGAAATAACTAAATAAATAAATCTATAAGCTAATTTATGCATTACACATGAAAAAAAAAATGTCAGTTTTTCTTTTTTTTTTTAGGATCGCCCACTGCTGATAGTGAAAACTGATGTTTATATAGCCACTGATATAGGCCTATACATCAGAATGACTGTCAATGATTCATATTTTAAATGCTCAGGGAAGGAAAGTAGCTCACTTCCTGTTCTCACTGAATTGACTAAAATGATAAATAAGATACAATGCATATAGGAGAACCACAATCTGATCAATACTCAGCAAACCAATTTTACTCTATAATTACAGCCGTACTGTACTCCCATATCCCCAGACTCCAAGGCCAGGGTACAGAGGCTCACACAATTTAGCTTGAACCTTATGCAAGGGCTTCATGGTGTCAGACAAACTGTAAAATGCCACTGTTCCAGCCTCGTAATCTACATACACCCCTATCCTGGAGGAATCAGGGACAGGTATAGTTGTGCTTTTGCTGTTATGTACAAAAGAGTACTTGGATTCAGAGCAGTACAAACTCCAAGACTTGTCATTCCCCCCAAAGCTGCCAGCGTTGTCATTTCCTTTCCTCTGAATCCCCCTGTAATTCACAGCGATGTCTATTTCTGTGCCACTCCAGTCCACTTCCCAGTAGTAGCGACCACCGGCCAGACCCTCCTTACACCAATATTCGCCAATATTCGAAGCAATTGGGATGCTCTGAGTATGACTTTGGCTCATTGCTCATCCGCACAACTGTTTCTCTGTCTGACAGGTGCAGGTTTGGATGGGCTGTTGAAGGATCCATTGAGAGCTGACAGGAATCTAGTTTGAGAAAGGGTGTTGTTAAATTAATCAGCATAAACAAATGTTCATGTAGCACATTGTCTTAATGTTGATTATATTGATTTTAAACTTACATTCTAAAAACTCCTCCCTTTTTGCAGGGTCCAGAGTCTGGAGAATTTTAACCTCCTTCATTGCAGATGAAAAGCATGTATGTGTAAATGTATTATATAATATATACACTACTGTTCAAGAGTTTGGGATCAGTAAGATGTATTTAAAAAATAAATTAATACTTTTATCTTTTTAAAAAAGACAGTAAACAGGGTAAAGATTTTACAAAACGTTCTATTCCAAATAAATGCAGTCCTTTTGAATTTCTTATTGTTCAAATAATTCTAAAAAAAAAAAAAAAAAAAAAAAAAAGACTATATCATGGTTTCCACAAAATATTACCCATTAATAATTAACTGTTTTCAACACTGATAATAATGAAATGCTTTTGAGCAGCAAATCAGTATATTAGAATGATTTCTGAAGGATCATGTGACACTGAAGACTGGAATAATGATGGCTGAAAATTCAGCTTTGACATTACAGGAATAAATTACATTTCAAAATATATTAAAATAGAAAACAGTTCATTTATAAATTTGTAATAGAGGGTTTTAAGCACCTGCTGATGAGATTTTGTTCAGTTCTTCTTTGCTTATGTCTTCTAATTGCACTTTCAGGTCAAAGATGGCTTTCTTTGTATTGTCAAAAGTGTGATGAGGGGCTTTCTTTTTTCTTTTCTTTTCTTTATCCTTTCTTCAATCTTCTTCTGTGAAGCCACCAGTTAGACCCAAGCTGTTTCTGTTAAAAAAAATGCACATTTGTGAGACATTGACTGGTTGATCCTCTCATTGTGAGAAAGCACTGAATTTATTAACGATCATGATTTAGTTGCATTGAGTAGCATAGGCAGTATACGCTTCTTCATGGCAGTCAATGTTCTCTCAGCTGATAAGCTCACCTGCTTTTCTGTCCTTTCAGCAGCTGCTGAAACAATATCATGTTTTTTGTGTTCCTCCATGATACACAAAACACGAACGCATGCTTGGTCAGAACGGCAGAAAACCTCCAAAAGTTTACCATGTTCTGTGCAGATCTTCTCACGCAGTTGCCTTGTTGCTGCCATCAGTTTGTGCTTCATGAGAGCTGGATACTCATAATGAGCCTGGAGATGTGTCTCACAAAATGAGGTTAAGCATGTCAAACATGACTTCACTGCTTTGTTCTTCTTAGCCAGACAAAAATCACACAGCACTTCTCTAGAGCTGTTCAAGCTGCTGGAGCTGCTGTATCTTCCAGACCGCCGGGGTTTTTCCAGAGTGCTGTAATGGCTTTGGTTTGCGGTACTGCTCAAAGACATGTTTAAACTCTCTTGGCATCATCCAAAGACAAGCGGTAAAATGTAGTTTCAATGAAACTGTACCGACACATCCATTATATAGAGGAATGTGAAGAATGTGTGATAAACCAGTTTACCAGGTTAGGGTGACACCACCTGGATAGATGTGACAGCTGATGTCAGAACAAAGAGAAAAGCAAATATGTGAATTTTGTAACATAAACATTGTAAACATCTTTTACACACACAAGGCCATTGTGTTGGTGATCCATAATGAGGAGTAAAAGACTGCCATTTCAGCTGCAAATATTTTATGATGTCAGGCTCAAAAAAGCTATGTAAGTTTCCTCTAGTGAAAACTTGATAAACAATGAAAACTTGATTTCTCTATATGAACTGTTGACTGTTGCAACACTGAAAAAAGTACACCAATTAATTTCCACATGGAACAGCTTAAAAGTAATAAAAATATATACAGTATCTCACAAAAGTGAGTACAACCCTCACATTTCAGCAATAATTTTAGTATATCTTTTCAAGGGACAATACTATAGAAATGAAACTTGGATATATTTTAGAGTAGTCAATGTGCAACTTATATAGTAGTAAAGATTTACTGTCCTCTGAAAATAACTCAACATACAGCCATTTTTGTCAAAAAAGCTGGCAACAAAAGTGAGTACACCCTACGTGAAAACAGCTATACGTCGTTTAACCATGCAAAGCCAAGTGTCCTATTCATGTTCATGTTTTTGTCTGCTTGACAGGACCATACAAATTTGTGTATCTTGTTTTAGAGCAGTTAAAAATTGGTGCTTTGAGTACAATTCTCTCATACTGACCACTGGATGTTCAACATGGCACCTCATGGCAAAGAACTCTCTGAGGATTTGAGAATTAGAATTGTTGCTCTCCACAAAGATGGCCTAGGCTATAAAAAGTTCAGTAACACCCTGAAACTGAGTTACAGTACAGTGGCCAGTGTCACACAGAGTTTTCCAAGATGGGTTTCACTCGGAACAGGCCTCGCAAGGGTCAATCAAAGAAGCTGAGTCCTTGTGCTGTGCGTCAGGTGCAGAAGCTGGCTTAAAAAAAAAACATACGCATGAGTGCTGCCAGCATTGCTTTAGAGGTTGCAGAAGTGAAAGGTCAGCTTGTCAGTGCTCAGACCATACGCCACACACTGCAACAAGTCAGTTTGCGTGGCCGTCGTCCCAGAAGGAAGCCTCTTCTGAAGTTGGCTCACAAAAAAGCCAGCAAACAGTTTGCTGAAGACAACCTGGCAAAGAGCATGAATTACTGGAACCATGTCCTGTGGTCTGATGAGTCTAAGGTAAAATTATTTGGCTCAGATGGTGTCCAGCATGTGTGGTGACGCCCTGGTGAGGAGTACCAAGAAAATTGTGTCTTACCTACAGTCAAGCATGGTGGTGGCAACATCATGGTCTGGGGCTGCATGAGTGCTGCTGGGACTGGGGAGCTGCGGTTCATTGAGGGAAACATGGATTCCAACATGTACTGTCATATTCTGAAGCAGAAGATGATGCCCTCCCTTCAGAAACTGGGCCGAACGGCAGTTTTCCAACATAATAATGACCCCAAACACACCGCCAAGATGACAACTGCCTTGCTGATGAAGTTGAAGGTGAAGGTGATGGAGTGGCCAAGTATGTCTCCAGACCTGAACCCTATTGAGCACGTGTGGGGCATCCTCAAGTGGAAGGTGAAGTGTCATATGTCTAACATCCAGCAGTTCCGTGATGTCATTATGGAGGAGTGGAAGAGGATGCCAGCAATAACCTGTACAGCTCTGGTCAGTTCCAAGCCCAGGAGGATTAAAGCAGCGCTAGATAACAATGGTGCCCCTACAAAATATTGACACTTTGGACACAGTTTTGACATGTTCACTTAGAGTGTACTCATTTTTGTTGCCAGTTACTTGGACAATAATGGCTATATATTGAGTTATATTTAGAGGACAGTAAATTTGTACTTCTATACAAGCTCCACATTGACTACTCTAAAATACATCAAAGTTTCATTTGTGTAGTACTGTCCCTTGAGAAGATATACTAAAATTTTTGCTGAAATGTGAGGGGTGTACTCACTTTTGTGAGATACTTGTATATGGTATACAGGAGCCTCTTGGGCTAATTTCTCAAGTGAAGCACAATGTTTACCACTCTTCCTCCGAGGAGGTTGAGGTGGTCAGCTTCTAGCAAAAGGTGGATCTGTGGACCATCATTCTCGCTGAATAGTCTTCGGCTAGAAAGTCCTGATGCCTATGGCCCAGGACTTTTGAGGGCCGGCCCCCTCTGGGGAAGAGAGGTGTACACCGTATTACACGGTGCCCGTCTCTCCTCAGTGCCCTCGGGAGATTGGTCTGCCAACCCTGACAGTGTTCCAGGGCACAGCGGTCTCCAGCGAGTGCTTCTCTCAGTCTCATCCGCCCGGAAATGTAGAGGAGCTTAGAGGCTCGCCACCTCTTCGGAGGTCTCTAGGGCGGCTAGATCGGCCGTCTCCTGCTGGTGCGCCGCTTCAGGGCACCGATTTAGCCGCTTCAATTACACCAGGACGTCAGTCTCGAGAGACTGATTCCCTTAGTAGACTATTTGGCAGCATGGAAACTACTGCCAAATGTGTCTCAGTGGGTCCTGCACACAATAGAAGAAGGCTAGCATATTCAGTTCAGCTCTCCACTGCCGCGTTTCAGTGGGGTCATTCCTACTCTGGTCGGCCCCGAGCAGGCTCTGGTAATAGAACAGAAGTGAATACTCTGTTGAGGAAGGAAGTGGTCCCTCCTCACGAGAGAGTCCGGTTTCTACAGCCGGTACTTCATAGTTCCAAAGAAGGATGGAAGGTTACGTCCCATTTTAGATCTGTGTCAGTTGAACCGCTCAGTCATGCGACTGAAGTTCAAGATGCTTACTATAAAACAGGTCGTGTCTCAGATCAGGTCCGAGGACTGGTTTTTCATGATAGATCTAAAAGACCCATACTTCCATGTCTCCATCCTTCCCACTCACAGGATGCGAAGCATACCAATATCGGGTTCTCCCCTTCGGCCCTTGCACTCTCACCCCACACTTTCACGAAGCGTGTGGATGCTGCTCTGTCTCCTCTGCAACTCCAGGGCATCCGGATAGTGAATTACATCAACGGTTGGTTGAATTTAGCTCAGTCGGAGCAGATGGCGATTCGACATTGAAATGTTGTTCTCGCTCACATGATAAAGCTGGGTTTGAGACTAAACTCCAAGAAAAGTGTGCTTTCTCCATTACAGAGAACCACTTATCTGGGTGTGGTGTGGGATTCGACCACGATGCAGGCACGTCTGTCCCCTGCTCGGATCGAGTCAATTGTCACAGCAGTCAAGAGAGTGAAAGAAGGCCAGTCACTCACTGTCAAACAGTTTCAGAGACTGCTGGGTCTGATGGCAGCTGTGTCCAACGTGATACCTTTTGGCCTGCTGTACATGAGGCCCCTACAGTGGTGGCTCAAGACCAAGGGGTTCTCCCCAAGGGGAAACCCGCTTCGCATGATCAAGGTCACGCGGCATACGTGCCTTAGACATGTGGAGGAAACCTTGGTTCTTGTCTCAGGGCCCGATGCTGGGAGCTCCTTGCCGTCATGTAACGCTAGAGACGGATGCATCCCTCACCGGTTGGGGAGCGGTCATGAGTGGCCACCCTGCCCGCGGTCTGTGAAGTGGCCGCCATCTCACGTGGCATATCAACTGCCTGGAGATGTTGGCAGTCTTTTGAGCACTGAAACACTTTCTCCCAGACCTAAGAGATTGCCATGTGTTGGTGCGCACCGACAACACAGCAGTGGTCTCTTACATCAACCACCAGGGAGGTCTGCGTTCGCGCCCCTGCGTTCGCACCCCTTCTGCATTCGCGCCCCCAGATCCTTGTGTGGTCCCAGGGCAAACTCCTCTCGCAGAGAGCAGTGCATATTCCTGGGCATCTCATTATGGGAGCAGACATCCTGTCGAGGCAGAGGCCGAGGCCTGGGGAATGGATGCTTCACCCCGAGGTGGTGAAGCAGATATGGAGAGTTTTTGGCCAGGCTCAAGTGGACCTCTTTGTGACTCAGGAGACATCGCAATGTCCCCTCTGGTTCTCTCTGATTCCTCCAGCTCCTCTGGGACCGGATGCCATGGTGCAGACTTGGCCGAGGCTTCGTCTGTATACTTTTCCCCCGATTGCTCTGCTCCCGGGAGTTCTGGAGAGAGTGCGCCGGGACGGGGTCCGTCTGCTGCTAGTAGCCCCGTTCTGGCCGGGCCTAGTATGGTTCTCAGACCTGATTTCTCTCCTCAACGGCTCTCCATGGGACATTCCCGTCAGGAGGGATCTCCTCTTACAGGTGGAGGGTACGATCTTCCACCCCCGCCCACAGCTATGGAAGCTGTGGGTGTGGCCCCTGAGGGGGCACAACTCATAGCCTCCGGTCTCTCAACTGAGGTTGTTGAGACCATCCTCCAATCCAGAGCTCCCTCTACAAGGAAACTGTACGCCCTGAAGTGGAAGCTTTTCACTTCATGGTGCGGAGACCGCCAGCTCAACCCAGTCAACTGCCCGATTGATACAGTTCTGGAGTTCCTGCAGGCCCGTTTCTCCACAGGGTTGACCCACTCCACCCTAAAAGTTTACGTGGCGGACATTGCGGCTTACCACGCCCCCTTCGGTGGCCAGTCAGTGGGTAGACACCCCCTAGTTACACATTTCCTCCATGGTGCACTGAGGCTGAGGCCTCCGGCCAGAGAAGCTTATGCTAAGTGGTGGATCAGGATGCTATTCCATAGCCTCGAGTCCTCTGATCTCCCCTCGCCTCTGGGGGTCAAGGCTCACCCCTCCAGAATTTGGCCTTCGGGACGCGGGCCCCTCCCACTTTAGCCACTCCCGGCTCCTCTGTTCTCTTGCCTTAGTTGTGCTCTTCCACACTAGGCAGGGATTTGAAAGTCTGTTGGCGTGGGTATCTCGTTTCCATAGCGTTTTCGATGCAGCTCGAGTTCCTGAAAGGGAACATCTCGGGTTACGCATGTAACCATGGTTCCCCAAGGGGAATGAGAAGCTACGTCTCAGTGCCATACTTCTGGGATCCCTACAAGCGCTTGCTTCACTCCTAGAAGCTGACGCCGGTTCCACTCCACGTGCTTTTAAGCTTCCTGGTCGCTACGTCACCCCGCCAGTGACGTCTCGCCTATTCATTGGACTGATTACACATGTGATTCAGAGCATGGTCACGCTGAAGGCGTTCCCATAGCGTTTTCGACGCAGCGTTTGTTCCCCTCGGAGAACCATGGTTACATGCGTAAACTGAGACATTTCTAAAGAATGGAGATGTGCCAAGTTGTTTGCCTGGCACAGTGTCTAATTCATTGGAAATCAAATAAAGCTCCTTGATTTCATGAAATGGCACATTTGCTATTTCACTAATTATACCACCATTCACAGCTACAATTGTGGCATTAATCATACAGCGAAAGATACTAACTGGCACATCATGCCTTTCTTTCATGTGATAATATATCTCATGAAAATTAATAAAGCAAAGACCATTTAAATATTCTGTATCCGCTGACAAAATCTTGTAATCACCCCTGTACTTTCCAAACATTAGCCTTTTGACATTAAGACCATATAGAACTTTTAGATCAGCTTTCTGAGCAGCAGGTGAAACAAAGGGAGATTGGATATCCAGATCTCTGAGATAAAGGTCTTTGAAAACTCTTGGTTCAATGTGTAATAATGGATTTCTAGAGAGAATCATAGTCATGTTTTTGCCGATCTCTCGCAACAAAACTGTGTGATCAGTTTTTTGTCCCTATTAGAATTTAGGAACCTCAACCAATGTTCAGGTCTGTTCTCCTAAAAATATTTGGATTATCTTTAACGAGCATCATCATGTTTTGTCTAAACTCTGAAAGCTAGTGAATGGCAACTGCCATACTCTGCCATATACATATACACCTCCCCTGTTCAATGTGGCATGCTCATAGGCGACCCTTCTAAAGCAAGGGAGGCCAAGAAAGGCCTATTCCCCTGGTATGACTGCCTCACAGAGCTTAAAGTAGCGAGTCGACTAGGCTTGCTGTGAGGGGGGGGGGGGGGGGTTGCTGTGAAGGGGGTGCCTGCTGAAGGGGCTCATGGGCATGGCAGGCTCATAATCAACCCTTAGGACTAAGGGGAGCAAAGCCAGTTCAACCACAAGACAGTATACCAGGGAGCCCAGTTCAGGGCCTAGCAACCTGTTGTAGCGGCAACTTGGGACTCAAAGCCATTTACGAACATGTTAGGGCTCCTCATAGCGAGTTCTTAATAACAGGGGCTTTAGTAATGAAGGGAGTACCATCAAACTCATACCTCAGGGAAAAGGTGTACTCAAGATTGTTCTCAGAGAGAGGGGAGATTCACTAGTACTACCCTAAGGGCAGTATAACAGGGAGGTTCATTGTGGGCCTGACAACCTGTCATGACTGCAGAGCGGAACTTCCAGGAGCAGAGTTACTCGGCAGCTCAAATAAGAGGAGAACAGCTAAACACATCATCGGTCCGGCGTAGGGGACGTACGAGAGCGTTGAGAGCACCTTGTCTGGATCATCTCTCTCAAGTCTTGCCTTTATCTTATTGACACATGCTCAGCTACCTTCAAGTCCTTTTTACCTTGAGGGCTCAGGACTTGAAGGCAGCTGAGCACATCTTCGCCTCCTTAAAGGTGCACTAAGCAAATTTGTTGATATTTACATTTACATTTTACATTTAGTCATTTAGCAGACGCATTTATCCAAAGCGACTTACAAATGAGGACAATGGAAGTAATCAAAATCAACAAAAGAGCAATGATATGCAAGTGCTATAACAAGTCTCAATTAGCTTAACGCAGTATACGTAGCAAGGTTTTTTTTTTTTTTTTTTTTTTTTAGAAAAAGAATAGAGCAAGCTAGTTTTAGAGGCCTTTTTGCTTTTGTTAATTGTATAATAAATATAAAGAAAACAAATAGATAAAATACAAAAAGATTAGAAAAGAATTTTTTTTTAAAGAACAGAATTAGAAAAGAGAATGCTAGAGTTAGAGGATCAAATAAAGTTGGAAGAGATGTGTTTTTAGCCGATTCTTGAAGATGGCTAGGGACTCAGCTGCTCGGATTGAGTTGGGCAGGTCATTCCACCAGGAGGGAACATTTAATTTAAAAGTTTGTGAAAGACTTTTATAAGACTGTGATTTTGCGCCTCTTTGGGATGGTACAGTAAAACAATGTTCATTTGCAGAACGCAAGCGTCTAGAGGGTAAGTCTGAAGTAATGAATTTAGGTAAAGGGGTGCAGAGCCAGCGGTGGTTTTGTAGGCAAACATTAATGCTTTGAATTTTATGCGAGCAGCTATTGGTAGCCAGTGCAAATTGATAAACAGAGGTGTGACATGCATTCTTTTCAGCTCATTAAAAATTAATCTTGCTGCTGCGTTCTGGATTAATTGTAAAGGTTTGATAGAACTGGCTGGAAGACCTGCCAAGAGAGCATTGAAATAGTCCAGCCTGGACAGAACAAGAGCCTGAACAAAGAGTTGTGAAGCATGTTCTGAAAGAAAGGGCCTGATCTTCTTGATGTTAAATAAAACAAATCTGCAGGACTGGCAGTTTTAGCAATGTGGTCTGAGAAAGTCCACTGATCATCAATCATAACTCCAAGATTTTTGGCTGTTTTTGAAGGAGTTATGGTTGATGTGCCTAACTGGATGGTGAAATTGTGATGTAACGATGGGTTTGATGGAACCACAAGCAGTTCTGTCTTGGTAAGGTTGAGTTGAAGGTGATGGTCCTTCATCCAGAAAGAAATGTCTGTTAGACAAGCTGAGATGCGAGCAGCTATCTTTGGATTATCAGGATGGAATGAAAGGTAGAGTTGAGTGTCATCAGCATAGCAGTGATACGAAAAGCCATGTTTCTGAATGACAGAACCTAGTGATGCCATATAGACAGAGAAGAGAAGTGGTCCAACAACTGAGCCCTGAGACACCCCAGTAGTTAGATGTTGCGACTTGGACACCTCACCTCTCCAATATACCTTGAAGGACCTATCTGATATGTAAGACTCAAACCACTGGAGTGAGGTTCCTGAGATGCTCTTTACCAATAGGGTTGACAGGAGGATCTGGTGGTTAACCATGTCAAAAGCAGCGGACAGATCCAGCAAGATAAGTATTGAAGATTTGGAATCCACTCTTGCCAGTCTTAGGGCTTCAACAACTGAGAGCAAGGCAGTCTCGGTTAAATGAGATGGAATAGGATCAAGCGGACAAGTAGTAGAATGATTAGAAAGGATGAGTTTGGAGACTTCTGCCTCAGTGAGTGAAGAGAAGGATGTGAACGAGTGTATATTTGTAATCACCAAAACAAACACGCCCAGGATCTCGCCCCTATTTTGATATCTCTACCCCACACATATGAACACAACCATGACAACGACGATCGCGGAAACAAGCAAAGATGACACACAAGCATATTCAAACAAAAGCCAACACAGACAAATTGTGTGAAACAATGCAAAATCAATGTTACTCACCTACCAAGAAGTAGCAATGAACCATTGGCATCTGATTCCAGGCCTTCCTGCTCCTTGAGTTCTCTCCACTGTTGGAAAGCTGCTCCGATATTTACGTGGGTCCTACCTCTTGCCTGATCGTAACCCTTCTTTTTAATGTTTTGTTCCTCTGATATTTTCCTCTTTTTATCTGCTATCTCTCACTATAGTCGATCTGCTAATATCCATCCTATGCACTCAAATTGAGCACTCTTTTCTCTCTATCATTACTAGACATGCCCCTTACTGCTGATTGGCTACAAGTGTGTTTTGGGACTCGGTCCGACACTGTGGTCAAAAGCATTTTTCAAATATTGCTTAGTGCACCTTTAAACTTCTCAACCACTGCTATACTTGGCAACTGAAATAAGAGGAGAACTGAAGCTCAGAGTATTTGCAAACATGGCTACAGGGAGCTTAAATCTCAAGGAAGCCCATAGGGCGAGATATGAATTAGCTCGCCTTATGAGTGGCCTGCCCAGGGTGGCTTCTTGAAGCCAGAACACCTGGCAAAGTAGCAGAGCCATTCCTTCAGCCTGAAGGATCTGACAGGCCTCCATCGTCAGAGATCAGGATACGTAATACCACTAAAAGGTGAGAGGAGTACCACCAGGCTCAACCTGGAAGCTAGCACATCAAGGACACCCGAAAAGGCGTAACAACTTGAGGATGCAGCACTGATTTGGAACCTTGATGACCAAGGAGGCCCTTGAAGGGGACCTAACAGTTATGTGTCAAGATCAAGGGATGATATGAACAGGGGGGCCTAAGAAGAAAGGCCTAACAACATGCTATTAAAGGAACCAGAATTCTGTACCAGAGATGTACCTACAAGCAGCCCTCAGGAGCTCGAGGGAGGTACAGTCAAGCTCCTGCCTCCGGTGAGCAGAATGCTCAACTATACATACTCGTAGGTGAAGAGCATCGGCTCAATCTAGGGGCACAAAAAGGGCCAAGGAAGCTACGCAGACCTGCAACTTGGACTAAAGAGAACCTAATTGGGAAGGCCAAGTAGAGCACAAAACCCAAGAGGTCACCAGAATGAAGGGAGAGAGGGTCCCAGGTAAGACCTATCTTATGGAGACATGGTTGGAGGAACCACACTTGGAGTCAAACTAGATTCAGATTATCAACAGGCAGCTCTATGTAGATAGAAACAGTCAAAAACATCATCGGTCCAGCACAGGGGACGAGAGCACTGAGAGCACTTTGTCTGGATTACCTCCCTCAAGTCTTACCTCTGTCTTTTTGACTCATGCTCAGCTGCCTTCAAGTCCTTTATCCCTAGAGGGCTCAGACCTGGGCCTTCGAGTGATGTAGGATTTGAAGCAGCTGAGCACATCTTTGCCTCCTTAAACTTCTCGATCACTGTCTTAATGGAAGTGTCAAAATGTTTTAAAACCTTCTCGATGGACATCGGGAAGGAATGGAAGGCTCACTTGATCTGGAGGGATATGGCCAGAAAAGTAGCGCTCATCCAAGCGGCCCCGAGCGACTTCCTTCCTGACACACTTTCACGGTAAGTCCAGCCTCACTATGGCGGGCTCCAAAACCTCAAGTAGCTCCGCATACGCAGGGCAGGAGTCCAGCAGAGCACTTGCCACAGGGTCAGAGGACGTGAGAGACAGCACATCCTCATCCAGCAGTTAACTCTTATTTGTGGCCGAAGAGCGAAAAAGTGAAAGCGTGAAAAAACGAGTGCTTTTTCATAGTAAAAAGCTCACAATAAACACATGCTGCCTCCTTGAGGACATTGCGTGCATGCTCCTCGCCCAAACACAAGAAGCAAAGATCATGTGTGTCATCAGGTGTCAGAAAACGGGGACACGTCACACAGATCAGCACACATCTTAAACGTCTTACTAGTGCTCGCCATAGTGAAAGAAAGAAGTGTTCTTACTGTAATACACGTGCTTCAAACAAAACTGACCCTGAAGATGAAGAGGAGGATGACATTCTCCCTCTTATACTATGGTCATGTCGTAAGTGACGTCATAGGCTGTTGCCAGATAATGTTATTGTCGCGTTTAAACATGTGCTTCAGACACCAGTCACTTGTGGACGCAGTTTGAGTTCCCCTGGAAGGGAAAGATAAAGAGTAAGGTCAAGCTCTAAAAAATGCAAAATTGTTCTATGGAATTTCCCTTTTCCCCTCCCCCGAAAATCAACATTAACTTTGAAATTACTAATATATTCTAAAATAACTAATATCCTATATTCTAAAATAACTAATATAATATATTTTGGTTTCTGGGAAAATCTCAGCAGAAATGTAACGGGAGTCCACTGGAGGCGAGTTTAAGAACCGAAGTGCAGTTTTACTTACAAAAGTATAATCCAAACAAACGAAGACTTGACTTGAAACAGACTTGACATGGCATGAACAGACTTGACCAGAGGCAGACTTGACTCAGCATGAACAGACTAGACTCACCGACAGCGGGTTACAACATCAATACACGACAGGAGACAATGGCAATATGATGGCTACTTATAGCAAACAATACAGGTCACATGACAAGAACCAACCAATGAGAGACAGGACACATGACTAGGACAACCAATCAGAACATGACACAATGAACAAAGGAACCAATAGCATGAATACATGAGGGCAAGGGAAGCATGACACAAACAGGGACCATGACTAAACTCCAAAATAAAAGACATGAAAACATCAACATAAAACAAAACCCAAAACCCCACTTTGCAAGAATATGATTCAGATTAATACAAAATAAGTTCAGAAGCCCTGTAAATAAATAAATAACAAATAAATATATAAATAACACTACTATAAAATGCTACTATATTACTGGACCTGAATAAACAAACAGTATTCTCTGAGAACCTAGCTTTAAAATATAAATATGAACTTTATTGTGTTGTTCTTTCCGTACCACATTTCTGTCCTTGTCCAGAACTCACCAAAAATAAGACTGAGCCTAGGAAAATCATCCGTTCACCATATGACATGATCATTGTTAATAATGATCTTGTGCGAGATCTATGGAAAATTTGGTGAGAAAGAACACGCTGTCGGTCAGGAGATTCTAGATCAAACAGCAGACTAGGAGCTTTTCTGTCGCTAGATTTGAAACTTAACAAATTCACACATCAGCTGGTGTGAAGCTGTGATCTGTTTCGTGATCTATTTGAAGCACATTTGACAAATCTGTTTATAGTCTATTGTCTTAGTATTGCATGTGTGTGAACAACTCTCACTTCTCCTCTTTGTTTCAAAGGGGAAGTTATTAATTTCCAACATGCATTCCCATAGTCCATAGAAAGCTCTTTATTTGCCATTTTAAAAAGAGCTTTGCAGTGCAAAAATTGGTTTAACAACATAAAATGCAATAATTCTTCTTTAATTTTGTGGTTGAAAATGAGACAAAGGTTTATTTTTTTAAAACATTTATGCAACATGTATACATATGTAATATTATTGGTTTGTGGCAATAATAGCTTTCCTGAGGCGTATCCAGAATCTCATGTTACTGAAAGGGTCTCTGCTCCACTTTAGGTATGTGTTCTTTTTCAGATGCTTATGAAGTCCAAACAATTTCTTAGTCTTCCTCTCTTCCACATCTTCCAGAATGATGATGATGATGTTGGCACTGCGTTCCATCATAAAGCGAGACTGAGCTAATTCAAACTCAAAGCGACACCAGGCACTATCAAAGAAGTGTTGAGACACGACCACAATGATTTTGCGACTGCCCATTATTCCTTCATCGATAATGTTGGAGGCGATGGACTTCCCTGCTTGAAAGTCCCACATATGAAGGCAAAGCTGAATAGGTGGAACACCGTTCTCCAGATTCTCCATCAGTTCAT
This sequence comes from Spinibarbus caldwelli, assembly GCA_039654775.1. NCBI lineage: Eukaryota > Metazoa > Chordata > Actinopteri > Cypriniformes > Cyprinidae > Spinibarbus > Spinibarbus caldwelli. The sequence goes on from CM077242.1 coordinate 22,471,596, forward strand.
TCATGACCCAGACTTCATCATAGCTGGAGAAAATCACAAATGCGTCATAGGAACATTCTTGTTGTCCAGGTGATCTATAGCCTCTCAATAGAATACAGCAATACTGAAGATAAAACTGGAACCTATAAACCAAGAATGAAAAAAGAACTACTACTGTAACAAAACATACAGATAAAACAATTGTGAGTCTTTTCATGTGCACACAGCTGTCAATGTCAAAGTCTGTTGCTCTAAAATCTGAACTTGGTGAAAAGGTTTTACAGAAAATATTTTCTGGTTGCTTTAAAATGTTCTGATTTTGGATAATCCACCAAATAAAATCTGTCTGGGAGCAGGAGCAATCGATGGGGTTAGAGGACAAATCAAACTCCGAAAGGTTTGTGGGCAACTTTTGGAGAACATGAAGTGGGATGTTAGTAATGCTGTTTTTATCAACATAAAGTGATGTTAATTGTTTCAGGTTTGGGAGGGCCAGAAAATCCAAACTCATCATCTTGTTTTGACTTAAATATAAATTCCGTATTTTCTGGGTGTCAATAAATGATCTTCTGGAGATTTTTTCAATGCCACAGTGTGAGATGTCAAGAACCTCCAAACCTGTTAGATTTTGCAAGAGGAAACTCAATGCCTCACCATGAAAACTGTTTCCCGCCATTTTAAGCACAGTCAAATTGTTCAGGTCCTGAAAAATAATTTGTCTTGTGAAAGTAATACTTGTGTAAGATATATCCAAATACTTTAAATTTTTCAGACCATGTAAAAATCCAAAGTAAAAAACTACTAGTTTTGTACGGTGGAGGTCCAATACTTCAAGCAAGTCTAATCCAGAAAATGGCTTATCCGCCATCCCTATCTCTGAGTTTCGACTAAAATTCATGAAATTAATATTTGGTGTCCTTTGAAAAAATTGGGAACAGCAGTCCTTCAAAATCAAAAAGTTTCCACTCAAATCTACAAACTGAAGAATAGGCAAATCACCAATGCCATTAAAGGTCATGGGCATATTGTTCCTCACCACTAGTTTTTCTAAGCTAGGTATGTGTGAAATCAATGGTACAGCAGATAATGAAGTGGGGCCTAAATACAGTTCTTTAAGACGATGAAATGGAATATATTCCATGCTTTTAATATATCCTCTTTTCAATGTGATTTTTGTCACATTGATCATACAGCGGAACAAGTACATTTCAGAGTCAGAAAATTCTTTCTGAACAAAATATATTTCATTGAAATGAATTGAGCAAAGACCATCAAGATAACTTCCATTTGACACCTTGACTTTCCGTTGCATTCTGTAACTTCCTATGAACAACTTATCCACACTAAGACCAGTAAGAGCTTCTAGACACTCCTTTTGTGCATTTAATGAAACAAAGGCAAATTGTATGTAAAACTCCTTGAGATAAATGTATTTGAAAGCTCCTGGTTCAATGTGTAATAATTGATTCCTAGAGAGAATCACAGTCATGTTTCTGCCAATCTCTCGCAACACAACTGTGTCATCGGTTTTTATGATGGATATATTATTGGCATGTAGATCAAGTAAACTGAAATCTTTGAAAGTGCTCATGAATAGAGGGAGAGACATGGACTGGATGTTATTTGTCCCGACTCTAAGCTCTTGCAGCTTGGTTAGGTTATTTATTTGAAGCTGTAATGATGAGAGACCAACATCCACAAGAACTAGCCTTTGTAGATTATGTAAAGAATTCAAGCATCCAGGCCCAAAATATGTAATGGGGTTTCCAGTGAGAATCAAAGTAGTCAAATTCTTCACATTGTAGAAAGTATCATTTTCAATGTGCTTAATGTGGCAGCTGAAAGGCAAAAAGATTAAACATTTGTAGGCCTACATTTAAAAATAATAGCTAACATGTTTAAATTGTAACACATAATGATTCATGATTGTTAATTCACCTCATGAGATCCAAGACTTGCAAACTGACCAATACAGGAAACGTACACTTATGTAAAGAGCTCAAGAAATTGAAACTGAAATCCAGAGACATCACAGTGAAGGGAAGACTGCTGGGAATATCAGTCAAATTTCTCCCAGAACATGAGTACTCCATATTCTTGATTATCTAGAAATGAAAGAAAGACACAGGAAAGGCCCATTTTTTATTTTTACTAACTTACTTTTATATTAACTTTTGGTATGTTTGATTTTTTATTAACCTTTATGTTCTCTCTGAGAGACACCAAGACATTTTTACGTTTCTGATAGATAGATAGATAAAGAGTAAGGTTAAGTTCTGAAAAGAGCATATCTATATGAAAATTCCCTTTCCCTTCCCTTGAAAAACAAGGTTAATTAGGAAATTACTAATATATTTGAAAACAACAATATAATATAATATATAATATTTTGGTTTCTGGGACAATAAAAATTTTAAAATCTCAATAGAACATGAGTCAAATTAATAAAGTTCAGAAGCCCTGCATGTTTAAAATACTATAGCTTACTATAATAATAATAATAATAATAATAATAATAATAATAATAATAATAATAATAATAACAACAACAACAACAACAACAACAACAACAACAACAACAACAACAACAACAACATATACTAATTATTGGGCACGCATAAACAAACAGTATTTTCTGAGAATGTAGCTTTAAAACATACATATTTGCAATATTAACTACATTATGTGTTGTTCTTACCATGGTACATTCCTGTCCTTGTCCAGAACTCACCAAAAATAAGACTGAGCCTAGGAAAATCATCCGTTCCCCATATGCCACGATCATTGTTAGAAATGATCTTGCGTGAGATCTATGAAAAACTTGATGTGACAAAGAACAAACTGTTATACGGGAGATTCTAGATCCTAAAGCAAACTAGGAGCTTTTCTCTCACTAGATCAAGAACATTACTTAAATTCACACATCAGTGAGTGTGAAGCTGTAATGCATTTCAATTTAAATCACATTTGACATAAATCTGAGTATTCTCTGTTGTCTTAACATTGCATGTGAAAACATCGGTCACTTCTCCTTTTTGTTTTAAAAGGGAAGTTATTCGTTTCGAACATACATTCCCATGATGCATAGAAAGACCTTAATTTGTTTTCAAAAGGAGCTTTGCATTGGGAAAAATGGTTTAACAACATAAAATGCAATAACATATGCAACAAACACAGGTAGATCTCAATAAATTAGAATGTCGTGGAAAAGTTCATTTATTTCAGTAATTCAACTCAAATTGTGAAACTCGTGTATTAAATTAATTCAATGCACACAGACTGGAGTAGTTTAAGTCTTTGGTTCTTTTAATTGTGGTGATTCTGGCTCACATTTAACAAAAACCCACCAATTAACTATCTCAACAAATTAGAATATGGTGACATGCCAATCAGCTAATCAACTCAAAACACCTGCAAATGTTTCCTGAGCCTTCAAAATGGTCTTAGTTTGGTTCACTATGCTACACAATCATGGAGAAGATTGCTGATCTGACAGTTGTCCAGAAGACAATCATTGACACCCTTCACAAGGAGGGTAAGCCACAAACATTCATTTCCAAAGAAGCTGGCTGTTCACAGAGTTCTGTATCCAAGCATGTTAACAGAAAGTTGAGTGGAAGGAAAAAGTGTGGAAGAAAAAGATGCACAACCGACCGAGAGAACCACAGCCTTATGAGGATTGTCAAGCAAAATAGATTCAAGAATTTGGGTGAACTTCACAAGGAATGGACTGAGGCTGGGGTCAAGGCACTGCACACACAGACGTGTCAAGGAATTGAATGAAGTCCAGTGTTAAGTTTCCAGAGTCTGTGATGATTTGGGTGCAATGTCATCTGCTGGTGTTGGTCCATTGTGTTTTTTGAAAACCAAAGTCACTGCACCCGTTTACCAAGAAATTTTGGAGCACTTCATGGTTCTTTCTGCTGTCCAGCTTTTTAAAGATGCTGATTTCATTTTCCAGCAGGATTTGGCACCTGCCCACACTGCCAAAAGCACCAAAAGTTGGTTAAATGACCATGGTGTTGGTGTGCTTGACTGGCCAGCAAACTCACCAGACCTGAACCCCATAGAGAATCTATGGGGTATTGTCAAGAGGAAAATGAGAAACAAGAGACCAAAAATGCAGATGAGCTGAAGGCCGCTGTCAAAGAAATCTGGGCTTCCATACCACCTCAGCAGTGCCACAAACTGATCACCTCCATGCCATGCCGAATTGAGGCAGTAATTAAAGCAAAAGGAGCCCCTACCAAGTATTGAGTACATATACAGAAAATGAACATACTTTCCAGAAGGCCAACAACTCACTAAAAAAAGTTTTTTTATTGATCTTATGAAGTATTCTAATTTGTTGAGATGCACCTGTATGTAATATTATTGGTTTGTGGCAATAACAGCTTTCCTGAGACGAATCCAGAATTTCATGTTACTCAAAGGGTCTCTGCTCCACTTTAGGTACGTGTTCTTTAGAATCTCAAGGGAATCAAGTCCATCAAATGGTCCTATAGAAAGACAAATTTGTGGATTTAGACTCAAATTTAAATACCTCAATTGAGGGGTGCCAGAAAAAAAAAAAAAAAACAGCAGCATGATGTTAATGTAATTTGGCTTGAAATCAGATCCATATACTGAAGGCATGTCTAGGAAGTCTGAAATTTGGATTGCAATGTTGTCTGTAAATACTAGTTTTCTAAAGAATGGAGATGTGCCAATTTGTGTGCCTGGCACAGTATCTAATTGACTGGAAATCAAATAAAGCTCCTTGATTTCATGAAATGGCACATTCGCTATTTCACTAATTATACCACCATTCACAGCTACAATTGTGGCATTAATCATACAGCGAAAGATATTAACTGGCACATCATGCCTTTCTTTCATGTAATAATATTTCTCATGAAAATTAATAAAGCAGAGACTATCTACATATTCTGTATCCACTGACAAAATCTTGTAATCACCCCTGTACATTCCAAACATTAGTCTTTTGACATTAAGACCATATATAACCTTTAGATCAGCTTTCTGAGCAGCAGGTGAAACAAAGAGAGATTGGATATCCAGATCTCTGAGATAAATGTATTTGAAAACTCTTGGTTCAATGTGTAATAATGGATTCCTAGAGAGAATCAGTCATGTTTTTGCCGATCTCTCACAACAAAACTGTGTGATCAGTTTTGATGATGGATATATTATTGGCATGGGGCTCATGGGAGCGGCAGGCTCATAATCAACCCTTAGGACTAAGGGGAGCAATGCCAGCTCAACCACAAGACAGTATACCAGGGAGCCCAGTTCAGGGCCTACCAACCTATTGTAGCGGCAACTTGGGATTCAAAGCCATTTACAAACATGATAGGGCTCCTCATAGCGAGTTCTTAATAACAGGGCCTTTAGTAATGAAGGGAGTACCATCACACTCATACCTCAGGGGAAAAGGTGTACTCAAGATCGCTCTCAGAGAGAGGGGAGTTTCACTAGTTCTACCCTAAGGGCAGTATAACAGGGAGGTTCATTGTGGGCCTGACGACCTGTCATGACTGCAGAGCGGAACTTCCAGGAGCAGAGTTACTCGGCAGCTCAAATAAGAGGAGAACAGCCAAACACATCATCGGTCCAGCGTACGGGACTTATGAGAGCGTTGAGAGCACCTTGTCTGGATCATCTCCCTCAAGTCTTGCCTCTTTCTTATTGACACATGCTCAGCTGCCTTCAAGTCCTTTATAGGGATGAAGGACTTGAAGGCAGATGAGCACATCTTCACCTCCTTAAAGGTGCACTAAGCAAATTTTGCCAAACAATGTTGATATTTACATTTACATTTTACATTTAGTCATTTAGCAGACACTTTTATCCAAGGCGACTTACAAATGAGGACAATGGAAGCAATGATATGCAAGTGCTATAAAAAAAAATCTCAATTAGCTTAACGCAGTATACGTAGCTGTCAGGATTGTCTTGTGTGTCTTGTGTTTCCCTTTCTCTTGTATCCCCATATTTGATTAGTTTCCTGTGTTTATTAGTTAATTATTGTCCAGTTGTGTGTGTTTTAATTATCTAGTTACATAGTGTATTTATAGTGTGTTCTGCCCTGTGTTTCCGGTCCAGTATTAATGGTCATCCCTGTCTGTCGCGTGAGTGTTTCCAGCCTGTATGTAACTTCCCTGTTTTGATTTCATTAAAAGACCTTGTTTTGGATTTATTCTACGTCTCCCCGTCCCTGGTATCCGTCTCCTGTGCTTTTTTTTTTAGAAAAAGAATAGAGCAAGCTAGTGCTAGAGGCCTTTTTGCTTTTGTTAATTGTATAATAAATAAAAAGAAAACAGATAAAATACTAAAGATTAGAAAAGCTAGTGTTAGTTTTTTTTTTTTCCCTTTAACAATAGAATTAGAAAAGAGAGTGCTAGAGTTAGAGGGTCAAATAAAGATGGAAGAGATGTGTTTTTAGCTGATTCTTGAAGATGGCTAGGGTTGACTTGAGTTGGGCAGGTCATTCCACCAGGAGGTTGAGTTGGGCAGGTCATTCCACATTTAATTTAAAAGTCAGTGAAAGTGATTTTGTGCTTCTTTGGGACGGCACAATAAAGCGACGTTCATTTGCAGAATGCAAGTTTTTAGAGGGTAAGTCTGAAGTAATGAAATTAGGTAAAGGGGTGCAGAGCCTGTGGTGGTTTTGTAGGCAAACTTTAATGCTTTGAATTTTATGCGAGCAGCTATTGGTAGCCAGTGCAATTTAATAAACAGAGGTATGACATGAATTCTTTTCAGCTCATTAAAAATTAATCTTGCTGCCGTGTTCTGAATTGATTGTAAAGGTTTGATAGAACCGGCTGGAAGACCTGCCAAGAGAGTATGGCAATAGTCAAGTCTGGACAGAACAAGAGCCTGAACAAGGAGTTGTGAAGCATGTTCCAAAAGAAAGGGCCTGATCTTCTTGATGTTATATAATGCAAATCTGCAGGACCGGGCAGTTTTAGCAATGTGGTCTGAAAAAGTCTGACCATCAATCATAATTCCAAGATGTTTGGCTGTTTTTGAAGGAGTTATGGTTGATGTGCCTAACAGGATGGTGAAATTGTGATGAAACGATAGGTTTGATGGAACCACAAGCAGCTCTGTCTTGACAAGGTTGAGTTGAAGTTGATGGTCCTTCATCCAGCAAGAAATGTCTGTTAGGCAAGCTGAGATGTGAGCAGCTATCGTCGGATCATCAGGATGGAATGAGAGGTAGAGTTGAGTGTCATCAGCATAGCAGTGATATGAAAAGCCATGTTTCTGAATGACAGAACCTAGTGATGCCATACAGACAGAGAAGAGAAGTGGTCCAAGAACTGAGCCCTGAGGCTCCCCAGTAGTTAGATGTTGCGACTTGGACACCTCACCTCTCCAAGATACCTTAAAGGATCTTATAAACCAAGATGGTGGCACGATCAGACGCAGTGGCCCCTCCAGGTCCCAAAGACAGTGCTTTTATGTCTTTTAATGTCGTCTGTTCGTCTCCAAATAGTGTCGATTTACCGCTAATTCATCGGGAGATCACTCCGGGATACATCTACGATCGACAAAGCCTTTTGGATATCGACAAGACATACAAACACAAACTCTCGCCGGCGGCTACTGAGAAGCTACGAGGCCTTTGTTTACTGCTGGAGCCGGACCTAGAGACCGCGGCCTCGCCGACTGACGCTACCCGCACAAGGCGGCGTCGCAAGCGGTGTGAGAGAGGACGGAAGCGCGGTAAGCGCGGAGGTATACGAGCTAGGCTGAGGGCTAACCCCACAAGACCGGCTCTTCCAACACTCATGCTCTCAAACGTTCGCTCTCTGGAAAACAAACTGGACTTAATTCAACTCAGTCGATCTACACAGCATGAGGCAAGGGATTGACAACATCCCGGACTCCGCCATTCAGCTGCACAGACTAACTTGCTACCGCGCGGACAGAGATTCATCACTGTCTGGTAAGACTCGCGGGGGTGGCTTGTGTGTGTATATCAACAAAGAATGGTGTAACAATGCTGCGGTAGTGACAAAACACTGTTCATCACTGGTGGAGTTTATGTTTGTGAAGTGTCGACCGTTCTATCTGCCGCGGGAGTTCACGACCATTGTTATTGTCGCGGTTTACATTCCTCCGTGTGCAAACGCAAAGGACGCGCTTCGCGAGCTGTACAGCGCCATCAGCGAACAACAAACAAATAACCCCGACGGCTTTTTCATCATAGCCTGTGACTTCAACCACACAAACCTAAAGACAGTTTTGCCAAAGTTCTACCAACATGTGAACTTTGCAACAAGGGGAAACAACACACTGGATTTTGTTTACACAACAGTAAAGGACGCATACAAAGCCGAACCCCGCCCCCACCTCGGGTACTCGGACCACATCTCTGTTATGCTAATCCCAGCATACAGACCACTTCTCAAACTCACCAAACCGGTTCAAAAGCAGATCACAGTATGGCCAGACAATGCCACCTCAGCACTGCAGGACTGCTTCCAGGACACAGACTGGAACATGTTTAAAGAGGCGGCCACCTACAACAACCACACAGACCTGCAGGAGTACACCGAAACTGTGACTGCTTACATCAAAAAATGCATAGATGATGTGACAGTCACCAAAACCATCACCACACGTGCCAACCAGAAGCCATGGATGACAGCAGAGGTTCGTGGGCTGCTAAAGACCAGAGATGAAGCATTCAGATCAGGAGATAAAGCAGCCCTCAAAACAGCAAGAACCAATCTGTCTCATGGCATCAAGAAGGCAAAACATCAGTATGCTAAAAAAAAAAAATCAACAATCACTTCACAGACAGCAGAGACACTCGGACCCTGTGGCAAGCCATTCAGACCATCACTGACTACAAGCCCCTGCCACAGGCCAGTGACCATGACACATCCCTTCCAGAGGCACTCAACCCCTTTACTCACGATTTGAGATACAGAACGACACACCTGCACAGAAACTACTCACATCTCCAAACGACCAGGTACTCTGTCTCTCTCCAGTCGACGTAAGGAAGACCCTATCCAGGATTAACCCACGAAAGGCTGCGGGCCCTGACAACATACCTGGACGTGTACTGAAAGACTGTGCTGCACAGCTGATGGATGTCCTAACAGACATCTTCAACACTTCACTGAGCCAGGCAGTCGTCCCCACGTGTCTCAAATCCACCTCCATAATTCCAGTACCAAAGAAGTCACCTGTGTCCTGTCTGAATGACTACCGTCCCATAGCACTGACCCCAATCATGATGAAGTGCTTTGAGAGGTTAGTCATGCAGCACATCAAGTCCAGTCTCCCAAACACGCTGGACCCACTCCAGTTTGCATACCATCCAAACCGTTCCACGGACGATGCAATATCCACCACTCTCCACCTAGCTCTTACTCACCTGGAACAGAAAGACTCTTATGTTAGAATGCTGTTCATTGACTTCAGCTCAGCATTCAACACAATAATCCCACAACAGCTCATCCACAAACTAAACCTGCTGGGCCTTAACACCTCCCTCTGTAATTGGATCCTGGACTTTTTACTGCAAGACCTCAGCCAGTCCGTGTCGGCCGCAACACCTCCAGCACTACCACACTGAGCACAGGTGCCCCACAAGGCTGTGTGCTCAGCCCGCTGCTCTTCACGCTGCTGACCCATGACTGCACTGCCAAGTCCAGCTCCAACCACATCATCAAGTTTGCTGATGACACAACTGTGGTAGGCCTCATCAGCAACAACAATGAAACGCACTACAGAGAGGAAGTGGCACAGCTGGCTGAATGGTGTGGTGCTAACAACCTGTCCCTCAATGTAGGTAAGACGAAAGAGGTTGTGATGGACTTCAGGAGAAACTCTGTTGACCACCCCCCGCTGACCATCGACGGCTCAACCGTGGAGAGAGTCGGCAGCACTAAATTCCTGGGAGTGAACATCACAGAGGATCTCACCTGGACCACCAACGTCACGTCACTCAACAACAAGGGACAACAGCGCCTCCACTTTCTCCGCCGGCTGAAAAGGGCAAGTCTCCCTCCACCCATCCTCACCACTATTTACAGGGGCACCATTGAGAGTGTGCTGACCACCTGCATCACTGTCTGGTATGGGAACTGCACTGCTGCTGACCGCAAGACCCTACAACGGACAGTGAACACTGCCGCAAAGATCATCGGTGCCCCTCTCCCCTCCATCCTGGACATTTTCCTTTCACGATGCTCCAACAAGGCCACCGGCATCGTGAAGGACCCCACCCACCCCTCTCACAACCTCTTTCAGCTCCTGCCATCAGGTAGAAGGTACCGGAGCATCAGAGCTCGCTCTGTCAGATTGCTCAACAGCTTTTTTCCCCAGGCTGTGAGAGCTCTTAACTCCAATCCCCCTGTCCCCCTCTGAAACCATGAACACCTCAGCCCTCCCACCCCCCAACTCATTAAAAACTGTTGACAATTTTACTAAGTGCAATTCTGAATGTGCTACACACAGGTGAGTGGGCTATACAAACCACCTGCAGTAACGCACTCATCCCACTATATACACACTAGACACTTTCTACAAACACTCCCTGCCACAAAGACTCTTAAGAAAATATATGTCTACTTGAACATTGCACTACAAAATAATACATGTTTAATTGAGCATTGCACTACAAAATCTTTTTGCACTATGCACTGTCTCCCACAAATCTCTCTTCTGCACAATTTAATGTACAAAATATATATTTTTCTGCACAATTTCATGTACATATATCTCTTTCGCACAATTTCATGTACAGTATTTATGTAAAGTTTTTGTACAGTCTCAGTTTGTGTATGTGTGGTCAACTAGGTATAGCAGTTATAGTATTTTTAGTATATATGTAGTCAGATAGTTAACTGTTGTATAGCTCTATTGTTTTTCCTATACTTTCATTGTTGTGTTTATCTTATGTTTAACTAGTATGTAGCACCGTGGTCCTGCGAGACACGACATTTCGTTCCACTATATGTCCACACATGTAGCAGAATGACAATAAAGCTCGACTTGACTTGACTTGATAGGTAAGACTCAAACCATTGGAGTGCAGTTCCTAAGATGCCCTTTCTCAACAGGGTTGACAGGAGGATCTGGTGGTTGACCGTATCAACGGTAATATAATAATAATAATAATAATAATAATAATAATAATAATATAATCATATATCGTACCCTATGCCCTTTGCCAATAGGGTTGACAGGAGGATCTAATGGTTAACCATGTCAAAAGCAGCGGACAGATCCAACAAGATAAGTACTGAAGATTTGGAATCTGCTCTTGCCAGTCTTAGGGCTTCAACAACTGAGAGCAAGGATGTCTCGGTTGAATGTCCACTTCTGAAACCAGACTGGTTGCTGTTGAGGAGGTTGTCCTGTGTGAGAAAAGCAGAGACTTGGTTGAACACAGCTCGTTCAAATGTTTTTGCAAAGAAAGGAAGAAGGGAAACCGGTCTGTAGTTCGCTAAAAGAGATGGGTTAAGGCTGGGTTTCTTAAGTAGTGGGGTTATATGAGCCTGTATAAATGCTGAGGGAAAAACACCATTCTGAAGGGATGTATTAATGATGTGAGTGAGTGCAGGTACAACTGCAGGAGAAATGGCTTGAAGGAGATGAGATGGAATAGGATCAAGCGGACAAGTAGTAGGATGAATAGAAAGGATGAGTTTGGAGACTTCTGCCTCAGTGAGTGAAAAGAAGGATGTGAACGAGTGTATGTTTGTAAGCACCAAAACAAACACGCCCAGGACCTCACCCCTATTTTGATATCTCCACCCCACACATATGAACAACCATGGCAACGACGATCGCGGAAACAAGCAAAGATGACACACAAGCATATTCAAACAAAAGCCAACACAGACAAGTTGTGTGAAACAATGCAAAATCAATGTTATTCACCTATCAAGAAGTAACAACGCAACCTCGGCATCTGATTCCAGGCCTTCCTGCTCCTTGAATTCTCTCCACTGTTTGAAAGCTGCTCCAATATTTACGCAGGTCCTACTTCTTGCCTGATCATAACCATTCTTTATAATGTTTTGTTCCTCTGATACTTTCCTCTTTTTATCTGCCATCTCTCGCTATCTATAGTCGATCTACTAATATCCGTCCTATGCACTCAAATTGAGCACTCTTTTCTCTATATCAGTACTAGACACGCCCCTTACTGCTGATTGGCTACAAGTGTGTTTTGGGACTTTGTCCGACACTGGTCAAAAGCATTTTTCAAATATTGCTTATTGCACCTTTAAACTTCTCGACCACTGCTATACTCTGCAACTCAAATAAGAGGAGAACTGAAGCTCAGAGCATCTGCAAACATGGCTACAGGTCGCTTAAATCTCAAGGAACCCCGCAGGGCGAGATATGAATTAGCTCGCCTTATGAGTGTCCTGCCCAGGGTGGCTTCTTGAAGCCAGAACACCTCATAAGGTAGCAGAACCATTCCTTCAGCCTGAAGGATCTGACAGGCATCCATCATCAGAGAGCATGATACGCAATACCACTAAAAAGGTGAGAGGAGTACCACCAGGCTCATCCTGGAATCTACCAAATCAAGGACACCCGAAAAGGCCTAACAACTTGAGGATGCAGCACTGCTTTGGAACCTTGATGACTAAGGAAGCCCCTGAAGGGGGCCTAACAACTCTGTGTCAAGATCAAGTGATGATATAAATAGGGAGGCCTAAGAAGTAAGGCCTAACAACATGCTATTAAGGGAACCAGAATTCTGTACCAGAGATGCACCTACAAGTAGCCCTCAGGAGCTCGAGGGAGGTACAGTCAAGCTCCTGCCCCCGGGGAGCAGAATGCTCAACTATACATACTCATAGGTGAAGAGCATCGGCTCAATCTAGGGGAACAAAAAGGGCCAAGGAAGCTACGCAGACCTGCAACTTGGACTAAAGAGAACCTAATTGGGAAGGCCAAGTAGAGCACAAAACCCAAGAGGTCACCAGGATGAAGGGAGGGAGGGTCCCAGGTAAGACCTATCTTATGGAGACATGGTTGGAGGAACCACACTTGGAGTCAACCTAGATTCAGATTATCAACAGGCAGCTCTATGTAGATAGAAACAGTCAAAAACATCATCGGTTCAGCACAGGGGACTTACGAGAGCACTTTGTCTGGATCACCTCCCTCAAGTCTTACCTCTGTCTTTTTGACTCATGCTCAGCTGCCTTCAAGTCCTTTATCCCTAGAGGGCTCAGACCTGGGCCTTCGAGTGATGTAGGATTTGAAGCAGCTGAGCACATCTTTGCCTCCTTAAACTTCTTGATCACTGTCTTAATGGAAGTGTCAAAATGTTTAAAAACCTTCTCGATGGACATCGGGAAGGAATGGAAGGCTCACTTGATCTGGAGGGTTATGGCCAGAAAAGTAGCGCTCATCCAAGCAGCCCCGAGCGACTTCCTTCCTGACACACTTTCACGGTAAGTCCAGCCTAACCATGGCGGGCTCCAAAACCTCAAGTAGCTCCGCATACGCAGGGCAGGAGTCCAGCAGAGCACTTGCCACCGGGTCAGAGGATGTGAGAGACAGCACATCCTCATCCAGCAGTTCACTCTTATTTGTGGCCGAAGAGCGTGAAAAAGTGAAAGAGTGAAAAAACGAGTGCTTTTTCATAGTAAAAAGCTCCCAATAAACACATGCTGCCTCCTCGAGGACATTGCATGCATGCTCCTCGCCCAAACACAAGACGCAAAGATCATGTGTGTCATCAGGTGTCAGAAAATGGTGACACGTCACACAGATCAGCACACATCTTAAACGTGTTACTAGTGCTCGCCATAGTGAAAGAAAGTAGTGTTTTTACTGTAATACACGTGCGTCAAACAAAACTGACCCTGAAGATGAAGAAGAGGATGACACATTCTCCCTCTTATACTATGCTCATGCCGGAAGTGACGTCATAGGCTGTTGCCAGACAATGTTATTGTCGTGTTTAAACATGTGCTTCAGACACCAGTCACTAGCGGACGCAGTTTGAGTTCCCCTGAAAGGGAAAGATAAAGAGTAAGGTCAAGCTCTAAAAAGTGCAAAATTGTTCTATGGAATTTCCCTTTTCCCCTCCCCCAAAAATCAACATTAACTTTGAAATTGCGAATATATTGTAAAATAACTAATATAATATAATATTTTGGTTTCTGGGAAAATCTCAGCAGAACTGTAACGGGAGTCCACTGGAGGCGAGTTTAAGAACCGAAGTGCAGTTTTATTTACAAAAGTATAATCCAAACAAACGAAGACTTGACTTGAAGTACATTTGATTTGAAACAGGCTTGACATGCCATGAACAGACTTGGCATGAACAGACTAGACTCACCGACAGCGGGTTACAACATCAATACACGACAGGACACAATGGCAATATGATGGCTACTTATAGCAAACAATACAGGTCACATGACAAGAACCAAGCAATGAGAGACAGGACACATGACTAGGACAACCAATCAGAACATGACACAATGAACAAAGGAACCAATAGCATGAATACATGAGGGCAAGGGAAGCATGACACAAACAGGGACCATAACTAAACTCCAAAATAAAATACATGAAAACATCAACATAAAACAAAACCCAAAACCCCACTTTGCAAGAATATGATTCAGATTAATACAAAATAAGTTCAGAAGCCCTGTAAATAAATAAATAACAAATAAATATATAAATAACACTACTATAAGATGCTACTATATTACTGGACCTGCATAAACAAACAGTATTCTCTGAGAACCTAGCTTTAAAATATAAATATGAACTTTATTAACTATATTGTGTTGTCCTTTCCGTACCACATTCCTGTCTTTGTCCAGAGCTCACCAAAAATAAGACTGAGCCTAGGAAAATCATCCGTTCACCATATGACATGATCATTGTTAATAATGATCTTGCGTGAGATCTATGGACAATTTGGTGTGAGAAAGAACACGCTGTCAGTCAGGAGATTCTAGATCAAACAGCAGACTAGGAGCTTTTCTGTCACTAGATTTGAAACTTAACAAATTCACACATCAGCTGGTGTAAAGCTGTGATCTGTTTCGATTTAAAACACATTTGACAAATCTGTTTATACTCTATTGTCTTAGTATTGCATGTGTGAGCAACTCTCACTTCTCCTCTTTGTTTCAAAGGGGAAGTTATTAATTTCCAACATGCATTCCAATAGTCCATAGAAAGCTCTTTATTTGCCATTTTAAAAAGAGCTTTGCAGTGCAAAAAATGGTTTAACAACATAAAATGCAATAATTCTTCTTTAATATTGTGGTTGAAAATGAGGCAAAGGTTTATTTATTTAAAACATTTATGCAACATGTATACATATGTAATATTATTGGTTTGTGGCAATAATAGCTTTCCTGAGGCGTATCCAGAATCTCATGTTACTGAAAGGGTCTCTGCTCCACTTTAGGTATGTGTTCTTTTTCAGATGCTTATGAAGTCCAAACACTTTCTTAGTCTTCCTCTCTTCCACATCTTCCAGAATGATGATGATGATGTTGGCACTGCGTTCCATCATAAAGCGAGACTGAGCTAATTCAAACTCAAAGCGACACCAGGCACTATCAATGAAGTGTTGAGACACGACCACAATGATTTTGCGACTGCCCATTATTCCTTCATCGATAATGTTGGAGGCAATGGACTTCCCTGCTTGAAAGTCCCGCATATGAAGGCAAAGCTGAATAGGTGGAACACCATTCTCCAGATTCTCCATCAGTTCATTCATGACCCAGACTTCATCATAGCTGGAGAAAATCACAAATGCGTCATAGGAACATTCTTGTTGTCCAGGTGATCTATAGCCTCTCAATAGAATACAGCAATACTGAAGATAAAACTGGAACCTATAAACCAAGAATGAAAAAAGAACTACTACTGTAACAAAACATACAGATAAAACAATTGTGAGTCTTTTCTTGTGCACACAGCTGTCAATGTCAAAGTCTGTTGCTCTAAAATCTGAACTTGGTGAAAAGGTTTTACATAAAATATTTTCTGGTTTCTTCAAAACTTTCTGATTTTGCATAATCCACAAAATAAAATCTGTCTGGGAGCAGGAGCAATCGATGGGGTTAGAGGACAAATCAAACTCTGAAAGATTTGTGGGCAATGTTTGGAGAACATGAAGTGGGATGCTAGTAATGCTGTTTTTATCGACATAAAGTGATGTTAATTGTTTCAGGTTTGGGAGGGCCAGAAAATCTATAGTCAATAAATTGTTTCCTCTCAAATTTAAAAGTCTAAGCCTTTGAAGATTTTTGAATGAGTTTGGATGTAACTCTACCACACGGCAATACGACATGTCAAGATGCTCTAGAAAAGTGAGATTATTAAACAAATATCTTGCTACATCACCCTGAAAATTACTTCCGGCCATCTTAAGAACATTAAGATTAATCAGTCCATAAAAGCAATATATGTTAATAAAGGTGATACTTGAATAAGAAATATCTAGATATCTCAAATACTTTAAGTTAGAGAAAAGAGAAAGGTATCCCATACCTACAACCCTTGTATGATGGAAATCTAGAATCTCAAGGGAATCAAGTCCATTAAATGGTCCTATAGAAAGACCAATTTGTGGATTTAGACTCAAATTTAGATACCTCAACTGAGGGGTGCCAGAAAAAAATAAGCAGCATGATGTTAATGTAATTTGGTTTGAACTCAGATCCACATACTGAAGACTAGGCATGTCTATGAAGTCTGGAATTTGGGTTGCAACATTGTCTTTAAATACTAGTTTTTCTAAAGTATGGAGATGTGCAAGTTGCTTGCCTGGCACAGTATCTAATTGATTGGAAATCAAATAAAGCTCCTTGATTTCATAAAATGGCACATTCGCTATTTCACGAATTATACCACCCTTCACAGCTACAATTGTGGCATTAATCATACAGCGAAAGATACTAACTGGCACATCATGCCTTTCTTTCATGTAATAATATACCTCATGAAAATTAATAAAGCAAAGACCATCTAAATAGTTTGCATCTGATGACAAAATCTTGTAATCACACCTGTATTTTCCAAACATGAGCCTTTTGACATTGAGACCATATAAAGCTTTTAGACCAGCTTTCTGAGCAGCAGGCGAAACAAAGGCAGATCGGATGTTCAGTTCTCGAAGATAAATATCTTTGAAAGCTCCTGGTTCAATGTATAATAACGGATTCCTAGAGAGGATCAAAGTCATGTTTCTGCTGATCTCTCGCAAGAAAACTGTGTGATCAGTTTTGATGATGGATATATTATTGGCATGTAGATCAAGTAAACTGAAATCTTTGAAGGTGCTCATGAATGGAGGGAGAGACATGGACTGGATGTTATTTGTCCCGACTCTAAGCTCCTGCAGCTTGGTTAGGTTATTCATTTGAAGCTTTAATGATGAGAGACCAACATCCACAAGAACTAGTCTTTGTAGATTATGTAAAGAATTTAAGCATCCAGGTCCAAAATATGTAATAGGATTTCCAGTAAGAATCAAAGTAGTCAAATTCTTCACATTGTAGAAAGTATCATTTTCAATGTGCTTGATTTGGCATCTGAAAGCAAATACATCAATCAATATTATTTACAGAACAACACATACATATTTAGATGGTAACAATATTACTTACCTTGACAGATCAAGGACTTGCAGGAAATACAAAACAGGGAAAACAGTCTTCTGTAAGCGTTTCAAAACATTAAAACTGAAATCCAGAATTTGAACAGAGGAAGGTATACTGGGTGGTATGTAACTGAGGTTTCTTCCCATGCATGAGTAGTGCAGATTCTCAGTAATCTAAATAAATAAATAAATAAAATGAATAAATCTCACAACAGTAAAAAAAAATAAAAAAATAGATTTAAATGGGAAAAACTTACTTTTGTGCATGATTCTCCAGCACTTATGGAAAAATATATCATGAAAGCACTTACAGTAAAGAAAGTCATCTTGAGTGATCTCAACCGGTCATAAAAATGTGCCTTGGTAGAGGTCATCAATTATGAGGAACAAATGCCATGGTTTTCAACAATGGGGAACTATGGGTGAAAGGATGTCAAAGAGAAGTAGGCTTGTGCTTAATTTCGTAAATCCTGAATGAAGAAGTACCTTTCTGAATAGATGAATTGTAATATTAAAATCCAATTTCCTATACAATTATATATAATATTAATTTTAGTTTTTAGTTTTAAATTTAAAGCTAAAAAAAAAAAAAAAATTGCACATTTATTTATCTAGGCAAAATTTTATCCAAAGTACCCTAGATCTTCTAAATCTGGAAGGCCTGCAAGTACACCATTACAGAAGAGTAGTTTTAAAATGACCAGTGGCAGGTCTAGAGCTGTGCAGCCACAAAAGGTCTGATTTTCCTTGTTATTGAGCATAAATCTGCATCAGCATTTTGAGCTGGTTAAGGTCCCTTTGGTTGCTATAACTTACCAGCTACTTACCTGATAGTCCAATGGTGAACAAAATGTTCCCCCAAGCATTAATATTGTAGTCTGGGATATCATCTGGTACAGAAATGGATGGCCAGAGACCAGCAATATTAACTTCCATTGTCATTGTACAAGTCTATTCCAACGTATAACCACTGAACATTTTTCAACTTCCTGCAAGCAAAAAAATAAATAAAAATGTGTAGTGCTCAGTGTGAAAAAGATGCTCATCAGTTCATTAAATACATGGCACTCTCAGTGCAACAACTGAAAAAATACGGGAAGCTAAGCAGAAGATAATGGTCAAGAAGAGCAGGGGGCTCAGCACTGATCGCTTGGGTACCCCAATGGTTAGTTGGTGTGATTCAGGGTGTTTTCAGAAGTGTAGATCATTTGCTTTGTTCACACCTGCCCAAACAAACCGCAAAAAGAGTGACAACGAACACTAGTGCGATTCAACCAAACTAAATGAGGCAGGGGTGAAAGCACCCTCAGACATCCATCTTTTTAGTATACTGTATATTATATAATTGATGCCAATGATGCCAAACGCTACAAATGTTGAGAAAAGAATTCGATAATTTGTCATGTCATCAGGGAGTGGACACAGACAATCTTAAGGTAGCTCTTGCCAGCTGTGGGGCTTTAGTAACTGAAACCTTGGCTGTCTTAATGAAATGATGAAATGTGCACTTTTGAAGCCAAAATAGTTGGAATCTAGCAAGTTGTTCTGTGAAAGGAAGCAGAAAGAATGAACCGAAAAGAATTCACGTCACACCCCTGTTCATCAATTTGCACTGGCTACCAATAGCTGCTCGCATAAAATTCAAGGCATTAATATTTGCCTACAAAACCACCTCTGGCTCTGCACCCCTTTACCTAAATTCAGTACTTCAGACCTATGTGCCCTCTAGAAGCTTGCGTTCTGCAAGTGAACAACGCATTATTGTGCCATCCCAAAAAGGCACAAAATCACTTTCACAGACTTTTTCATTCACTCTATCACGCTCTATTCTAATTCTATTTTATCTATCTGTCTTCTTTTTATTTAAAAAAAAAAATACACACACACACACACCCTTGACCCTCTATCAATTGCACATTTATTCTCTACCTGCTACCTTTTCTTTAAAAACTAACACTAGCTTTCTTTTTTCTATTCTATCTACTTATTTCTTAAAAACAAAAAAAACAAAACAAAACAAAAAAAAACACTAGGTTTCTTTTTTCTATCTACTTGTTTTCTTTATATATATATATATATAAAAAAACCTTGCTATGTGTACTGTGTAAGGCTAACCGAGACTTGTCATATCGCTTGCATGTTGTTGCTCTTTTGTTGGTTTTGATTGCTTCTATTGTCCTCTTTTGTACGTCTCTTTGGATAAAAGTGTCTGCTAAATAACTAAATGTAATTGTAAATGTAAAGACAAGTCCATAGTTATTAACCAGTGCAGAACTAATAGCATTTTTTTATTTTATTTTATTTTTTTAAACAGTGCAGCTGCTTGAGCCTAACTGAATGTGCACCGATTCTACACCAATGTTTTTTCATGGATGCTATAACATAAACACTAAAAAGAATTTTTGACTATACAGATAAAACTTAAATATCACATCATAATATGACAATATGACATCATAAGCAATTGTTGGGGAACCAGTTATTACATTTTTTATAGTTTAACAAAATTATTAAAAATTGTTAACTGGTGTCTATCAATCACTAAAAACACACATTACAACACATAATAGCCTTTGTTTAATAACAATCTGCATTTATAACATTTTTCATACAGACTACCATCATGGGTGATGATATGGGCCAGGCAGGTTCCCCAGGCTGCCCAGCAAGGTTGCCCCATTTCACCAAAACCCTGGCCGAGCTGACCTCAATTCAGTTTCAGCAGGATTGCCACTAACAGCAATTCAGCCATCAAACCAGAGCCCAAAAATGTTAAAGTGCTACAAATGTTGCTATAGTTTTATTTGCTACAGCTTATTATAATGCATTAGTGTACTGTTTTATTCTGCTTTGCAAACAGTATTACATAAAGATAGAATACAAGTTGGATCATTAAAGCAAACATACAGTTTCACCCAATCTCCTGTTAAAGGGATAGTTCACCCAAAAATGAAAATTTTGTCATTAATTACTCAACCTCATGTCGTTCCAAACCTGTAAGACCATCGTTCATCTTCAGAGCTCAAATTAAGATATTTTTGATGAATTCTGAGAGCTCTCTGACCCTCCCATAGACAGCAAGGCTCCTTACACAATCAAGACTCCGAAACGTAGCAAGGACATTGTTAAAATAATCCATGTGACATCAGGGGTTTAACCGTAATTTTACAAAGCTATGAGAATACTTTTTGTGCGCAAAGAAAACAAAATAACAACTTTATTCAACAATTTGTCTCCTCCGCATCACCCTGGCGCCATTTTGGAGAGTATCACATATGTAAACAACATATGCAACGTATGTACGCAGATACATTGTTTACATTCAGATCAAAGCGTAAACAGCATAAACAACGTATTCGCGTACGGTGCTGCTGACATAGAACAGCATACGTTGTTTACGTATGTGATACTCCAATTTGGCGCAAGGGTGACACGGAGGAGACGAATTGTTAAATAAAGTTGTTGTTTTTGTTCTCTTTGTGCACAAAAAGTATTCTCGTAGCTTCGTAAAACCCGTGATGTCAAATGGACTATTTTACTAATCTCCATGCTACGTTTCTGAGCCTTGATCGTGTTAGGATCCTTGCTGTCTATGAGAGGGTCAGAGAGCTCTCGGAATTCATCAAAATATCTTAAAGGGTTGGATATTATATGGATATTTTTCTTACATAAATGCATCAATTCACTACAGGAGGCCTTTATTCACTCCCTGGAGCCGTGTGAGGCACGTTTTATTATGGATGTCCTTGATTTATTTGACGTCTTTTGGACTGTTGAACAAAAACATCCGCCAACTCCCATAATTTTTTATATAACTCCCATTGGATTCGTCTGAAAGAAGAAAGTCATATACACCTAGGATGCTTTGAGGGTGAGTAAAACATGGGCTAATTGTCATTTTTGGGTGAAATAAGCCTTTAATTTGTGTTCCAAAGGTGAACAAAGATCTTACAGGTTTGGATCGAGATGAGGGTGAGTAATTAATGACAGACTTTTCATTTTTGGGTGAACTATCCCTTTAATCTTGAGTACTTATAGAGTAGTATTGCACCCTTCATATCTCCAAAGAGTCTTTAGTTTTGTCATATTTATAAAAGAAAGATGCAGCTTTCTGTTCAAAAACAGCCATTTTCTTTCGAAAACAGCCATGCTCCTGAAAGCGTGCCATGGGTGGAGCTAAAGAGTCACAAGCTCTTGAGCGCCGAATGCCAACAAAACACAGAAATTTAAAGCAGTTTTACTTACAGCCTGTAGTTACGAATCATGGACCAGGATCTTTTATTGCTGGGTCCTCTCCATCTTTCAGTATCAAACCATGTGCAAATCCAGCGTCGAACTGGGCCTTTTTTATAAACAACACACTTGCGAAACTCCGTTGCTTCCAGGAAAGAACAATCTGCATTACGTAACACTGGGTTCTTTGGGAAGCTGAACAAGGTTATCTTTCCCTTACAACCAAAACCACACTTCTTTGGAGACATTCTTCCTGAGAAAGTCCTGTGCAGTGCTGCCGAATGAAGCACCTTGATGCTCTCACTCTCGCTCTGCTTGCTGTGTGCGTGCTCTTCCAGGAGAAATGCCCATACAAGAAGTTCCACCCTTCATAACATCATGAAGAGCCATGCTTGAAAAAACTTTCCGAAACTTGTACGATCCCAGCAGGAGTGTATTTGGCACAGAAATACTTCCGCCATACGTACAAATTTAGTTTTTGAAACTTTGGCCATGTTTAGAATGAGAATCCAACTCTTTAACAGTGTAAATAACTCAGAATGCATGAAGTAGCATCATAAACTTTATATTGTTTTAGGGCGTTGTTCAATATATTTTTAAGTGACACATTTTCATCACATCAATGATATGAGACATATCAAAGTAGGACCGTATAAGAGATTGGTTTCCGTTTGGTGAACTCTGGCCTGCCAATTTACTTCCAGCACAGAGACATTTAAACAGATGAGGATGTAGATGTAAGATTTGGAATTTAACTTTTTTCCTGATTGCAAAATAATTACGATTCAGCAAAGGAATTTTATTGTGATGTGATTGTAAAATCACGTGCAAAGATTTATGTGCAGAACTCCCTACAAAGAACAAACCACACTAGTCAGGATGAAAGTAATTAATTAGTAATTAATTTGACAAATTTGTTTACATTATTGTTGTACTCAGGAAGGGACGTTCTGAAGTGCATTTACAAGAAAGGTAGAAAAAAACCATTGTTCACATTATCTACAACAATGGCATCTTTGCCAAAACTTGTTGAATACAACCTAGAAAAAAGCAATTAAATTTTTCTTTAAATACATAGTTTAAAAATGAGGCACCAGTTTATTTCATCAAAATACACAATGTAGGGTCCAAAATGTAATGATTATTTCACCAATAGAGGGCGATGTGCATTGCAGTGCATAAGTAGGTCACCTGTTCACATCAAGCGATATTTATCTTCCGTTGAAGTTGTATTAGACAGGTATGGGTGACGGGAACATATGTGATCCCGGACCACAAAACCATTTTTTGGGTCATTTTTTTCAAAATTGAGATTTATACATCATCTGAATAAATAAATAAGCTTTCCATTGATGTATGGTTTGATAGGATGGGACAATATTTGGCCGAGATACAACTATTTGAAAATCTGGAATCTGAGGGTGCAAAAAAAATCAGAATATTGAGAAAATCGCCTTTAAAGTTGTCCAAATGAAGTTCTTAGTAATGCATATTACTGATAATAAATGAAATTTTCATATATTCAAGGTAGGAAATTTACAAAATATCTTCATGGAACATGATCTTTACTTAATATCCTAATGATTTCTGGCATAAAAGAAAAATCTATAATTTTGACCCATACAATGTATTGTTGGCTATTGCTACAAATATACCTGTGGTACTTATGACTGGTTTTGTGCTCCAGGGTAACATATGGTTCTTACCATAGCTCCACATGTTTTTAGTGTATGTGTTTTTTGTTGTTTTTGTTGTGTTATTTAATAAATGAATGAGACAAGATACAGACTGTGTGGGCATTGTTTATTCCAACCTATGAGTCCAAAACAACTTAGCACGCTGTCCTGACTTATAGGTAAGCCACTACATACACAATGATCAGGTCAAAGCTGTTGTGAAAAAACTGGAAAGCTGTACTGACAAACTATCTTGAGGTATACACAACTATCCATTTTCCAAAAAATATTATTGGTTTGTGGCAATAATAGCTTTCCTGAGGCGTATCCAGAATCTCGTGTTACTGAAAGGGTCTCTGCTCCACTTTAGGTATGTGTTCTTTTTCAGATGCTTATGAAGTCCAAACACTTTCTTAAAGTCTTCCTCTCTTCCAGAATGATGATGATGTTGGCACTGCGTTCCATCATAAAGCGAGACTGAGCTAATTCAAACTCAAAGCGACACCAGGCACTATCAATGAAGTGTTGAGACACGACCACAATGATTTTGCGACTGCCCATTATTCCTTCATCGATAATGTTGGAGGCGATGGACTTCCCTGCTTGAAAGTCCCACATATGAAGGCAAAGCTGAATAGGTGGAACACCGTTCTCCAGATTCTCCATCAGTTCATTCATGACCCAGACTTCATCATAGCTGGAGAAAACCACAAATGCGTCATAGGAACATTCTTGTTGACCAGGTGATCTGTAGCCTCTCAGTAAAATACAGCAATACTGAAGATAAAACTGAAACCTATAAACCAAGAATGATAAAAGAACTACTACTGCAACAAAACACACAGATAAAACAATTGAGTCTTTTCTTGTGCACACAGCTGTCAATGTCAAAGTCTGTTGTTCTAAAATCAGAGCTTGGTGAGAAAGGTTCTACAGAAAATGTTTTCTGGTTCCTTCAAAACGTTCTGATTTTGGATAATCCACAAAATAAAATATGTCTGGGAGCAGGAGCAATCGATGGGGTTGGAAGACTAATCAAACTCTGAAAGATTTGTGGGCAACTTTTGGAGAACATGAAGTGGGATGCTAGTAATGCTGTTTTTATTGACATAGAGTGGTTAATTCTTTAAGGTCTGGGTAGGCCAGAAAATTTATTTTTAGTCATTAAATGGTTACCTCTGAGATTCAAAAGTCTAAGCCTTTGAAGATTTCTGAATGAGCTTGGATGTAACACTACCATATGACAATATGGTAAAGGTGCTCTAGAAAAGTGAGATTATTAAATAAATATCTATCTACATCACCTTGAAAATTGTTGCCGGCAATCTTGAGAACATTAATACTCTTCAGCCCATAAAAGCTGAATATGTTAGTAAAGGTGATACTTGAATAAGAAACATCCAGATACCTCAAGTACTTTAAGTTAGACAAAACTGAAAGGTATCCGAATTACAACAGTTGTATGGTGGAAATCTAGAATCTCAAGGTAATCAAGTCCTCCTAAATCAAGGCCAATTTCTGCATTACTACTCAAATTCAAATATTTGATTTGAAGGGTGCCAAATAAAAGTGAGGGGCAGCACTGTTTTAATCTAATTCGGTTAGAGCTCAAATCCAAATACTGAAGCTTAGGCATGTCTATGAAGTCATCAGCCCAAATAGGTGCACTGTTGTGTGTAATTACTAGTTTTTCTAAAGTATGGAGATGTGAAAGCTGTTTACCTGGCAAAGTACTTAACGCAACAGAAATCAAGTAAAGCTCCTTGATTTCACGAAAACGTACATACTCCATTTCATCAATTAGACCTCTGATTACTGCTACATTTGTGGCATTAATCATACAGTGAAAGACAGAAAATGGCTCACTAGGCTTCTCCATAATGTAATAATATACCTCCTGGAAATAAATAGAGCACAGACCATCTAAAAAGTCAGTATCTGAAAAGTGAAATCTGAAACCGCCCTTGTGCTTCCCAAATTTCAGCCTTTTGACATTAAGACCATATGTAGCTTTTAGGCCAGCTTGCTGAGCAGCAGGCGAAACAAAGGCAGATCGGATGTTCAGTTCTCTAAGATAAATGTCTTTGAAAGTTCCTAGTTCAATGTATAATAACGGATTCCTAGAGAGATTCAAAGTCATGTTTCTTCCGATCTCTCGCAACACAGCAGTGTGATCAGTTTTGATGATGGATATATTATTGGCATGTAGATCAAGTAAACTGAAATCTTTGAAGGTGCTCGTGAATGGAGGTAGAGACATGGACTGGATGTTATTTGTCCCGACTCTAAGCTCCTGCAGCTTGGTTAGGTCATTCATTTGAAGCTTTAATGATGAGAGACCAACATCTACAAGAACTAGTCTTTGTAGATTATGTAAGGAATTCAAGCATCCAGGTCCAAAATATGTGATGGGGTTTCCAGTGAGAATCAAAGTAGTCAAATTCTTCACATTGTAGAAAGCATCATTTTCAATGTGCCCGATGTAGCATCTGAAAGCAAATACATAAATTTAATATAATTTATAGAGCAGCAACACATTATACAACGTATTTAGATGGTAAAAATATTGCTTACCTTGGTAGATCAAGGGCTCTCAAAAAAGAAAACTGGGAAAACAGTTTTCTTTAAGTTTCAAAACATTAAAACTGAAATCCAGAGATTCAACGGATGAAGAAATACTGGATGGTATGTAGCTGAGGTTTCTTCCCATGCATGAGTAGTCCAGATTCTCAGTAATCTTAAATTAAAAAATAAATAAATAAATTCTTAAATTTCACAATCAATTTAAAAAAAAAATATATATATATATATATATATATATATATATATATATATATATATATATATATATATATATATATATATATATATATATATATATATATATATATATATATATATATATAAACAGTAATTAAGAAGAAATTCAGAAAACTTACTTTTGAGTACGATTGTCCAGCCCCAATAGAAAAATATATAATGAAAGAACTAGTAGTGAAAAATTCATCTTGACTCTTCTAATCAGATTTTCTCAACCTGTCATAAAATAAGCCAGCCTTGTTTGAGGTCATTGAATATGAGGTCATGGTTTTAAATAATGAGGAATTTTGGCTGAAAATACATAAAGAGAAGTATTGAATAAGTCATTAATTTCTAAAACATCCCAAATGAATTTAAAAAAAAGAAACATTTAAAAAGAATTGAAATCAATTTAAAAGAAAAAAAAAAAGTTTCATAAAGAAAATAATTACCTCTATGATTTACAATCTACAATGAACTGTTGAAACTGACATTTACATTACTAAATCTCCAGTAACCATTATAACATGATCACCAACAACATAGTAAACATGTAACTGACTGCTCAGGACCTTGACTAAAAAATAATCTACTGGCCCTAATGTGAAAAACATGTCCACTGTAACTGTTAAGAAAATATCTACACATGTAATCTTCCACTCAACCACTGGAAACAAAACATGTTTAAACCTAAAAGAAAAGCACACAGAAGAACGATAAACATCAGCTACCAGCAGATGGCCCTGCACACACATCTAACACAAGGTAACTTCAGTCAGAAACTTCAATTTCCTGTTCACTTTGCTACAAGGATAACCTCAACAATTACTCTTTTAGTATAATCTGACCTTCAGATTTTAACAACAATCCTACAGATTAAACTTAAAATATTAAGTCACCAATAATGTGTCTTCCTCAACATAATACAATTTTTTTACAATGTTAAATACACTACAACATAGCAAATCTGGACAAAAGCAGATAGGTACTATAAAAACACTATGAACTTGTTGATAGTCAACAACCTTTATTTATCCATATAAGCGAGCCACTCAAAGATGGGGGAATAGACAAATAGGACGATAACTGACCACTACAGAGGGCAATCAACAAATGGATCAATGGCATTGTAAGTTTCTTTAACCTCTATTCTACAAAGAGGCTTGTTGACAGACAAGTAAATTAAAAGAAAGAAGTAACAGTGTAAACACTCATGTACAGAGAAGCAAAAAAAATAAAATAAAAATAAAATAATAAAAAAAATAAAAATAGGTCAAATTAAAACATTGATTAGTATGTGAAGAAACAAAAGGAGCGGGAGCCAAAACCTTATTTTTTCTATTACAGCTCAGCATACATTTCTACATGGCATGCAATAAGGCACCTAACTAACACAATGAATAAACCTATGCTACGTGATGAAGCACAATTGTTATCCAATGGAAAAGAAAGAATAGTTCTGAATGATACAATGTTCACTCCCATAAAAACAGTATTTCTTTCACTTCCCTTTCAATTACCCAAACCTTATTAAAAAAATACATCCGTTTGTAAAAGATTTTCTCCATACACAGAACTGTAAATAGAAAACACAAACCCATGGAATCAAGGGGGGGGGAACAAATCAAACAAATTTCAAAAAAAGCAAGCTATATTTTGTATTTGCATTTAAGTATACACAATCTATTATTATTATTATTATTATTAATAAATGTTGATACTCTGCAAAACGTATCCAGAATACAACTAAATGCTATACATTGCTGTCTGACTTGAGCAATGACTGGGAAAATGCACAGTCATTGGTAACACAGGTGGATAGCAGGGAGAAGCACTGAAGACATTCAGGGGAATGCTTAGGCTGTACCAAGTCCACATAATATAACAAAATCAGCTGTACAATTCAGTTGTGTTGAAAATTAGCAACATGAAAAATAAACCGAATCTCCCAACAGAATGTATACATTATCTGATTTTGTTGGGTTGACCTTTTATGATTAAGGTCTACTTTTCTCAACTTGACTCGATGACAAGACGTTTCTTGCCCCTCACTTTTTGTGCTGCTCTCGAGCGAATTTCCCAGAGTTAGTCAAGTTAATATGCTGTTTTAGGTAGCAGACTCTGTTGGTTCGTATCATAAAGGGTTAATAATTAATATAGCCTTTATATAGGACAGCTTGTTCAAAACTAGTGTCATCCCCTAAAAGCACCATCCCACTTCACCTACAAGAGATGGATAAGACTAACTGGATCATACATCAAAAATGCTCAAATTTTTTCAGAAAACTGCAGCACACTACTCACCTATACATCTATATAAAAGGAAATCAACATATTTACATGTGATAGTTTCTCAACCCATTAATGATACAGAGATGAGTAAAAGATACAAACTAGGGGAGTGAATAGTTGTGTCTAGACCTATTTGCTTAATTATCTACCATTCAAAACCAGCTTGACCTAATACTCCGTTCAAGATTGTGCCAGGCTTCAATAAACTTCTAGCTTAAAGCACAAGTCAGCAATGATGGAAGTTGTGTCTATGGTTTTAATCACACACCATGTTCCAGAATGACATGTGTGCATCTAGTCGTGCACATTACACAAGGGATTTCAGTGTCAATCATACCAGATTTAAATTCATTGCTCTTAAAAAGTCAAAGGACTCGATTTTATAAGTTCCCTCAGAGCAGGTCCACGCCGACTTTCTGGATTTTCTTGCATCTTTTGCCAAACTCTTTAACATTACAAGCTGGCCTGAATCATGGGATGAATGGTAGCGCACCACTTGTGGGAGAGGAAAGCAGGCTTACTGATCAATATGAATTCTGTGATGCCTAGAGAGAGAAGACGAATGATTGAAACCCTTTCCACACTGAGCACACCTATATGGTTTCTCACTCTGAAGGATTCTCTGTTTCAAGATGGTAGTGTGGGGGAATCCCTTTCCTGTTGCAATAGCACTATAAGTTGACTTATCCTCCAAATGAACCCGTTGGTGCCTTGCGAGAGAGGAGGGATGATTGAACCTCTTCCCACACTGAGCACAGGTGTAGGACTTTCCATCAGAATGAGTCCTCTGATGCCTGGATAGCGATGACGAGTGATTGAAGCTCTTCTCACAATGGTTGCAGCTGTATGGCTTTTCACCTGTGTGCATTCCCCTCTTCAGCGTAGTATCGAAGGGGAAATCTTTATCCGCCTGGGCGTACATCTTGGCCTCAAGGTGGACCTTGTGGTGACGTGACAAGGAAGAGGAATGATTGAAACCCTTGTCGCACTGAGAGCAGCGGTAGGGCTTTCCACCCTGATGGACCAGCTGATGCTTCTTGAGGTGGCGTTTCCTGACAAAGCTCTTCCGACACTGGGTGCACTTGTAGGGCTTCTCCCCTGAGTGGATTCTCTGATGCTCTCTTAACGTGGCTGCTGCCGCAAAACACTTTCCACACTGGGTACATCTGTGTGGCTTTTCACCAGCATGAGTCTTCTGGTGCTGTTTGAGATTGGAAGCCGTCGTAAAGCCTTTACCACACTGAAGACAGGTAAACGGCTTGTCATGGGCATGCAGCTCTTGATGTTTTTTCAGATGGCGTCTGCGCACAAAGCTTTTTCGGCATTGGGTGCATTTGTAGGGTTTGTCATCCGAATGCATTTTCATGTGTTCCCGTAGAGTGATGGCAGCGGCGAAGCTCTTGCCGCACTCTGAACATCTGTGCGGCTTTTCAGGAGAGTGCATCATCTGGTGGGGTTTCAAGTTGAATGCATCAATGACTCCTTTACCAACCATCTCAAGACCAGTGGTATAACTTTTCTCTTTCATGTGAATCCTCATGTGACTTCTTAGGCTGGCTTCCACAGCGAAGCTCTCACCACAGTGGACGCAAATGTAGGGATGAGTGGCTTTGTGGATTTCAAAGTGTTCGTGCAGATCAGACATACAGCCAAAAATCTCACCACACTCACTGCATTGCAGACCATGAGCTTCGTGGATGATAACCCCATTCTCTGACTCTACTGTAAGCTCCCCTCCATGGTCAGACTCCACCTTTACGATATGTTCTCCACCACCTATCTCCGTCTTTAACAGCACTTCACCGAGCAAATGCTCATTGCCTTTGATTTCTGCACTGCTGAAGTAATGATGATGATCGTGGTGTATTTCAGATTTAATATAATCATGGTCTGTCTCCGTTACCACATCCACACATGTCACTGCTCCTAAATCACCGTGAATAGCCTCTAGGTCAAGTCTTTTGTCCTCCTGAGTCATAATCTCAGTCTCCGCTCCATAATGCAAGTCACCGACTTGCGTATGGGCGATGACACACTCAGATCCCAACGTATCGAGACCTGGTGTGTCACAGTCAGTCTCTGACTCAGCCATCAGGACGCACTCCAGCCTGACGACTTCCGTCTTCTCGGTTAAGTGAAACTTAGCGTTGCTCTACGAGCACCGCTTTCCCGCAAAGAAACTTGAAAGGATGCCTGTCACAGGCTCAGACAGTTTTTGAGTCAGGATCAGTCCTGCCTGTCGGAAGACAGCAAATATTTAAACTCAACTACATAATCATAATGAAATATTTCAGCTCAAACATTTAACCATCATATAGATTTTACTGCTTGAGAACAAAAAAAATTAAGTAATGGTCTAACTACTGTTTTTAGAAAATAAATAACCATTACGTTAAGTGAATTTATGCTATTTCATGTGACAAAGAAATACATAGCTTAAACTAAATCAGGGTGTCAAACTCGGTTTCTATGGGGCCACAGCTCTGCAGAGTTTAGATTCAATCCTAATTAAATACACCCGATCCAGCTGATTAAGTCCTTCATGCATATTGGAGCAGGGTTGGAACTAAACTGTGCAAGGCTGCAGCCCTCCGGGAACTGAGTTTGACACCCCTGTCGATGAACAATAGGCAAATTATTCATTCAGACAAGTTATGAGGCTGACACAAACAAATACATCAACATCCTTTTAAGTAGAAAAGCTGCACAGAAAAACAACTGAGACCTGGGCTATATGCACCACAGCTTGCAAAAACATTTCATGATTAATTGTAAACAAAACATGAGGCTGATCTAGAAAATCATAAAAGCTAGTTAGCAGAAATATCTTTGGCTACAAATTGGCTAAGGTTAGCCTATGGGCAGCAGTTTATATTTGGCTAACTTGACAAGCTAGGTATATATGAATCTACAGTTCAGATATTCAAATGCCTCAAGCCAAATGAACAACACTGAATCAAAAAGAAATCCTTTAAACACGCCATCAATGTAGAATATACTTAAACCCATGTTTACAACTTTCACACAGCTGGTTTGTCACTGTTGGCTAGGTTAGCTGGCTAAATAGCTGCTAGTTAGCTTCCTTGAGCATGTATTATCAGCTAACTAGCTGGCTAACTAGCAATACAGCTAGATCACAAAATAATATTGAATCGATAAGCTGACAGTCCACCTTAAATTCTAAAGTTTACTCATTTCTCAGTCATACATACAAGTCTTAGTGCCGTAAAGCCATGTAGAGACTGACACTACAGCTTCGAGAAAACACAAGGCGTTTAACAGTGGGCATCTTGTGCGCCAGAGGTTGGAAGAGCTAACTAGCTGTAAAATGGCCGCCGCGACTAGCTTCCGCCCCTCATGTAAGCACGCAGAGGCAACACACAACATGAGCAAATGCAAATAAACTAGGTCATGTTAGTTGACTAGTTTTATTGCTCGCTGGGAAGCTGTGCTGTCATAGCTCTAAAAAGTCAAGATCTCGGGATATAAACAAGGGAAACAGCTCGAGTTAATGGCTAATCACAGATGTACGCTATTCGCGAAAGCCCGGGAAAGGCGCCCCCCTTCTTACATAACGCCTTTTTGTTTTGTGGCGTCGAATTAAAAACAAAATACTATGTTCTCAACGTCTTTTGCGGCTGCACGCTATTCTGAAATCGCCCAAATAATTTGACACGAGCATAGCGTTGCTATAAGCTGTGCTTATCATGCTATAGTCCTAGCCCATTTTTAGCTGCGTGAAACAAACATGGCCCGTCTTGCAGCTAAGCTGCCTCGCTAGCGGAACACTAGCTGCCCCCGCCGCCATTGCTACACAACACCTCCGAACTTCGTGACGTCCACAATTCATCGCTAACGCCGAGCGCCACTAATCGCAGCGACCTCATAAAATGTGTCAAGATACACCATTCGCCACGACGCATGACACAACGTTAATTAAATAACAACCTTGTATCAAATATAGCACGCTAGTTAGCCAGCTAAGTTACCTAGCAAAGGTAATCTAAAGACCTTGACACACATACACGTTAAACGTTCATATATTAACGTATTTTTGTAAACATTTCCGACCTCTGCCCTTTAAAGGCTGTTTTGCGAGATGCGCTGCTGGTCGTCGCGGCTTAGTCAACAGCCTGAAGATCTTCGCTGTGTTGCGTCTGTACTGCCTGGTTGCGGTTTGCACTCTTGTCACTCTTTCTCTCTCTCTCTCCCTCCCTCCTTACATACGTAGCGGGATGGCGCCGCGGATCATCTGGCGCCAACTATGATGGAGCGCATGAGCACAAAAAACAAAGCGGTGAAGAAATAAGCGCTCGGTCACCCCCTATCGTCCTGGCGGAAGGCACATTCTCCTTCAGACCCAACTAAATGATAAAACGATGAACAACAGGTTAACACTTGTTATTGCATGAGAAATCATGGGCTAACAATGAATAATACTTTTAAGGCTTGGTTAGTATCAATGGTTAATATCAATTTCTACATTCACTAATTATTTTTTTAAACATCTGAAGTTGTATAGACTAACATGAATGTATTATGAACTGACATGAACAATACATTAATCTAGATGTTATGATAAAATGCTAATTGTTTGTTTATATCTAATGCATTACTAATGAATTGAACCTTATTAAAGCATTACCAAAATAGCAATATCGCTCACTTAATTCTAAATAAACTTTGGCTGATACTTAAATGATTCCATGTAATACGATATATGATTATATTATTATTATTATTAATATTATATTATTACCGTTGATACGGTCAACCACCAGATCCTCCTGTCAACCCTATTGAGAAAGGACATCTCAGGAATCGCACTCCAGTGGTTTGAGTCTTACCTATTAGATAGGTCCTTCAAGGTGTCTTGGAGAGGTGAGGTATCCAAGTCGCAACATCTAGCTACTGGGGTGCCTCAGGGCTCAGTTCTTGGACCACTTCTCTTCTCTGTCTACATGACATCACTAGGTACTGTCATTCAGAAACATGGCTTGTCGTATAACTGCTATGCTGATGACACTCAGCTCTACCTCTCATTCCATCCTGATGATCCGATAATAGATACTTAAATGTCTCACAGTCATTTCTCAGCATGTCTAACAGTCATTTCTTGCTGGATGAAGGACCATCACCTTCAACTCAACCAAGCTAAGACAGAACTGCTTGTAGTTTCAGCAAACCCATCACTTCATCACAGTTTCACCTTCCAGTTAGGCTCATCAACCAAAACTCCTTCAAAAAACAGCCAGAAACCTTGGAGTTGTGATTGATAATAAGCTGAATTTCTCAGACCACATTGCTAAAACTCCCCGATCCTGCAGATTTGCTTTATACAATATTAGGAAGATCAGGCCCTTTCTTTCGGAACATGCAACACAACTCATTGTTCAAGCTCTTGTTCTGTCCAGACTTGACTATTGCAGTGCTCTCTTGGCAGGTCTTCCAGCCAATTCCATCAAACCTCTACAATTAATCCAAAATGCCGCTGCAAGATTAATCTTTAATGAACCGAAAAGAATGCACGTCACACCTCTGTTCATCAATTTGCACTGGCTACCAATAGCTGCTTGCATAAAATTCAAGGCATTAATGTTTGCCTACAAAACCCCCTCTGCCTCTGCACCCCTTTACCTAAATTCAGTACTTCAGATCTATGTGCCCTCTAGAAGCTTGCGTTCTGCAAGTGAATGACGCATTATTGTGCCATCCCAAAAAGGCACAAAATCACTTTCACAGACTTTTTCATTCACTGTTCCCACCTGGTGGAATGACCTGCCCAACTCAATCCAAGCAGCTGAATCCTTAGCATCTTCAAGAAACGGCTAAAAACACATCTCTTCCATCTTTATTTGACCCTCTAACTCTATCACTCTCTATTCTAATTCTATTTTATCTATCTGTCTTCTTTTTATTTAAAAAAAAAAAAACACACACACACCCTTGACCCTCTTTCAATTGCATATTTATTCTCTAACTGCTACTTTTTCTTTAAAAACTAACACTTTTTTCTATTCTATCTACTTTTTTTCTTTAAAAAAACCCCACTAGGTTTCTTTTTTCTATTCTGTCTACTTTTTTTCTTTCTTTCTTTAAAAAAAGAAAAAAAAGAAAAGAAACTTGCTATGAAAAGAAACTTGCTATGGCTAAACGTGACTTGTCATATCGCTTGCATGTTGTTGCTCTTTTGTTGGTTTTGATTACTTCTATTGTTCTCTTTTGTAAGTTTCTTGGGATAAAAGCGTCTGCTAAATAACTAAATGTAAATGTAAATATAAATATAAAAGTATACTGTGGCCTACATTCACCAACTCAAAATAAATTAAAACTTTGGCAAAATGCAGACTGTGTGAGCACAGGTGAGCCATTAAGGTCAGTGTTCTTGATCTGACCTGCCTGCTCAAAATGAGCTATCAGTATTTTAAACTGTGATCTTTCTCATGCGTAGCTTATCTGACAGAAAAAGAAAAAAACAAAACTCAAGTAAAACAACTTTTTTAAATGTGACCTTGTAACTATCGGGATGTGTTGACGCCATGGCTGATATCATGTGAGGGATGAGTAAACATTAACCTTAACATTAAAAGGATGAGTGGATATGCTGTGGCCATCCTGAGCAAACATGGCTTCCTGAAACACACAGACTGTGTTCCCACTGTGATCAGGGAGCACTAGGGTGCGCCCTTTCCCTTAAAATGTTTGAGAAACAAGAACTAATGCTTGACAATATCTGAGGGAAAGGGTAAAGACAAATATAGTGTTGGTACGTTATTTAATAGAGAAACACAACACCTTAAAACTAGCTTGTGTATTTACGCTATTATTTGTAAATTTAGAAACCTAGAGTGCTAAGAACCTGGTTACATTATGCAGATTTAATGTCACTGACCTCATAAATAACTGGTTTTTAGCCTACAGTATGCTTGTGCTGTCTTTTATGAGCACAGGGAGGATTTAGCCTTTGTTCTCTGCCAGTGAGGCTGAATGAAACATGACACAGTCAGCCATCATTCAATACCTGTCATTCAGCAACCCCATCTGCTGAGCTCCTGCCTGAACCTGTAGAGCCTCTCACCTCAGCCCCCTGGTTAAAAGTACTGGAATCAAACTTTGTCCCATGTGTTTTCTTTTCAGTGCCATATAATGTGCCTGTATTTCACACATCTTACAATAGCTATGGCTACCTCTGCTTGTCTTTGTCAGCGTGAATGTTGTTAACTGCAGGCCAGTCATGTATTTTTCATGACCGTCAATGGCAGTGCCATTGTAAAGGCAAGCTTTGTTGTAATAATTCAACAAAGACAACGAGCAACAATTTGATGAATGCACAGTGTATTTACCAACATTCAACTGTACTGGAGGCCAATCTGTTCATTCGTAGAGGTACAGATGAAAAATTTCAAGATAATGTTAGGAACTTGAAGATTTGTAGATGTAAAAACCTGTATGTGTGTTTCAGGCTCACATTAGTTTATTAGATTATTAGAAATGATCATATTTAGCTTCCACACTGCAGTATGCCTTGAGTGGTATGAGTTACATTATAGTATGATTAAATATATATTCTTAAACATTGCTTGATTTAGAAAATACATTAAATTAGTTGGGGAATGTGATTTTCATATTAATACAAAAACGTATGCCTTATTTCTCATGCTAAACAGGCTTATTCAGATATTGTCACGAGGCCATGTCTGTTCCCCTGCAAAATGTAATTCAGGTTTGTGTATACTGTTTATTCGAGGCCAGAAGTATATCTAACAACAATAAATAAAAATAGAATGACACCATTTATCAACATTTTATTTCTGCAAATTACCTACCATTTGTACATAGATCATAGAGGATTATTCCTCGTAATGTTCACTTTCTCTCTAAACAACAAAGGATCCATGTACAAAAAGATGTTTTCAGGAAAAAACCATCAACATTATTAATCAGTTCAAATGTAAAACTGTAATGAATTAAGTATATAAATGCACTACCTACATTCAGTTCCTAGTTTTTCATGGGGGGTGGGGTGGTATATTTACATTTATATACATTTTTTACATCATATAACTATACCCAGATTCTGAGCTACATTTTAATTTGCTTAAACATTCATGACAGGTGTAAGTTTGAGGAGTGAACTCTGAGGGTGAATGCCGTTGGAGTGGAGCTTTTCAAGGTTCTGCAGGAAATCTCGATGCTTCAGTCCTTTAAGTATTGCTGAGTTACTGGAGGTTACACTCATATGTGTCCTGCAAATAATTAATGAAAAAGCAAAATATTTAATCTTGGATGAAATCCATAAAAATTTCAGATATGTATCTCCAAATGTAAGTAAATGGTAAGTGTTTAAATGAGCTTGAGCTGTACTTAGAGCTTGAATTTGATTGCAGTATGAATATTTAAGTAGATCTTTTAATTGTAGCAAACTTAAGTGATTACATTTATGGATCAAATGCACATCTCAGACGAATGACTTCAGACTAACCTTGGAGAGTCAATCCCACTATCAGCTGTGTAACTCTGATTCTCTGTGGTTTCTCCTGCACAGGCCCCTGTAGGGTCATTTAGGCTTGCACTGATGTTGCCAGCATCCACAGATGTCTCATTTGTTCTCTGATGGCAGTCTTTTAATTCTGGGTGACAGATCCAGTGGTTAGATTTGCCAGCTTCTGCTTCATCTGCAGATTTATGTATGGTCTCAGAATCGGACTCCACTTCGCTTGTCTGACAGTAATCAAAAATGCTACTTTCCAGGGCTTCAGTATGTTCATCATCTGCCAAACATGATTCTTGTGGTCTTTTCCTCAGACCCTGGATTTCTTGTTTGGGGTTAGCACCTTTCTGAAGGATCTGCTGATCAGAAGACTGCCACCTGTACTCATGTGATTTGTTTGTGGTTCTGGTGGGTTTTTGATGAGCATGTTCCTCAACAAAATGTCCATCCCAACCACCATCTGCACAGACAGGCTCACGGCAATGAGCTGTGCCGGTCTGTGATACCTCACAGTCAAGAACGCATTCCTCATTCAGGCAGACAGAGCTACATCCATCCTCATCCTCCACTGTCTTTTGATAGATGCGATATTCATCATCTGTATAAACTTCACTCTCAGTCTGGCTTGTGTTTCTGTCCATTGTTTGACCATCTGACAGCTGATGGCTAGTAATATTGCCAATTTGCTGATGTGAGGACAGCAGATCTGGACGGTGATGAGACTCTTCTTTACTGTTTCGTAGATGTAGGGAAAGTCTACGTTGAATTGTAGGTTTAGGCCACGAGAGGGGTACTTCTGTTGTATCACAATGTGTAGCATGATCTACATTGTTCTTTTGGTCAGGAACATTTCTCATGTCTCCACCCTGACATTTAATTTCTCTTACTCTGCCATTTCTGAACTCCCTGCTTCGGACTTTATTCTCTCTGAGCCTAATTTTGTCCTCTATCCTCAAAGTGCTGCTCTCAGGGTACGCCGAGCTGTAATCTCCACAAAGCTCTTGAACTGGTTGAACATCCAGGGTGGAGTCTACAGTCGGTGCACATTCATGGAACTGTTCACAGGCTGCGTCCTTCAGTGTGTGAGATTTCTCCATGCTGTCAGCGATTGCTTTGGGCCGGTGAGGATCCCAGGACTTTGACCTGTGACCTGGTCTTTCCCGGCGTCCGGAGGTTGGAATCTTGGCTTCTCTCCTCCTTTGTTCTTTATGGCTGATGTTTGTTTCCACATCTCTTCCTGGCAATGCCAGAAAAGGGTTGTCTATCCGTTTCTTGTTGACACATTTTGGATTCAGAATGGTACTTTCTTCCTGATTGTCAGGTTCATCCAAAGCAAACTCTCCTCTGAGGTGTGGAAGAATTTGATCATCTGCCTCTAAATCTTCAGCACATTGCAAGGTTTTACTCTTTGCTCTTTGTTTTTCTTTGGATGTAGGTCCTCTTCTCCTGCTGCGAGTAGCTCTAGGGGCTGATTTCTTCCCCACAGGCTTTGAGGTAAGATACCTCTGCTTAGACAGAAGAGCTTCAGTGGAAATGCCCTTGTCCACAGCTTTCTCCATTGCTCTCTCAGCTTTCTCCTCAAGCTTCTTCATAAGAACCGTGTGTTTTACTAGATTGTCCACTGTCAGATCTGGGTTGATCCGTTTGATGATGGCATGTTCTAGATCCCTGGGGAGGTTGTTTAAGTCATCCTCATCCCTGACAGGCCATTCCTCCGGTGGGAATTGTCCAGAGAACGTGGCATATTCTTTCTTCGCCTTGTTCTCCTTCTTCCCTGTGTTTCTTCGGAAGAGATTAAGGCCAAATTTGCGGCCAGCTTTCTCCTTGTCCTTGCGGCTTGTGTTGGTGGATTTACTAATCTCACTGGCCTGGTAGTCTGCAGTAGATGTGGACTGGTGCTGAATGGAAGGTTTGTGTTCTTTGGGCCACTTGAGGCTTTTTCCAGTGCACTCACTGATGCTGATGGATTGGTGATCTTGGACAGATGGAAGTACAATGGACGGAGAGGTGAAGCAGCTACAGGACTTACAGTGGGCCATGACAGGAACCTCACTAGAGGTGTCCATGCAGCTCTCGTTGCTCACCAAGTACGTGATGGGAGGAGGTGATGGCAGATCATTGTCGCCAGCACTCCAACAATTCCTCTCTTTTACCATGTTGTTGGTAATGAAGTATGTTTGAGGGGTGACTACAAAGTAGCCCTCGCCAGTGTGATAGATCTTCCTCTCCTTAATAAGAGCTCCCAGAGCACTGTACAGGATGTCTTGAGTGGGAATGGTCATTCCTGAAACAGATATTATTTGTGTGAATATAGCGGTTTCATAATGAATATGAATTCAAATAAAAATGTAATAAGGTTTGTGTACAAGCACAGTAAGTGAAACAAGGCATAATATTGTGTTACCTGGGTGTGCTTTCATCATGTGATTAATCAATGCTTCCTGATTAACAACCACATTGGCGGCATTCATATCCGATATGACAGAGCACAGTATTTCAGACAGTGGAATAAACTGAGACTGGGAAATTGGTGACATCTGCACAGGGGACAGATCACCTGTGAAAAAAAATATATATAGAACATGGTCAGTTGAAGTCAGTGTCATTTAAAAGATGTATTTTATATACATTTTTACACATAATAGATTATAAGGTATTCTTTAATGGATAAAGAGGCTCTTAAATATACCATGAGACTGATAGAAAATAACAAATCCTAAAATCCACAGAGGACTAAAGTTTAATCAGAAGTGAGATGGAATGATTTTCAATAAACACATTATGTGTTTATTGAATACTAAACAAAGATGGAGTATTTAGACCAACACACAAAGAGAAAATATGGGCAACTAATCCTCAAAAAAACTTGTAAATTACCTCAAAGAATTTTACTTGATTCTTCTAAAGCCTGTAAATGTTTTTTCAAGTAGCTTTTTTTTTTTATCTCTGAACTGCTTTGTAGTTCTGAGAGAGATAATAC
Organism: Spinibarbus caldwelli; assembly: GCA_039654775.1. NCBI lineage: Eukaryota > Metazoa > Chordata > Actinopteri > Cypriniformes > Cyprinidae > Spinibarbus > Spinibarbus caldwelli. The sequence continues at coordinate 22,511,684 of CM077242.1, forward strand.
CACACAAAGAATTTCTAAACATTAACATTCAAATAAAGTGTCTACATTAATGAAGAGCTCTATTGTTTATGTGTCCTAAAGCATAGGTTGCTTGTTTCACAGTATTTCCCCAGGCAGGCAAGTACAGATTAGACATTAATACTTGCTGATTGTGGAAATAATGAGGACCAAACAACATATAAGTGGTCGAGTATTCATGTCAAAGCTGTTTATTTCATTGTCCACATCTAATGCATTTTCAAACTTTTCTGTTTTAACCACTGATCATAAGTAAGTAGATTCTTCAGTTATCTGTGACTATAGATAGAGCCAAAGTATAGATTATTAACTAGGGATGACTACATTAAATGTTGGACACTTGCCAGCACTGACTTTCCATTCTGTTGTTGATTAATTAACCATAGAGTCCCACCATAGAGTTCATCAGTAACTAAAGGGCCAAACTCACTCAAACCTGGAAATGTTATTGGTTGATTCATATACAGCTTATAAAAATTTGTCATAACAGATATAATGTAGTAAGAACATACAGATGACAAAACATCACATATGGTGAGTGAATGTTCAATTCTTCATGGGTTTTTTTGTTTGTTTGTTTGTTTGTTTTTTGCCATATATCTACTGCCAGAGGCCTTTTTTGTGTGCCTCTTCTTGCTTTCTGCAGGCACTATTGTAAACATAGATCCCTATTTAAAAAAAAAATCAAATCACATGTTTGTAAAACAAAATATACTTGTTACTGTATTACTAGTTTTATATATGCAAAAGTAAAAGAAAGAGGCATAGTCAGTTTTACAAGTAGCCACTCCTATTCCTGACCTGCACTTTTAGCTTCATTTATCTGCTAGTTCCCATTAAATGTCTGACTTTCTGCATGCTTAGCAACTAATCCATTCTCCTTTGTTGTAGGGGAGCCCAGAGATAATAGTAAGCTGAAACATCGCCTTCCACTTTTGACACCGTTTCCATGGGAAAAACATCCTGTCTAGGGTTTCAAACAGGAAACATCCTGTCTAAGGTCTCTGACCACATGTAGTTTCAGAGGTGTAAAAAAGAGGAAAGACTGATGCATGCACTTGATGAATCAATCCTTGTCTTCTTCTTTAATTTTCAGGGAAGTGGTGTAAATGTGAGAACAGAACATCCTTAGGTTGTCCTTGGGATGTATATAATTATTTAGATGCTTTAAAGGGTTACTCCACCCCAAAATGAAAATTTTGTCATTAATCACTTACCCCCATGTCGTTCCAAACCCGTAAACGCTTCGTTCGTCTTCAGAACACAATTTAAGATATTTTGGATGAAAACCGGTAGGCTTGTAACTGTCCCATTGACTGCCAAACAATTAACACTGTCAAGGCACAGAAGAGTATAATTGTTCAACCATAACGTTACGAAGCTACGAGAATACTTTTTGTATGCAAAGAAAAAAACAACTTTATTCAACAATTCAATTGTTACAATTGTGTCAGCGTAGTGCCATTTTGGACAATATCCGCTGGACGCAAACGGTGTATGCTGTTCTGTGTCAGCCGCGCCACAAGGATACGCTGTTTTCGTTCAAATCAAAGCGTAAACAAACGTAGAAGACGTATCCATGAGGTGCGGCTGACACAGAACAGCGTACGCTGCTTGCGTCCAGCGGATATTCTCCAAAATGGCGCTACGCTGACACAGAGGAGACAAATTGTTGAATAAAGTCGTTATTTTTTTTCTTTGCGTACAAAAAGTATTCTCGTAGCTTCATAACGTTACGGTTGAACCACTGATGGCAGATGGACTATTCTGACGATATTTTTTTATACTTTTCTGTGCCTCGACAATGTTAATTGTTTGGCAGTCAATGGGACAGTCAAAAGCCTCCCGGTTTTCATCCAAAATATCTTAAATTGTGTTCTGAAAACGAACAGAGCTTTTATGGGTTTGGAACGACATGGGGTAAGTGATTAATGACAAAATTTTCATTTTGGGGTGGAGTAACCCTTTAACTGCAGAAACAGAGCTAGAAAACTTCTTGAATTTTACTATAAACATCTTTTTAGGAGTAGGGTAAACGTACCTATTAAGCACACTTCCATTTTTGAGATCAGATTATAAAAAGAAAAAATTATTTATTATCCAACTTGATGTCTTAACCAATTGATATGTTTGTTACTATATACCTCAATCAGATCATTGCACACTGAGATATGAGTCTTCATGTGTTCACACTGTCTGGCGGCCATTTTGAAAGCTGTCTAAAAACTTTCACCAAAAGAGGAGCCCCTTAAATTTGCATTTTTTAGATGTTTAAGCATTTATTTTGGGTAAGTTTCACTACTTATTGTAAAATTAAGAGATTAATGTTCAGACTTTTGCATATTATAACCTGGAACTTGGATGTGGGAAATAATTACATTAGATCCAAAAGATAGTTTTAGCAACACAGCGCAGATGCTACAGAACACAGTTAGCTGACTAGCTGTATAAGATTGTGTGCTACGCTAACATATTACTTCACAGGCATTACTGGCTTGTATTTTTACATCCATAATATTATGAATTGCCAGTTTATTGCTGGTCTGTCATTTTACAGTGCTGTAATTTTCACATTATTGTAAGGTGAGCTTAAAGGGTACACTACTCACACAGCTTCAGTGTGACATCAATACAAAAAAGTATAATTTCATAGATATTGTTAATAATGGTTGTTCATATTAAAATATGTATGAACTTAATACATGACCTTGACTATTTAGCAAAATCCTGTCATTTTAATAAATATTGCATGAAATTTATTAAAAATTCTTGCTGCTCCAATTAAGCTCATTGTGCTCTCTTTAAGCTCTTCCATATTGAACGTGTAAATACTTCATAAACAGACTTTAAATATTAACTGATGGTTGTCACTTTAAGTTGTTAATTGATTTTCTATGGATTCTGTCAACTCAAATCTGCAGACTGGCTCTGGCCTTTGGCAACTAGCATCAACTTTTCCAGACTGTCAATCTGTGGAAAATCGGGGCAAAAATAGTGTAGTGTATTCCAGCCTTAAGAGACTATAGATAAGTTGATATCCATTTAATAAGAGGCTTCATAATGAGGCTAGTTTCTGTGTTCATCCCCATGAATTAAATGTTTTATTGGTTTGTTTTAGTCTAGATGTTGCGATGTGCTTAGGTGACACTACATTATGAATATATAACTGATCGACTTGAATGCCTTGTTTCTTGATTTTAGTGTTCTGTTTTTTTTTTTTTTTTGTGATTGACTTTGTACCTTCAAAAAAATATATTTTTACAATTATTCTTTAAAACTTTTCCTTAAACAAGAATTTTTAATAAAACATGATGTGAGCTTAATGGGAACAGAGGTGTGCTTAAAGGGTACAAAAATGTACCCATTAATCACAGCCAGACTTTTTGAATTTAATGATGTATATCTTAATTGAAATGCTTTTGTCATTTAAAATAAAATTAAATATTTTTGTGTGAGAGATTAATATTTTATTTTAACATAACTTTTTGTACTGAAACCAATATCTTGTGCACTAAAAATGTCTCAATGTAGATTTTGGTGAGCTTAATAGGTACGTTTACCCCAAGTGAGGTCAAATATTCTTTTCAGAGAGAAAGCGGGAAACGTTTTGCACAACAATTGAGAGTTCCAGAATCAATTGAGCTGACGTGGGCATTTGGTTGTTACTAAGGACACATGTACCCATAATTCCTCTCTCCAGGGAAACTCTCTGGGCTCATTGTATCATGAAGCTGTTCTGACAACATTAAGACTTTTGTCACAGAAATACTTCACCAGATACTATGGCAGCCATGTCACACTGCAAACAGTGGCAAGGAAGACGTAGAAAGAGAGTGGGACAAGTCTCTTAATTTAAATTAGAAATGAATATAAAAAAATATCCAGAGGTTGACATTTAAGCATAAATTAATTAGAGTAAACAAGATTTGAAAATCACAAGTGAATGTTTTGTGCATGGCTACTCAGATACCCATTTTGTCTTTATCACATTACCCTACAGCTCTTGCCACTCATCACACAGGTCATAGCAGGCCACTTTCATGATACTGAAATGACAAACAAGGCCATGAGATCACTTGACCACACAAAAAATAAATAGTAAATAAAGACGATCATAAATTAGACATAAAATATGGAAAACAAAACATAATTCAAAATGAAAATATGAGATTAAATATTTTTAGACATTAAAATTTCTACAGTCATGTGATCTACAAGATCCACAAAATACTGAAATATCTTCATCCTTTATATATTTAACAATATTGTATTATTGTTTAATGGGAAAATCTATATAATCTATCTCCACACATAAATGGTTTTTGATTTTCTGATTATCATAGTTGGTCAACTTTTTAGGACTGGGTTTATAAACTCTTTTAGTAAAATACCAATAATTGCATTTTTATATTTTTATTTCAGTTTTGATAACTGGTTTGTATTTACAAATTTTACATACAAAAAAGGAAATAAATAAAAGTGTGCCTTTTCATGTCAAGAAGAAGAGAAGTTAACCAAAACAACTTAATTATTGTTCGAGATTCTGTTAAAAACAACCTGGTCAGCTGTGGGCGTCAAACTTCACAGAACGAAACCACAGAGGTAATTAACGTGCAAGTGCTCTGTTGATTCAAGCAACACACATATACACCACATATAAGGTGCTCTTCAGTGCCCATGAGCTTGTACTAATAAATACAAGATTTGAAAGAGGTAAGGTTCATTCCTTGTCACAGCTGTAACCATTACTTACATTATCCTCTCTGAACCACCTTAAGTGGCTGAAACAACAAAAATACACAGTGGACCGAAGTGAAAGGAGGCGAGAAAAATAAAGTGGATTTAAAGGCGATTTGATAATGCCACACATGTTGTTTAACCCCCTATAGGCAACTTCCCGCCTCTGAGGAATTCTGTGCTTCACGGGTGGCTGAAATCATATGCTTTTCTAGGAGCTCAAATGCCAAATTAATAAAAGTACACTGAAGATTTAATTAGGTTTTAAACATTTTGACCCCACATGACATATTGACAAAATCAAGAAAAATTAAACTGATTTCTATTTTTTTTTTTACTAGTTTACTATAAAAAACATGACTTTTACAAAGCCATCTCAACACTAAAGAAAGTCCTGCATTATATGTGGTTAACCTGACCAAGAAACATATGGTGGAAACAATATATTACAAGTTTTGAAAGCCCAATTATTTGGTCATTTTTGTGGCCTTTGCTCAGTGATAAAAATGTCTGAATGACCTTAGAAAGTCAAGAGGCATTTTTTTTTTAAGACATTCAAGTTCATGGTTCAAGGAAACTAGATAGAGCGAATGGTACAAACTTCAAGCACAAACTTTGACTTTAGTAGACTTGTCAATGGAAATGAGTATATGTTTGATTTAGAAAAAGATATGTCTTATTCACATAAAAAATACACAAGTTCTTCACATTAAAACTTTGACCCTTAAAAGCAATTTGCAAAGAGAAACATGCACATCCATGCACCACGCTGTCTTTCAAATCTCCAGACATGCCCCATAGCCACCTGAAGTTATGAGGTACTTTAAAAGACCCCAACCTCCCAGAACGCCCTCTTAAAATGCACCTGAAACACGATACTCTACCATTCATAACATCACTTGAACTCTTTTAAAGACAAAAAATTATGCATACATGATTACATTTTCACACAGAAGTCAAAAACAGGGTGATGCATCTATGCCTAAGATACATAACAGTTAAAGCTTCTGTGGAGATAGTTGAGTTCTCCTTGAGTTCTTCCGCTGGGAACTGAAACATTAATCCCAGTAAGTGTTCATGCCTTCAGACCTCCCTTCAGATCATGCCAGTCACTAGTTCTAATGCTGGGACGCTCTATTAACACGAAAAACAATGAAGTAAGCAGAGTCATATGTTGCTTTGGAATAGCTTCAGTCCTATTCAGTACAGTATTTGTGTTCTCATCCATGCACACTTTCGTTTCAGCCTTTGCTTTTTCAGTTTTGCATGTTGTTGGTGGACTAATGAAAATGTTTTTGTGCTGCCATTAGTTGCTGTAGGGTTCCTGGTCACACCTTTTACTATGAAGGTTTTACAATGCTTTGCCTGCCATGTCACAAGTTAAAAAGGCCCATAAATCCAAAGAGGCCCTAAACATTTATCCCTTTCAGCCACTCACAAACATTCACAGAATGTGTCTGGTGTGGTTTTGAAATGAAACACCTGTCTTAAATGTTAACCATGTCAAATGTTCCAAGAGAAAAATGAAGTTCTTCTACCAATCCTCCCACACAGGCATGATGGATGAACTCTTGCTGGTTTGTTAGACTGATTAAAAGCCATTTTACAATGTTTACATTCTTCATGATACTCTATGGACTTGTGTACTCATTAACAGAAGAAACTGCTTCACGCTGATAATAATGCTGACGAAATATGTCTCCATGTTCATGCTGTCATTTTGAACAAATGGTATGTGATTAGTAGGTACTTTATCATCATACAGCCGTTTCAGTGATTGACAATGACAAACTCGCAACGTACAACGAAAACGAGTGACTAAACCAATATTTTGACTTTGTGAGAAGTCACAAAGACCCTCATATAAACATGTTTTGAAAGCCCCACCAGCTCGCTGTCCTGTATTGAAGAGAATAATGTTTTGTACATAGCATGTTGTATCAGGTCTCCTGAAAAGAGGTCATTATCAACTGGCAGCATCTCTCAGGTTTCAAGCCAAAAGACTATAGGGACCCTTTTGAAGTTCATGCAAATAGGCCATGTTTCCTGCCACAGGAAAAAAAGTAAATGTTCATTAGATCTTTGGTCTATAGAGCAAGAGTAACAAATATCATACAGCATGAAAAGTGATGTGTTAGGAATAACAATGTCTACACTACCATTCAAAAGTTTGAAGGTCAGTACGATTTTTTTAAGAAATGAATACTTTTATTGAGCAAGCATTAAATTGATCAAAAGTGGCAATAAAGACATTTCTAATGTTACAAAATATTTATATTTCAAAATGATGTTCTTCTGAACTTTCTATCCATCAGAGAATCCAGAAAAATATGTATTACGGTTTCCACAAAAATATTAAGCAACTCTTTTGAGTACTGATAACAATAATAAATGTTTCTTGAGCACCAAATCAGGATATTAGGATTAATTACTAGTAAAAATTCAGCTTTGCATCACAGGAATAAATTAAATTTTAAAATATATAAAAATAGAAAACAGTCATTTTAAATTGTAATCATATTTCACAATATTACTGTATTCGTGACCCTGGACCACAAAACCAGTCATAAGGGTCAATATTTCAAAATTGAGATTTATACATCGTCCAAAAGCTGAATAAATAAGCTTTCCATTGATGTATGGTTTGTATGGTTTAGCATAGGACAATATTTGGACGAGATACAACTATTTGAAAATCTGGAATCTGAGGGTGCAAAAAAATCTAAATATTGAGAAAACTGCCTTTAAAGCTGTCCAAATGAAGTCCTTAGCAATGCATATTACTAATCAAAAATCAAGTTTTAATATATTTGCTCTAGGAAATTTACAAAATATCTTCATGGAACATGATCTTTACGTAATGATTTTTGGCATAAAAGAAAAATCAATAATTTTGACCCATACAATGTATTTTTGGCGATTGCTACAAATATAACCATGCAACTTATGACAGGTTTTGTGGTCCAGGGTCACATTTTTTTTATTAAATAAAAGCAACTTTGGTGAGCTTAAGTGATTTATTTAAAAAATATTAAGAACAAAAAAACTATCTGACCTCAAACTTTTAAACAGTAGTCTATATTCCCTCAAAAGCATGCAAATGTGTGATTAAATCAAATACATAATCAAGTATAATTACACATAATAATATATAATACATAATCAAGTAAAATTAAATGCTAAATCTACTGCCAAAAAAATCATCTTGAGGATCTATGTCTATTATAAACTCTTCGTTATTCCTCAAGGAATGTCCAAGATTCAGTTTCATTATTAGCTTGAAGAGATAAGGTGTTTCATACTAGTCTCTACTATTCCAACTAGAAGTTAAAGGAGCCACAGTTTACAGCATTCTTACACCGCTAATCAAGTTCCATGCTGGTAATTTCCACCAGATGAGAACCATTTCCTCTGACCATGTCTGAGCTACATCAGATTTTGGGTTTATTAACCTTACATATGGAGGCCCAACACATATAGTGAAGCGTAATCTAAGCTGCAACAGCTTTCATGCCAAAAGCTTTGTTACAATATCTTGATTTCAATTAAGTAGGAGCATGGAAATGGATTAGTCAGGTCAGGTCTACTCAAGAATACACCATTTACATCATTTTTGGAAAGGAAATGCATTATTTAGTGAGAGGAATGGACATATGAGGGAAGACCGGTCCTCTAATTGCAAACACATTAGCTGCAATGCTTAACGGTAGGAGAACAGGATAATCTTTTCATTTGTTTGTACTGGCCTAGATCTCCACCTGGCTGTGAACTACATAAATATGTCATCCAGCTCAGATTTCATCAAGGATTCACTTCCTGTTGTAATGGAAAAAGGATGCTGCAAACAGTATATAACATACTTTAAGACAAAGGTCAGATTCTCAAATATATAGTATGATGCCTTCCTATTAGGACGGATAAGGGAAATCCATGTCAGCTATGTTCAAGGAGACATGACGAAATATCTTCGGACCACTCATGCACATAGAAAAAAACCCACAGACAGACACATATACACGCCAACACACACTCACATGTGTTCAAAACAAATAGTGAGTTCTCAAGCTGAAAATAAGAAGTCTTGTGTGGTGTTTGGACAGCATTTGGATGGACAGCTTGAATTTTTGGATGTTGAGATGACTGGAGTCACAGGAAGAGATGCATTTTTTCAACGTGAAATTAGCTTCAGCAGACAGAAGGACAGAGAAGAGCTCTATGAGAGAGAGAGTTTTAGGACAAGACCGTCATGTCAGGGCTGTTTAACTACACTGATGGATAAAGGATTCACAATTTCAACAGGTGAAAAATGGAGAAGTCTGAAAGAAATATACATGGCTGCTCGTGGCAGACTTTGGTTTGGGTGTTTGGTTATCTTAGAAAACATTCCATTGGTTGCTTTCTTAGAAATCTGATCCAGCTCCACCTTTATCTTCCAGAACTGGGAATGTACACTGCATATGTCTCTCTTTGTGTCCACATGGATTACATAATTTGCTTTAAAAAGCTTTTAAATAAATAAACATACCTGACATGTTTATCCTGGAATCTCTAGCTGTGATGAAAGTTAAATTAAATAAAGTCCAAAAAATTACTTAGCTATTTATGTGTCTATTAAAAATAAATAACCCACATGTTTATCCTGTCTCTGCTTGTGGTGATACTGCATGTCATTTTTAATGTAATTTATTACATTATAATAGTTTTCTGTGTAACACATATGGATTATTCTATTACTTATTATTTATCCTTGAGTATCTGCTTGTGATGATATCGTATGCTACTCTTACAATAGTTTTTTTATGTGTAAGCAAATTTCTTTGTCACTTTTATTAGGTTTTTCCTCAAGTTAAAGATATGCTTTCATGGGAATAAGATAGCTTTTGTTCTTTTACAAACACATGTTGGCTGAACTGTGCCTCCTCTGTTTACGGTGCACACCTGGAAGTGTTGTGGTCAGCAATGACATCTTTGAGAAAAGCGCTGAGGAGCAATGACCTCTGGTGCCTTGTTAACTAAGAGGGCAGCTTTCAATGCATGAGAACCACGGGGTGTTGACCTCTGGATAAAAGAGTTCAGCATGATGCCATGTCATGGCTAATGAGCCGAGATCTGAGAGATGTAGTCTACATTGCATAAACCTCCAACAAATCAGGTTACTTTGGTAGAGGCACATGTATATTTTCACAGATAGGTATGAAGATAGCATAAATGTGAACTAACAAACATGGTCTAGCTGATAAAAACTTAAGTTAAACCAGATGGCATAGTATGTTTTTGAAAATATCAGTGAGGTTAATTGTACTCAACCTTACTGAACACCTCATTAGAACTTAGATGTTATACCCCTCTGAGTATGACGGCATGATCCACAGCTCCTCAATAATGCAGAGACTTCAGACAGCCATTGTAATCACCTCAGATTTCAACAGACAGGCGGACAAGGGTGAGGCAGCCTTGAATTTCTAGTTTCTGCAAATGATTTTTACAGTCATCATCCTAAACTTCTGTAGTTCAGTGTACATTATTCCTACGCCTCCAATTTTAATCAGCTTCACTGATCAATGATGCATGAAGAATTCTCTGTAGATCAAGGCCACCGGCCAGAGACAGAAGTGTCTGAGTCGTTTCTGCCCATTTAACTTTCTTGAAGTTTCTTGAAGACAATTGTTTCAAGATTTTCTCATCCTTTTGCCATACCCAACCCGACCCCGTACACTGTTATTATTTCCATGGAACATGCCACTTTTATGCTCCTCTTCCCAAAAAAAAAAAATGGCACTTCATAGTAATCAGAGGCTGTCAAAAAAAAAAAACCCATCAAAAATAAAATAAAAACTCATAAAATAAAAACATCATAAAATTAATAAATAATTAAAATATCATAAAAGAAGTTCATTTGACCTGTACACTATATTCCAAAAACGTTTTAGTCATAAAATAGCTTTGACAGAACAAATCAACCATATCTGCCTCCAGAAACTGTTATGTTCTATTGCCGTTTTGACTTAAACAACATGCCATTTTTGGATCTGGACACAGATGCAGGCTACATAAAAACTTTGGAGGTGAATATTTTGTGCTCCATTTATAATTATACAATAAGGGCATGTGGATTTGGAAAGACATGAAGGTGACGACAGATTGATTTTTTTTTTTTAACTAATAAGTCATGAAAATAGTTGCCTAAATCAATATAAATGTATTTATTACGTTTCAAAGAGCACACAAAAGACACAAGCATAAAAATTTGAGCTGAAAAGGTCAATGAGTATCATGAGCAAGAGGCTAAAAAAGCACTGCAGACCCCATGAACAATCCGTCTTTTCACTTAATGTATACTGATAATCAAGAGGACAGAGAGGGAGGCAGGCTCATTCATCATCCCATCTGCTGATAGGTAATCACAGCCACTAACCCTTTCCTGCTGACTAAACACAGGCGTAGAAAAATACTGAAAGCATTCAAAGTAAAGAAAGCGTGTCACTGCTAAAGCGATGTTTAAAAAAAAGCTCTTGGAGGTGTAACTTCCCAATGACCTTAATAGCTTATTGACAGTTATATATCATTTCAATACTTTCATCAAACCATACCTAAATCATTGCCAACACAATGTCCTGGCGCCGTCTCCAGACAACAATAAAACAAATCTATGGTACCACCCTGAGAATGAAACAAGGGATATCGGCTCCAGTGGCCAAGCTATAAACCCGGCTGGTGGACAAACTGGACAGGACATAACTCAGCACTATGGGCTTTAGTGAATGGGTAATAAATTACAAAAGACACTGAGTCTGGGCCTATGTCACCACAGCGGCCAACCTGACCTGAGGTCTTAACATTTTCTTTTATATGTGTGAGTGTGTGCTTCCAATTTCCGATTGAAAATGAAACAAGTGAAAAAAGCTGTGGGTTTTAGCTCCTTCTTCTCCCAGTCCCATAATTGTGTGGTCCTAGCTCAAAAATGCCCTAGTTACACACTATACCCAGTGTGTTAACATGCACCTTTATCACTTGTGACAGCAAGAGCAAATGGCAGTTCTTACAATCTGCTTCGTGTTTGCAGCAGGCAAACCAGATGCCTCCCAGAAACAGCGACACCTGAGGCAACACAAGTCTACACTGTCACAAAAGGTCTGTCACCTCAACATGTGACCAACGAAAACAATTTCATCCCCAATCAAAACACAATAATAACCAACATGAATTTTGTAGCCACACCAAATCAAGATGCCCCATTTTCTTGGTAGTTAACCACTTCGGCTGAAACTGAGCAGTGAGAATTGAGTCAGAGGGAGAGAGCGGGGTTACACAGCTCCTCAGAAATCATATTTCCTGTCATCTGGAAATAATGCACTTATGTTGCACGCACACAGTTACGCCTAAAGCATGTTGAGGTCTCATAGGGAATTGTTGGTCAGGTTAGGTTAAGATGCTACCTTCTAGAGTGAACGGAAATTATGTGGTTTTCTATTATAGCTTGGGAAAAACAATCTGGGGACCTTTATAGAGAGACAGAGGAGGAAGAGGCATTCATAAGGACAGTGAAGTATGTGGATCTCCTATAGAGTGGATCCCTATAGAGATCCGCTGGGAAAATGTCCATGTACACCACTGAAGGTTATATTTTGATTTTCAAATGAAATCTCTCAACTTTAGTAAGGATCTGTGAGATGATAAAAAGGAGAAATAATTTGCAAATCTAGTTTAAAACACATGCCAAGTTCTAAGAACATAATGTTGGCTTCATATATTTTTGAGAACATATATATAATTTTCTACTTTGACTCTTAAAACTGTCAAATGGTGTAACCATCATGTAAAATGTACTCGTATATTTTCTGTACTTTCGAATGCAAATTAATCATCTTCAAAAAAAGTTTTCAAAAATATGTTTAAAGATAAAACTTTTTTGATGCATCCATATGAATAAACTTTAGGGTTACTCCATTTGACTTGAACAAAATGTGCCTTTTCACAAAATAAGTGATTTTCTTAAACATGACCTTGATACACAGAGGGTCTATAGGGGGTCTGTCTGTCTATCTGTATATATATCTATCTATTTTTAATTATTACTTGCCTTCTTAATGCAGACAAAGGTTTTTAATTATTTATTTATATGTTTTCAAATAGAAATTTTTAGAAAAATTATCTAAAGTTTATGCCTTAAAAAATAACGTAATAGATCCAGACAAAAAAAAATTGTCACAATAACTGACAATAATGGATTTTCAGGATCAGAAAACAAAAAAGTGTCAACTATGCATGTCTCCTTACCCAAAATGGCCCAAAGTGTTCTTTACAAATTTTACCATGTCACTCATCAGCAAATGTTAAACCCCAAGCCTGCCTCACATTTCGCTCTCGTGGGACTCACTTACGCAATGCACTGGTTCTGATCAAGTTTAGTTAAATCTTTAGAGTGACCATGGGCTGTAGACAAAGCCTTTAGAGGATCGAGTGATTCCACATCTCATAACACCCCTGCAAACAGCCAGATGTTGATCACCTACCCACAGCTTTGATAGTGTATCCTTTGGGCGACCTCAGCGCCCTGCGCATCCACGCTTCCCTCAACACCTCCAAGTTATTAGCATTGCCCTGGACGAGAAGCACGTAGTTCTCCAGCCAACCCTGGAAGGAAACTTCAGACACCGCTTTCACGAGTCTTTTATTCCAGAAGCTTCGCGAATTTTGCGATTTAAAGTCCGCAAACACATCCTGACCGCTGGTGCTGCTCGCGCTGTGTTTACTGTCCTCTTCCCGACAGAAAACAACGGCGAGCGACGCGGCTGACAGTTGAACCAAGCGGTGCTGAACAGACATCTCTGCCTTCAAATGAATCTCGTTCTAGTTGTAGTCTCAGGACTAAGGCCTCATCATTCGGTTTGCTTAATCCAAAGACTGTAATGTGTCACATTTCTGGAGAGCAGGACGCCTCGACTCTACATGTGTACTTTGGTGTCTACGCTCCCAAGGCAACCGCCGCTGCTGACGAACTGACGCAGGGGAGGCGCGCAGCAGCGCACCAATCAAAACGCTTCTTTAATTATATGGGCGTGTTCGCGTCTGGACTGCTTTTGAAAAGAATGTACAGGTATACAAACAGTGCAGGGAAAATAGGTGGTTAATGGGGCGCTTTATGCAGAGATTTTTTGTCATTACACAGCAACATCAAGTAAGTGTGACGCTCAAACAATTTTGCTTCAGTTTAAGCAGCAAACAAGCAAAATACATAATTATTATATTATCTACCTTACATTTTAAAGTGGAATTAATTTTTTATTCCAGTCTTACATTTTGGTTACACAAAATACTTAAATATTTCCACAATTACTGGCCAAAAATGTCACAGTAGGCCTATATGGAGATGGATACCTACATTAAACACACTATTATATACTAATTATTAAAATATAAACATAAAACCACTAAATAATTCATCACAGCAAACAGGAAGTGTTTCATCACAGCAAAAATTTAAAAGATAACTTAGAATAACAACCCAGTTCATTGATCTTGCCAACAAATATTGCAATTTATAAATTTTTACAACAATATTCATTTTACAACTTGTCAGCAATATATGCTATTTAGGATTTTAGTTTGAAAGATTCTGTAATTTGATGAATCTATGATGAATCTGGAAAGATTCTAGATTTGATATAATTCTAAAGAATTATAATTTAAGAGGTTTTTGAACTGTGTATGAAACCCTCTGCCAGAGAAAACACTTTTGCATGTTTTTTTTTTGTTTTTTTTTACTCAAAACCTTGTACACTAAAAATAAAGGTTCTAAATTTTTTTTTGCAGTGATGCCATAGAATAATTTTTGTTCCCATACAATCTTTCAGTGAACAGTTCTTAAAATACTCATTTTTTATCTTAGTGTGAAGAACATTTTAATAATATGAAGAACCTTTTTCCATTATAAAGATCCTTTTATACATTTGAAATGTTTGATGAGTGTTAAGGTTCTTCAAAGAACCACCAATGCCAATAAAGAACCTTTATTTTTAATCTAGTTATACATAGTTATATATAGCTCTTTTGACAACTTCCTCATGTGACAACTAGCCCCATTCTCTCCTACATCTCCCATATCTCACTAGCATCAGTAATGTCCTGTGTAAGAAGCATGAATACTGAATACTAAGACTGAAATATCACAAATTAGGTAACAATTTTCTATAGACAGACTGTTATTTTGAAACCTGTACAAATTCAAGAAATAATTTGGACATCTGAAATCCTGTACAAAGTTTAAATTCAAGCTTTGTCTCATATTTGATGACTGAAATCAAACCTGAAGGACTAACATATGACAGACAGATCAAAAGGTAACTGAAATGTATGTATGACCATAGGGCGAAGGTCTAGCAGTGGAACAGGATATAGTGTTTCCTCGGTGTATGTAAAGAATACATTCCCTCTTCCCACCATAAATCATGTTAAAGGTAGACGTGCATGACCGCACAGTCTTTGGAAGATTGCCATACAACGCATTTAAAGACCCCTGCCAATCCTCATGTTCAATGAATAAGACTTTGTGTCTTCATGCATCTGTGTTTTAACATGAGTCAAAGCATCTGTTCTGACCACAACCACATCAGGATTGGTCATTTTCTTTGTATATATCCAGTTTCTCCAAGGTCAGTTTGATTCAAAGCTTTTATGCTCTGGCAAAGAATTCAGCAGAACCAGAATCAGCATGCTGTTTTTAGAGAAAGCATATATTTCATAATGCATTTGGGATTTGTGTGTGTGTGATATATGAAGAGTTTATTTTCAAAAACAGATAACTGTTTTTTTTTTGTTTTGTTTTTGTTTTTTTACATTTTCAAAAATCATGTTTTTTTATTGTTATGTTTTTATTGTGTTTTATTGTTAGTTACTAGAAGTTTTAAAATTCTGTCTTCACAGATGTTCTCATTATCTTTTCAGAAGAATTTTAGTTTTTCGTTAAGTTTAGATGTCCACAGGGGGATGAAATGGATTAAATTACCACTAGAGCTAATGGACTGGTGAGTATTGTTGGTCTATTATTTTAAACACACACACACACACACAGTTGAAAATTTTAGTATAGCCTATGCGATGTTAGAACATTTACAAATTGCAAAAATAAAGTTCTTAGAGCCATATTTTGTCCATTTACTCGGCTTTGACAGTGATTTTTCTTTTTCAGACTGAAACATTCATTACTCTTTCATTATGAATGCACATGTACCCTCCTGCAGTTAACCGGATCAAAGACACTCTTCACTGCTTCCTGTTAAAACTTTATGGTGTGAGCTGATAAAAGGCAGTTAAGAATACCATTAGATGTCAGAGAAAAATCAATGTAGAGTGTTTCATCAAAATGAGGTTTTGACTGAGCAAATTTTATGTTATTTGTGTGTGTGTGTGTGTGTGATTTTCTTTATTATGAAAAAAAACCAAGGAAGAGCTACCATCAACACTGCTTATAAATATTGAAAGCATATGACATACTAATACCATATAGAAATTAAGTAAAACACACTTTACAGTTTTACAGAAATTATGTTTGTCGTACAGTAGACTGGTCACAGATAGATTTTGCAACCTGTAACCAAACCTGCACTGTTCTGGGAATTGCATTAGCATCCTAATGCAGGGCACCCGAGTGTTGTCATCTTTGCTGTATTAAAGCCTAAAAAGAGAATCTGTTTGTCCATTGCTCCAAGGTTCAAAGAATGGTCATCATTCAAAAGGCACAGGCAAGGATCCAGAGAGATATTAAACCCAATCAGTTCTTCTAAAGCACAGAAAACTTGAGTTCCTAAATTATTTATCTCTGGATATTCAGAAACTGTACCAACTGCAGCGTTTTGACATGTAATACTATTAGGATTGGACAATTAGAATTAAGCCCATTCAGTATCATCTATATAGTGTAGCATATGCTCTATGAGTGATTTTAAAATGGATAAGCTGGTGACTCCAATTCTGAGATTTGCCCAGATTAAGCCAATCTGTGCACTGGCTGAACAAATGCTATGTTCAGAATGCTTTATTTGATTTTTACTGGACAGTAGAGAGCCTAGTCTACAGGATCTGGGGTTGAATAAGCATTTTCAAAGTACATCTTGTTATGGCCGTAGGTCAATTATTTTAGCAATAAAAAGAGAGTGTCAGTCAATATGTTTATGTGATATGCAAGACATTGAAAAATGATACAATATAAATCAATATGCCAGTTCTATTGTGATTTTATTACAATATTTTATTATAATTGTAATTATATTATAAATTTAGCTCAGAGACTCCACAGATGTATACGTTGTCAGATACAGAAAGTAGTCCAGCGCTACACAAAATTCTTCCCAACTCTGAGGGGCTGTTGTACAAACATATTCCTGGACATGGTGATGTTCACAGTAGAGTGAGAGTTTGAACCCAAGCGCTAGAGTAATTGTAGGGTGTACAGCAAGACAGGAACACACACAGGCTCCACTGCATCTAATAATGTCTGTTATTAGGGGTTTACATAGTGTATTGAATGTTTGAGATGATTGAAAAGTTATATCTCATATCATGTAAGCCTCAGATTTCTGTGCTGTATCATCTGTCACCTCATAACTAGTGTCCGGTCACTGACTTCCATTTGCTTTAATGAAATAACCACTGCAAGGAACAATCAGCTTTTCAAATGCCTTGTAAAAACCAACTTCAAAGGTAATATGTATTAGAGGTTTCTTAGGTGAATGCTGGCATGTTAAAGGACTCCTGCTGCTTCCAGTGACCCTGCACCAGGGTGACTACATCCATGCAGGGACTGCCTCCCTTGGACTTCCTGTTCTGTGTTAGTGCTTTTCACATCAATGAGAGAGATATCCGGGTCAGTGCAGAGTAGGATTACACTAAAATGCACAGACGTCTTATTTAAACAGGAGAGATTCCAGACACATTTTAATGCAGTTAGATGAGGTAGATGGAAATATATATACAGTGCTTTGTCTCAAATCTTCACTTCATTTTAAGCTGACATCGTACAGTAATACATTTAAACGTTCGCGGTCAGTAATTTTTTTAATTGAAATTAATACTTCTATTAAGTGAGAACACAGTAAACTGATCAAAAGTGACAGTGAAGACATTTAGAATGTTTAAAAAGACATTTATTTATTTTCATCTAATAATCCTGAAAACAATACATCAGAGTTTCCACTTAAGCAGCACAACTGTTTTCAACATTGATAATAATAATAATAATAATAATAATGTTTCTTGAGCATCAAATCAGCATATTAGAATCATTTTTGAAGGATCATGTGAATACTGAATACTGGAGTAATGAGGGTTTTCCATCACAGGAATAAATTAAATTATTGCAATAGAAAATGTTTATTTTAAATTGTAATAATACTTCAAAAATATTATTATTTTTACTGTTTTTTTTGATCAAGTAACTGCAGCCTTGGTGAGCACAAGAGACTTCTGGAAGTGTATATCTGATGGTGAATCTTTATTGTTGACATTGGGTTTATATTGTACAAAATGGCTTCCTTTGGACTGTTTAGACTGAGAAATGGTCAGTGACGCTCAAAATCAGTCTAGCGACTAGCAGGAAAGGAGTTGTGTTTTCCTGTGTTTGTTTCCATTGTTGCCTGGTGTATAGACTGAAACATACATGGCGGAAAAGTTAATGTAAATAACATGGCAGTTGGTTCCAAAAAGTATGTTTTATACATTCTACTGTAGCTCCTTACCATATTAAGGCATCAGACCATAATATTAAATATAAAACATACAGTTCTTTAATGAAATGAAAGACTGTAAACTAACAGAGTTACCTCTAAGAAGGTATTAGAACAAGAAATCAAGGTACCTCAAAGCCCATGTTAGCCATGTAGACAACTCAGGGGTGTGGTGTTCCCAGGGAGATGCCAAAGAGTAAGTCAAACACAACCGCACAGGTTTCTTACACTGTAACCCAGTATTCCCTTGCCTTAGAGCCAGGAGAAAGGATAATTTCCTCAACAACTGCTCCACTTTGCTTGTCCCTGGGGTACTCCAGCTGACTAAGAACTGCATACAAGCGCCTCTCAAACACTGGAGGGCCTGGCAGCTGATATAATGCCACTGGCACAGATGCCCTTCAATGGTCAAAAGACTTAAAGCATCATGTAAAAGGGTGGGTTTCATGTTTCTTTGACAGTTATGTGGAAGATCAAGTGAAGGAATGAGGAGAAGCAGGTTCCTATATAAGCGGTATTCAAAGGTGGGTTGCACAAAGTATGGGAATATTGCATTCACCACTTGATGAAAAATATACTATAACTTGTATTTACATAATTCTCATGCGATGCAGCACAAGTGTGTTGCATTCATAGATTGCATCAGCATTCCCTGCAGCGCTTTTGTCCTTTTTAGTGGTGCCACTCCTCACGCTTCACTCAAAAACCAAACATGCGACCTGTGTAGTCCACTTTACTAATTAATGACTTCATAAGTCATTTTTTTATGCATCATTCAAAAAGGCGTGCAAACTTTTCCCAGTGATCCAAATATATCACTGAATGAACGCACAGAATGGCTACTGAATCCAAAAATGATGTCTCTGAATCATTATTTCAATATAGCCATTAGACTGCATGGTCATCCGTGCATTTTTATAACTTACCCTTATGAATAAACATGCAATGATATTGATAAGCAGGCATACCAAATGTAAAATTATGACCACAGAAAATGTTAACTAAAATGTTTTTACTACATTTCACATCTTGTTTCTATTATGAAAGCTACCAAAGATGTAGACAGAACAATTAGACTAGGATGAAGTTAGTTACTTTGCTCATTTTTAGGTTAAAAAGGAAATTTAAACAACAGAATAAACACTGTTTAAAATTTTGGGGTTGGTAAGATTTTTAAAATGATTTTGAAAAAATATTAGATGCTGCATTTATTTAAAAAAATAAAAAAAATAAAAGTACAGTGAAAAACAATAATATTGTGAAATATTATTATAATGAAAAATAACCATTTTGTATTTTAAAATATATTTTATGTAATAATTTATTCCTTTACTCCAGTCTTCAGTGTCACATGATCCTTCAGAAATCATTTTAATATCCTGATTTGCTGTTCAAAAAACATTTCTTATCAATGTTAAAAAAAAAAAAAAAAAGTTGTGCAGCTTAATATTGTTCGTGGAAACCACGATACAATATTTTTCATGATTCTTGGAAAAATAGAAAGTTCAAAAGAACAACATTTATTTGAAATAGAAATCATTTGTAACAAGTCTTTAGGGTCACTTTGATCAAGTAAATGCCTCCTTGCTGAATAAAAGTACTAATTTCTTACTGAACCAGACAGTTATTGACGCGCAGAGGACGGATTCAATGATGGCAGAGTAGAACTGTTTCAGCAGCTCCTGTGGCAGGTTGAACTTCCTCAGTTGGCGAAGGAAGTACAACCTCTGCTGGGCCTTTTTCACAATGGAGGTTTAACAACCCTAAACTTTTGAACAGTATTGTACATGTCAGCAAACACTCTTCACAGACTTCCTCCTTTGGAATTTCTAAGGCCACAAAGTCCATTCTATTTCCAAGAAGTCAAGCAAATAATAACAAAAACAGAAGCACGACATGTTATGAAAAGTCATCACAAAGTCTCCAGAGACAACATTCCATTGTCATGTTAATTACACCTTAGCAGCACAAGTGACTTGTGTAAGGCGGTGAGACTTTGAGCAGTAGGAGTAATGAAAAGAGTGATAGTGTGAGGAGGAGGAGGAGCAGAGGGGCTCGGACAAAGTGTGGGGTCTTCTGAAACAAAGCTATGTGAGAAAACAGGGGGAGGGGAAGGCGAATGTCAGCACAGACACATACAGCTCAGACAGAGATAAGGGGATAATGGGTCAGACCCCAGACAAAGGGGAAACATTAGCCTCTATATGCCACCCAGGAATGGCAGACAACAGGAGCCTTGGAGAAACAAAAGGAGAAATAGTGAAACATCGAATGATCAACACCTTCACTGATCGTTTAAATACACAGGACATTTGCTAAGAAAGTTGCTGTTTTGTCCAGAAATTAGGAAAATGAGAAGCCCTCGCTGTTTAGAGAGCTGATTGTTAGATGAGGGGAGAGTCGTAACATAATCTCTCCTCAAATGCTGCTATAACAGATGCAACCAAACTCTCCACCCAGAAAAGAAAAGAAAAAGCACCGCAGCTTGAATTCAAATAAGCCGATTGTTCGTGGGTCCTGTGTGAGAGTGTTGCCCAGCCCTCTGAAGGAAAGAGAAGCTGATTGTCCCATGGCTCTCTAGTGTGTGAGTGTTACCCAGACTGCAGGGGGAAGGTGGGGGCACAAAGGCCCTCTGTCTCAGGGAAGGAGTGGGTTTACCTGCACCGGCTCTGATTTCACAACACCGCCCGCTCCTGCTGCTGCAGCTGGCCTGGCGAGTGACACTGGGCCAGATACAGTGTCTTTTCAGTGTTGTAGTGCAATGTGGAGATCATAAGAGATGGACCATAAACCTGTGTGACTGGTGTTCATGTTCTAATGGTTTTTGAAATCATATGTCATGGAGTGTGAGGTTTAAGATCATGTTTGTTGTTAAAGTGTTGCTAGACAGGCCCTCTGTAGTTATTCACTAAAATATTGTTTGTCATAAATTAAATTCACCCAAATAATTGGCTGAAAATTTAATCACACTGAAGATGAGTTTGGTTCTTCATTGGGACAGATTTGAAGAAATTTAGCATTGCATCACTTGCTTACCAATGGATCCTCTGCAGTGAATGGGTGCTGTCAGAATGAGAGTCCAAACAGATGGTCTAAGATGTTTTGAACCTCAAACCATTGCTCCTGGGTAAAATGCTCTATCCAAAATACTGCTTTCTCCAGTTACAAAGTCTTGTCTGAAACATGAGAGAAATATCCACAGACCAAGCACTGTTAACAAGCAAAAACAGACCAAAACTGTATATGTTATAAACAAATATGTTGGTGGATTTTGATGTGAGAGGACAACAGGGGATGGACTTTTTCCTAGAAGGAAGTGTTATTATGGATTATTGTGATGTTTTTAATCAGTTGCTTGGACTCTCATTCTGACGGAACCCATTCACTGCAGAGAATCAATTGGTGAGCAAGTGATGTAATGCTAAATTTTTTACAAAATTTTAATTTTTTTTCCCCATGAATTATTCCATTAATGTACAGTTACATTTACTGTTGTTCTGTGAATTTTCATGGGCAAAATCCAGTCATTTCAATTCAAATCTTTGCGATCTGGAATTTTATGCAAGGAGACAAGGGATTTCCCCCAGTAGATTTAGCAAAAGGACCAAGTTGATCACACAAATTTGCACCGTTGACCAACAGAAAGCTACTTGGTTTGAAAGTGACTTCTGTGTAAGCAGTGTTTCAAATATCGCTACATGATTGACAATAGACAATGGACCTTTTTGCCAGCAAATTTTCTCCAAAATGTTGCTAGACAGACAGGCAGCAGCTAGTGAGGCTGGGAAAATACACATCCAGCACCCGTACGATCAGCACTGGAGCTCCTCAGGGCTGCGTTCTCTCCCCACTGCTCTTCTCCCTCGACTACACCAACGACTGCATATCTAAAGACGACACCACACTTATCAGCCTCATTCAGGACGGTGACGAGTCTGGTTACAGACAGGAGGTTAAGGAGCTGGCTGTCTGTTGCAGTCTTAACCTGGAGCTGAACACGCTCAAAACTGTGGAGATGATCGTGGACTTCAGGAGGAACCCCCCTGCTCTCCCTCCACTCACCATCATGAACAGCACTGTGACTGCAGCGGAGACATTCAGGTTCCTGGGCACCACTATCTCTCGAGACCTGAAGTGGGACACTTACATGGACTCAATTGTGAAAAAGGCACAGCAGAGGTTGTACTTCCTTCGCCAGCTGAGGAAGTTCAACCTGCCACAGGAGCTGCTGAAACAGTTCTACTCCGCCATCATTGAATCCGTCCTCTGCACTTCAATAACTGTCTGGTTCAGCTCAGTTACCAAATCTGACCTTAGAAGACTACGGAGGGTAGTCCGGTCTGCTGAGCGAATCATTGGTACAACCCTCCCTACTCTCCAAGAACTGTACTTATCCAGAGTGAGCAAAAGGGCTGGAAAATCACTCTGGACCCCTCACATCCAGCACACTCCCTCTTTGAATTGTTGCCGTCTGGTTGACGCTACAGAGCTCTGAGCACCAGAACGGCCAGGCACAGGAAGAGTTTCTTCCCTCAGGCAATCCATCTCATGAACACTTGACAATAAACGTGGAACACACAACACTATTATACATTTATTCATCACACATACTTAGTCTACATTTCAAATTTGCACATAATATACCTGTACATACAAAACTGTCTATTGTAATATACCTGTACATACAATTGTCAATTTGTATATTGTTATTCTTTATTTACTTGTTCTATTTTTATTCTTTTATTATCTGTGTTTTTGTTCTGTCACTGTCATTCTGTTGCACGGTGGAAGCTTCTGTCACGAAAACAAATTCCTCATATGTGTAAACATACCTGACAATACAGCTCATTATGATTCTGATTCTGATGTGACCACACCTTTACACTAGACCTAAATGGACACGTTATGGTTTGCTGGATCTTATCATTCCCATTCAGTAGATCATTGTGGGCATCAAGTTCGGCATAAGGTTTTTTTTTTGTTTGTTTTTTTTTTAACTAAACACCATGTGTAAATGCCATGTGACTAATCACTCTGGAGCTGCAGGAAAATGAATTCATGACAGCACAGATTCCTGGCCCTTAGACTGTTCAGTTGTAGTCCCCTAGGTTGCGCTTAGGTCTTGACCAAAACGCATCTACTTTTTTTTTTTCATGACACTCAATCTCGTGTTTTTAAATGCAAAAATGCATTCTATGTGAATAGCCTAAATGCTTTATGTCTATAGAATTTTTAAAAAGAATAAACTAAGGCTGCTTCCGAAATCACATGCTCCAAGTATGTACTTCTTTTGAATAAGTTATTTCGCAACTGTTTAAAAAAAAGTTCTATATAGAATGCATGTAGGTGGTATTTAATCTGGACATAATGCATTCATCTTTATGTCACTGTTATGTTAATGTCACCTACAATGTCAAAACTCCTCTCCTGTGAGCTCATTCGGAGACTATTTCAGAGACTTTTCTCATTTGCCTACTATATAGTAGGAAAGCATATGATTTTGGATGCAGCTAAACTACTAACCAGTGAAACCTCAAAACCTTTCATTTTTAGCATGGGCAATGCAGCAAAAAGAAGAAAAATCTTTTGCACACATTTTTACACATCAGTAGATCTTTTCACATCTGTCCTTCAACAAATACAGATTGTCAGCCTTGTAAGTCATCATAACGCTGATCCATTTCATGTCTTCCACTAGAAAACAGCTGCTCCTCCAGTGCTGATATAGAAATACACAATTCACCCTGTTCAGAGAAAATCATCCTGCAGTCAAGCTAAAATCATTGAAACACTTTACACTATTACAAGAAATTCAACAAAGTTTGTGACAAGAAGAATATTTGTTTATTAAATCCATTGCTTGTTTTTCCTCATAAAAAGTGCATGCATAATCCCTCTAGATCAAACAAATGTTGCCATCTACTGGGAAAGAAATGGCATTGCAAAATTCCCAAAACCCCTGTAAATTCAAAACAATTGGGGAAATTCAAAATTTAACTGAATAAAATGTTAAAATGACGCACTTTTATTTCTTTTCTTTTACCAGGACAACCATAGAGTACATCCAGAATAGAAAAATAATATGCACTTGGCTGCCTTGGGCTCATTTTTATCAGGTTTGGTTCTTTTCCACTCAGCAGAAACCACCCACTGTAATAATTCTCATCTTTCAGTGGGCCAACAACAGGAAAAACATAAAAAACAAAAGAATTCACTGCCTTCCAAACAATTCCAGCAAAACAAACTACTGAAACACACACAGTATCCGACTCATACATTACAATCACTCTGATATGAAGTACCCAGGACTCTGAATGCACATGACCTCAGTCAGATCGAGCCTGTGCATCTTTAACAGGGTAACTGCCTTGGTTTTGTTTGAAATGACAAAGAACATGGCCCCATTGACACAAAGCTACCCTGGTAGGATTACACAGATCACAGAACAAAACATCGAGATCAAATCAAAAAAAAAAAAAAAAAAAAGTCTGCAAGAATATTATTCAGGAATCAAGCTGATATGCATGCGCTAATTCAGTTGCATGCTCAGATGTGACCAAAACAAACAAAAGACTTCAAAACGTGTTTTTTGATCACTGTTTGTCATGGAACAATGAAAGATATCAGAAAGCAGCTTCACATAGCTCCTAATAAAATCCTAATGGCTGTTTCTAACATTTGATTTAAACATAAATAACACTTTTATTGCTAAATAAACTCTGCTAATAAGTCACGTACTAGCACAAGTCATGTATTATTTCAACAATGAAGTATGCTTATATAGCAACACGTTAAAATTACTAGCAACTTCTGAAAATAAAAAAGGACAAAAAAGCTTAAATGGATTAACAGCCAAAAACTTTTACACAAATCAAACAAATTATTTAAACTTGAACTTAAGTGTAATAATTTGATTCTGAAGAACTACTTTTCAAAATCAAATAATTATTTTCATATATAGAATTACGAGGAAAAGAGAGTTTACCTCCACTGTCATTAAAACTTTGTACACAGAAGCCCAAAAAAAGATCAAAATAAAATTAGCTTTAGAATTGTTATTTTTAAGCTTATTTACACATTTGAAGGGAGATTAGATGTGAATAAGCTAGAGAGGGATGTTCACTCATCTGAGCCATTAGCTTGAGTTTTTTGGTCACCGTCATCTGAAGGGTCACCCTGCATTAAAAACAAAACGCTTGTTATACACTATTTACTTAAACCATATTCTACAGTTTCATGAGTCCTGGTTACACAGTGATGAAACAAATAAGGGTTCATACGTGTGATAAAACGCCCTGTAGCTCCTTCATGATGGTGTCCAGGCTAGACACGGTGCTGTGGAGCTGTTGTTCATAGCTGCCTTTCTGCTGATCTGAGGCTCTCAGGTTGTTCTCTGTCTCTCTGAGATTGTTCTTCACCTCCTCCAGCTCCCTCTGAAGACTGCGTTTTGCTGCTTCTAGCTCAGCTATATGCTTTGAGTCCTCCTCTACAAATCAGAAAGGTCAAATTAGCAATTTAATTGTATTGAGGGTAGAAAAATGTATGCTGATGAATTGTAAAAGTTAAAATTTTATTTATATTGACTTTAAGACAAAAACAGTGAGCTGAGTCAACAAAAATCACTGAAATCCGAATTCAGATATATAATGAAAACAAGACAAATGAGGTTGTTACCCATTTTAATGTCCTGCTGCATGAGCTTCTGCTCAATTTCCTCTCTTGTTTTCTCACTCTTCTCCAGCTTCTGCATCATGCTTCCCACATCCACCATGGCTCCCTTGTAGACGATTAGGCTAGACGACTCGCCGCTGTCCTCTAATTCCCGCTTGATCTTCAGACTGGGCAGCAAGCTTTGGTTACCTGTCGGGCACACAGAGTGATTCAGTCCACTGTAACATCATGGACTGTACTCTAGTTTTACGAATAAGCCTCTCAGTTCTAGCCATCACTCTCTTTGCACACCTAAAAGGTTGTCTATCAGACCATCAGAGGTCAACGTGGGGTTAGGCTCGTCCTTAGGTCTGTCCGTTAGCTTTCGATAATGGCAGGACTCTCTAACCAATGGTCTGTTTAACAATTTCTTCACCTGAAAAAAAAAAACAAAGAAGATATGTTAGTCTTTTAGAAATATGCTATATAGCTTGCAAATTATAGTTAACACATTGTGTCCTGATCAAGCAAGATGCAACTAAAAGGTCAAGCAACAAACATAAATGCTTATATTTTCTCATCTCATAAATTAATATTAATTATTATTATTGACCAATTAAATATATTTTTGTAAGAAAGTAATATAATAATAACAGTAATATATTTTATATAAACATATTCTGATTGTAATAACAAAAATAATAGTTCTAATATATAATAACATTAATACATATATTTACAGATTTTAGTTTTAAAACAATAGCAAATAAATAATAAAAAAATAATATCATCACAAAAAATATATTCATATTATATTTATTTCATTTTTAACAAATAAATTATTATTAAGTGGTATAATTGTTACATTCAAAATAATAATAATAATAATAATTGGTAGTAGTAGTTGTTGTCTTATTAGAACATTAATATCATCATCATTATTACAACAATAATAACCATTCATATTTATTATTACTAATTTTATTATTAACTAATATAATTGTAATTTTATATAATTTGTGCAACGTTAAATGTATTATTATTAACTAATAACATATATACTGTATATATTCATAAAAATGTATTATTAAATAATATAACATTAAATCAGATAATAAATTATTAAAATATATAATTATAATTATTATTATACATTTATATTATAATTTATCATTATTATTTTATAGTATATAATAGTTAAATTTAATAAAAAAAAAAAAGAGGATATTTTTCTAATATATTAGCATCATAATGAGTAAATTCATGGTACTTAAAGCCTTCTTAAACCTTCCCAAGTAACAACTAAACACACAACACTGCACAGAAGCAGCACCTGAGCTCTGGAGAGATGCAAGCCCAGTGTGTACATGATCTCCTCCAAGTCCTTCTCCAGCAGGTAGCCGCAGTGACTCTGGTCAAAGTACACAAAGGCCATCAGCAGATCCTTGTTAAATGTCACCATCTGCTTTTTCTTCTCATCCTACAGACAGATCGAAATAATAAAGCATTCCATCCCTCTCACTATTAGAAACATTTTGTGTTGCAAAAGAAGATCTGTTGTTGACTCACTTTATCTTTAGATGACCTCTCTTTGGACTTCCGTTCATCTCGCCGGTCGTCTCTTCTGTCCCTGCCATTTGAGTCTTCATCATCTTTATCTGAGGAGCACAAAGGATCAGTTTCTGGATCAAAGAATCAAAACTGATCAAAAGTGTGCTTGAGGATCCAGGTGCAAACAGTGTGACCCCTACCGTCGTCATCATAGTCGTCTGCATCTTCTGCCTCCAGCGGGTCATATTCATCAGCGTTATTGTTGCTGCTGCCGTCTTCATTTTCATCATCATCTTTGGATTCTTCTCTCTTAATACCTCTCTCTTTCTCCTCATCCTTTACCCAGGAGATATTAAAATAGCCATATTAATAAAAAGCTTAATTAATTTGAACAAATCACAATGCTTTTAATGCATTTAACAGACATAAATCAAAGAATCAATCCAAACACGGTCCCCACACTTTCTGACCAATCAGTGTGATTCTTCAATGACTTCTCCAGTTGTTCATGATGCCAAATAAACATTTTCATGAAAAAAACAAAAACAAGTTTTAAACCAGGTGTAACTACAATCACTGATCAATATTTGCTATGGAAATGTCCCTGACTTTTTAAGCTTTTGATGATTTCCATGACTCTTCCAGGACACAGGTTTTAAAATGTCCTAATTAGTGCTGTCAAAATTAGCGCATTAACGCAGGCGAAGAATTTTTTTCAGTTTAACGCGTTAAAAATATTTCACGCAGGGGCAGGGCTAGGGTTGGCCACCCCACTCACAACTGCTGATTTGGTCTGTTTTCTTGACAAAAATGTGTGTGTAATTCAGTTAAGAACATGTCTTTGAAATGCAGTAGTTTTCCAAACTATCCTGGAGCCCAGCACTGTCTTCCTCATCTAACACACCCGATTCAACTTGTCAGCTCATTATTGAGATTTTCAGACCTAAAGTAGGTCAGAAAATGTAAAAAGTTAATGAGAAAATAGGATGCGTGTCAGATCCACGTCACCTTCAGCAGTGGTGGCTCTTAAAGTAATAGCAGCCAAAAACTAAATAACCCAGCTGCTGTGATGTCTGTTAATCAAAGAACAAAAGAAAAAAAATAAACAAATAAATAAATTAAAAAAAGACTTCAATCAATAACTTTTGTAGCTTTAAGGATTCATCTACAGTATATTTAATTTATAATTTTGTATTTGATAACTTTATTTAATTTCTGTATATTTAAGTAGTGTAATAAATGTTAAAATTGATAGCTCTCAATTATACTGTCATGTTGAATGGCTACAGTCAATGGGTAAATATTAGGGGGAAAAAACTATTTCCTAGAGACATCAGTAGTATTGGTATCAGTGATACTGACCTTCTTCAGTCATAAAAATGATGCACAAATGATTATACAAATATTAAAAATATATTATCTTTATATTGTTTCTACATTAATTTAAGGATTGAATGTGAAATTATTGCAATGAAAAAATTATAAAAATTTTAATGTTAGGTGGAATTGATCAAGATTAATCTAAATCGATTAATTAAATTGTGATTAATTAGTTTTTTTGTTTTTTTTTAATCGATTGACAGCACTAGTCCTGATATTTCCAGGTTTTTCATGGTCGTAGAAACTCTTTTGAAGTATTTCCCCCACCTTCCTCTTCTCATCCTCCTCTCTCATTCTCTTTGTGGCCGGTTCTCCATTTTCTTCTTCCTTCTCCTTCTTTATGTCCCTCCTTTCTGCCTCTTTTTTAGCTTTCTCTCTTTTATCTTTCCTCTCATCCTTGCTTGGAAGAGAAGCCAGTGCTTTGTAGATCCTGTAGCCGAAGTCTCGTTGAAGCATCTCATTGAATAATTCAGCAAACAAAGACACCTGAAACAGACACCAAAAGACCAGTGTTATTTTGCATCACTGGAAAAATGCTATAGGTTTTATTAATATTTATTCATTTTTGATTTAGTATTGACTTTTGTTTTTGTATTTAAAGCTACAGTCTGTAACTTTTTCTTGGTTCAAAATTTACAAAATGAATATAATAAGAGAGTACATCATGAATCCATTTTCCAAACCGTGTTTTTGGCTTATCCTGAATTCACTACGGTACACCTATAAGAAGTTTTTATATTCGAACTATTTCAGACTGGTACTGGTGGAACCGCAGCAGAGTCGCCCCGGTACCTGCGTGAACAGAGAGAAGTAGCTCCGGCTACAATGTTCTTCCGCAAGACGCACACAGTTCTGTTTATTAACCGCTAGAGTGCCAAAAGTTACAGACTGCAGCTTTAATATTTTTAATTTTAATCTTCAAGTTAAAGGTTTAGTAATTTTGGGGGTTTGTTTTTTACTCATTTTTATTTCAGTTTTATTTTTTAGTTATTTTAGTACATATATAATTAAACTAAATGAAAATGAGAAATACTGACATAGCAACTGTTTTTCTTTAATATTTTATTTAAAGTAATAAAAATATTTTGTGAATGAATATTATTTGAACGTCAAGTCCCTCCTTTCACTGCAAAAGGCAACCATTTACAAAAGAGTATCTGACATGAGGAATATTGTAATTGTATCAGGTGAAGTCAAGCAAAGTATCCCAAAAAAATATGCAGAAACGTTATTTTATCTCGCTGGAGTGATCCTCACCTCAAAGGAGTGCTCTTTATTATCCTCCAGTCT
Source organism: Spinibarbus caldwelli (assembly GCA_039654775.1). NCBI lineage: Eukaryota > Metazoa > Chordata > Actinopteri > Cypriniformes > Cyprinidae > Spinibarbus > Spinibarbus caldwelli. The sequence goes on from CM077242.1 coordinate 22,542,031, forward strand.
GTAGTCCAGCAGCACACTCAAGGACATGATGCTGCAGTCAAATTTGCCGTTCTTGGCAGCCCAGTTGGGATAGACAATAATGGTGGGCTCATCTGGGAGAACATAACGTCTCTCCCTGCGCTGGCGTTCCTGCTCCTCCTGCCGCTTTCGCTCCTCTTCCTGAGGGAATATTTTTTTCCACGTTTGTATGCGATTGATCAGATAGGCTCTCTAAAGAAGCAGGGTTATCAGATCTTTTCTCACCTCTCGGTCATCCTCCAGTCTGCAGGACTCATCCTCCTCCACACTAGGAGGTTCAGGCTTCTCCGGCTCCTTGGACTCCTCCACCTGCTCCTCCACCTTCAGTTGTTTGGTGAGGCGAGCGATCAGCTGTGACTTCAGCCCTTTAGAGCTCAGTGAACGGCTCTCCAACTCCTTACGCAAGTCATTGACCTGTGTGCAAATGTGTTTCATCAGCCCTATGAACGCTCCATGATACCACATGTACATCTGCTAACTTGTTGCGTTGATTAAAAGTGGGGTTTTTTTTAAACTGATGGTTTTAACAAATGGTTGCTTTCTATCAAATACAATACAGCTCATTTTTTTATGTTTTTGATTTAAATTGCTTTCTTTTATGCTCATGCTTAAGGCTGCATTTATTTAAACAAATTACAGTAAAAACTGATATTGTGAAATATTATCACAATTTAAAAATGATAAAGAATATAGACCCCATCAAATGGTATATAGGCCTAGAGAATATTGATGTAAAATAAAATAACAGTTTGGTCTGTAGCAGATAAGCTGCTTGTGGGAATCTCACCTTCATGGATTTTGGATCAAGCTTAGTCCAGTGAGTCGGCGTAGTGACTTCCTTTGAATCATCTTCGTCCTTATCCTCCTCCTCCTATGCACGTTATTTGAAAGAGAGAGGAAGAGAAAAGAAAACAGCATGTTAACACACCACTCTCAGACTGAAAGGAGTTTTCTGAAACAAAAGTTGATCCGTGCAAGAAGCAAGGTCACAACTGTCTCTCAATGTCTCCTCCTACTGAGCTCTTGACTGGGTAAAAAAAAAAATCCAATGCTAGGATACACAGAAGCTCTCTAGCTTTCAGAAACAGATCCATATCCCACTCATCAGCCAATCAACCAGTTCTGTGGAATACAAAAAGATAATCAATGACAGTGGGTTTAAGAGATGGACACGGGACAGATGCACTCAGAGAAGGTCTCCAAACCCTACGTCTACATTTACTGCTGCCTGTTTTTGGCCCACGTATACTCTTTTTAGCTTGTTTTCTTTAACGTCTAGCCAGAACTGTCCTCCCTGGAAAAATCACATCCACAAAGGGTCTAGGCACAGTCCAATCAGAGAACAGCATAAATAAAACAAAAATAAAAAAAGAGACAGACAAGAGACAGAACTCAGAGAGAGTTCGGCAGATATTGAACAGGAAAACAAAACGATCTAAAAAAAACCACACAAACATCATAAACACAACTGGCTCTCCAGATTCCAGCATTTGTTTCCCAAATTGGTCCATGCGTCAATTTTTCAGTTTGGATTTGTTAGAATTAAATAGGAAATTTAGAGTTATCTCAATCACGGCCGTCAATCGTGCAATCGGCAGAGCTGGAAGCTGTTTTACCAGTTGACAGGTGTCATAAAGTAGGACCTAAGCTCTTCCGCTGTGTGTGAGACTGCGTGACAAAGGGAGAGCAGGAGGAAATGGGGTGGAGGGTCAGGGATGAGACAGGGATGAGAGGAAGGGATGGTAAAAGTGGGTTCTGTATGATGCCTGTGATACTTGTCTGTTTCTTTCTGTGTTTTCTGAGTGTTTTGTTTGTCTATTCCTGTGCCTGTGAGAAGCGGAAATGAGAAGAGAGGGATTAGCGTTCAGTGCCTGTTCTCCATCAGCCTCCTTCCGTTCAGCCAAGAGTTTCTCTGCCAGCTGCTCCTTGAGTCCACGGGACAGGCCCTCCCACTCTGAGCGGGTAGGAAGACAATGCCAAACATCCGGGAGAAATAAAACCACTGTCTCCACATGTGCGGGGACTGTCCGCCCTTTGTGAGTCTCCTCAGGGCGGTGATAGCGTATCTCTGCAAAACGATACCTGTCGCAAAGGAAGAAGCGCGTTGGAAAGAAACATTCTGTGAGACATCACCCATTTCCCCCAACACACACACACAAAGCTCAGATCCCCTCGACCCCCCCGAATGAGACACGTATGAGAAAATACAGTTTGCGGAACTCCACGGGGGGTTTTTCAGGATGAACGGCAGCCACGCATCAGGGAGGTCGACAGACAGTATCAAAAACGACGAAGACCCCGCCCCCCTGCGCCCGTCAATCTGAACCGGTTGCTCGTGAAAGATAGCTTACGAACCCCCGGGGGTGTGAGAGAAGGACAGATTCAGACACAGTGAAAGCAAGTTAAATATGTAAGATATTTAACACAAGGCAAAGGTCAGAGAGAACAGAAAGTAACGATGGCGGTGGCGGCGACTCCTCTGGCTCTGCTCTCGGAGCAAAAGAATCAATGCATTCACCACATAGATATAGAGGCAGGACTGCCACACACATTAGCGTAAACATTGCAAAACAAAATTTGAGAAATCAAAATTATGAACACAAAAGCATCGAACATGTCAGGAGATACACTGCTGTGTCAAAACCATGCAGCGGGTCAGAGACTTTTAGATGTTGTCTGCCTGTCGGCCTTTTTTTTATTTTTTAAATAGTAAAAGATGCACACATGGAGTTTACAAGGAGATGCATCGGCACAGACCGAGAAAGGAGCTGTACTTACCACTGGGTACATAAACTCAGATCAATGCCTGTCAGAGCCTTACAACAACGTATGGCTGTCTTTATAAGGACCGAGGCATCGTTTTCCGGGTCGGCCCCATCCAAAGAGGGAGACCAGTGACCCCCGATGGCCATGGCCTCGTCCTTGCCCCGCATTCCCACCAGAAACTGAAAACAGAGGAGTTCAAATGGGTTACGAGACGCTGGGAAGCTGCTGTGCGCTCTGGAGGAGGTGTATGCGGCGGACACAGGGAGAGACAACATCAGATGAGCTTATTCCACACAGCAAAGCATTCAGCAATGGAACAGGACAGAGACACATCACAGTCAGCTCCCCAACACCGATAGAAACTCCCCACGTCAAACTCAGGAGTGGACAAACATCTTTCAGTGTGCAGGGGAACAAGGAAGCTAATTTCAGTGTACATTATTTTTAAGGGTCCTTAAAGTTAAATCCCATTCAACATTTGAACTTTAAATAGTTGGTAAATGATGGTAAACACTACCCATTTAAAAATATGGGGTCAGACTTGTTTTTTTTTAATTAATACATTTATACAGCAAGAATGACAGTTAAGATATTTATGAAGTTACAAAAGATTTCTATTTTAAATAAATACTGTTCTTATCAACCTTTTGATTCAGAGAATCCTAAAAAAAATCCACAAAAATATTATGTAATACAACTGCTTTCATTGATAATACATGTACAATACATTGATAATAATCCGAAATGTTTCTTGAGCATAAAATCAGCATATCAGAATGATTTTTGAAGGAACGTGACACTGAAGACTGGAGTAATGACGCTGAAAATTCAGCTTTGCCATCATGGGAATAAAATGTTTAAACATATTACAACAGAAAACAGTTATTTTAAATTCTAATAATAATATTTCACAGTATAACCGCTTTTACTGTATTTTTAATGTAAAAAATGCAAAAAAAAAAAAAAACTTTCAAAAAAATCTTCAAGGACTTATAATTATTTTAATATTGCATTACATTGTTTTGTTCTATTATTTATAATTATTAGCCTTATTAATAATACAATATATAATATATAAGAACTTTAATTGTAACTAATAAATTCAAATAATTGTTAAATTTAATTGGTAAAAGGAGTGTTAAAAAGCAAAAGCAAGCTTTTGCTTTGTTATTAAAACAAGCACTGAAACTACAAATGCTTTGGTATCGAGACAACACTTTCTGACGTGCGTCATCATGGTCAGAATAAACTGGAAGCGTTAAACAATTTTGTATTTGTATCTTTTTCAGTTCCCACCAAGATAGGAAGCTTTACTGCTAGCAAAAAGTGAAGAGATGTCTTAAAACTTATGTACCAGCAGGCCTATCTGCATACATAGTTTCCCTTCTCTTTTGTTCAGCACTTTGAGATGCTTTATTTGAAAAGCAATATCCTACATTGAAATTATTATATTATGTATTTCATCATTCTCGTGCTGCTCCAAATGATAGGAAATGTAGATGCTTCTCATCAACTGGTTAAATGATTAGTATCTTCGTGCAAGCTTGGTCACTATTCTTCATCATCAGTGCAAAAAAGGTAAAATGAATAAATTGTACAGTATTCATAACTTGAAGTTTTACCATAATTTTTACAAGCTGTCAGAAGCTAGATGACATTTTCTGATACAGATACAAACAGATGATATGATTCATCTCAGAGCTGTTTGGTTTGGTTCAGCTCAGTTCAAGGCACAGAACTATTTATTTTTGAATGACCTATGGAGAAAATGAATGGGACAAACTTCAAAAACCAGACCCAATAAAAGGGTCAGCTATCACTGTTGATCTATAAGCTCACTGATTAATAGTTTGCTGGATTACAATGGACCCTTTTCACTTTTCTGGCATTCTCAGTAGCAGAAGTCATCATAGCTCTTTTCTGAATTCCTGTGGCTCAGTGGTAGAGCATTGCGTTAGCAGCGCAAAAGGTTGTGGGTTCAATTCCCAGGGAACACACATACTGATAAAAAAATGTATAGCCTGAATGCACTGTAAGTCGCTTTGGATAAAAGCGTCTGCTAAATGCATAAATGTAAATGTAAATGAATTCTATTTGATCAGAATAGCAAAAGATAAAATTCACAAATATCAGAAAATATGTCAAATTTGCCATCACGCCACTGTGTTAAAAACACTCACAGAGTGGCGTTAACTTGTTTTCTGGAATGTAATACCTAGATAAAAGTATAGGCATATAAATGAATATTGAATTAAAAATAAATTAAAATTAACTGTGGAAATGTCTCATCACAGCTTTTGAAAAGGGTTCATAGTAATAACAGCTACGGTCCCCGACACCGTAATGTTGTCCATCCCTGTGAAACACTACAGCATAAGTGCAAAACAATTTTTGTAAAATAGCACATAAGTTAGTGATTACATAACAAGCTTATTACACAAACCCAGTGTAATTCAGTGTAATTTAGAGAGCTGTACCTTGATGAGGCGGGCAGGGTGCTGGAAGGAGTCTCTCAGCTCTTGTGGATCATCTGCCAGAGCACAGGACTTATGATACAGCTCATCTAGACTAGGGTTGGCCAGCAGCATTACCTATAACAACCATCAACATTAATCACGACTGCCAAAAACCACTCAATGAAATCTGGTAAGAAATACCAGAAAAAAAAAATTGACAATAAATTACTCAAAAAAAGATGACCATATCTGGGGGCGTTACCTTTGCGCTGTAGGTGTGATTAGCATCAGGTGGGTCCAGCACAGCCGTGTTCTTCACCAGAGAGTCCACCTCTTTATGCATGATGTGGAAGTTACAGCAGTTTCCAAAGATGAAAGGTCGTGTTAAGGGAAAGGCGTCTACCCAGGTAAACACAGCGTCAAAAAAGTCACTGGGGATGTAGAGGCTTTGATACCTCCGCCGCAACTCCATCATATCACAGTTGTAACTGATGAGAATAGAGAAAGTAATATATCAAACATACACTAAACATACATCTAAACCAGTGGTTTTCAAACCGGTCCTGTGAGCACCCCCAACACTGCATATTTTCTGTGTCTCCCTCATCTATCACACCTGATTCAACTCATCAGCTCATTAGTAGAGACAGCAAGACCTGAAATGGGAGTGTCAGATATGAGAGACCTACAAAATGTGCAATGTTGGGGGTGCTCGCAGGACTGGTTTGAAAACCACTAATCTAAACAACACTAAAAAGTGCATCATAATAAAGTAGCTAACTTATAAATGCATATTCCAATATCTCTGTGTCTCTTTTGATTCTGTGGTGCTCTTAATGCAAGTTTAGTGTCCGTGAAGGTCAGATTTAATTACTTTTCAGATTAATGTATATATCCAACTAATAAATCCAATCCAGTGATGCCTAGTCTTTTTCATGAAACGGAAGTTGTGATTGTCTATTCCTTCCTATTGACATATATCCAGCTTCTAAAACAAGAAAAAAAAAAAAAAAATGTAGGAAGGCATTTAAATTGGTTCACTGTTCACTGCTTTTTTCACTTTTGCATTTTAATGAGTGAAATAAGTATTTGACCCCTTCGCAAAACATGACTTAGTACTTGGTGGCAAAACCCTTGTTGAATCACAGAGGTCAGACGTTTCTTGTAGTTGGCCACCAGGTTTGCACACATCTCAGGAGAAGTCGTGGCCTAATGGTTAGAGAGTTGGGCTAGTAACCTGAATTCGATTCTCACACCGGCAGGAATTGAAGGTGGGGACTGTGAATGAACAGCACTCTCTCTGTCTTCAATACCATGACTGAGGTGCCCTTGAGCAAGGCATCGAACCCCCAATTGCTCCCCGGGCGCTGGAGCAATGGCTGCCCACTGCTCCGGGTGTGTGTTCACGGTGTGTGTGTGCGTTTGTTCACTATTCACTGCTGTGTGTGTGCACTTGGATGGGTTAAATGCAGAGCACCAATTTCAAGTATGGGTCACCATACTTGACAATACGTCACGACTTTCACTTTTTTCACTTTCACTTTCAGGAGGGATTTTGTCCCACTACTCTTTGCAGATCCTCTCCAAGTCATTAAGGTTTCAAGGCTGACGTTTGGCAACTCAAACCTTCAGCTCCCTTCACAGATTTTCTATGGGATTAAGGTCTGGAGACTGGCTAGGCCACTACATGACCTTAATGTGCTTCTTCTTGAGCCACTCCTTTGTTGCCTTGGCCGTGTGTTTTGGGTCATTGTCATGCTGGAATACCCATCCATGACCCATTTTCAATGCCCTGGCGGTACATGGCCCCGTCCATCGTCCCTTTGATGCGGTGCAGTTGTCCTGTCCCCTTAGCAGAAAAACACCCCAAAAGCATAATGTTTCCACCTCCATGTTTGACGGTGGGGATGGTGTTCTTGGGGTCATAGGCAGCATTCCTCCTCCTCCAAACACAGCGAGCTGAGTTGATGCCAAAGAGCTTGATTTTGGTCTCATATGACCACAACACTTTCACCCAGTTCTCCTCTGAATCATTGGCAAACTTCAGACGGGCCTGTACATGTGCTTTCTTGAGCAGGGGGATCTTGCGGGCGCTGCAGGATTTCAGTCCTTCACGGCGTAATGTGTTACCAATCATTTTCTTGGTGACTATGGTCCCAGCTGCCTTGAGATCATTGACAAGATCCTCCCGTGCAGTTCTGGGCTGATTCCTCACCGTTCTCATGATCATTGAAACTCCACGAGGTGAGATCTTGCATGGAGCCCCAGTCCGAGGGAGATTGACAGTTAATTTGTGTTTCTTCCATTTGCGAATAATCGCACCAACTGTTGTCACCTTCTCACCAAGCTGCTTGGCGATGGTCTTGTAGCCCATTCCAGCCTTGTGTAGGTCTACAATCTTGTCCCTGACATCCTTAGACAGCTCTTTGGTCTTGGCCAAGGTGGAGAGTTTAGAATCTGATTGATTGATTGCTTCTGTGGACAGATGTCTTTTATACAGGTAACAAACTGAGATTAGGAGCACTCCCTTTAAGAGAGTGCTCCTAATCTCAGCTCCTTACCTGTATAAAAGACACCTGGGAGCCAGAAATCTTTCTGATTGATAGGGGATCAAATACTTATTTCACTCATTAAAATGCAAATCAATTTATAACTTTTTAAAATGTGTTTTTCTGGATTTTTTTTGTTGTTATTCTGTCTCTTACTGTTCAAATAAACCTACCATTAAAATTATGGACTGATCATTTCTTTGTCAGTGGGCAAACGTACAAAATCAGCAGGGGATCAAATTATTTTTTTTCCCCCACTGTATGTCTAGGATGAATGACAATAAACGTATACAAAAAAACCCCAAAAAAGTCTGTCTAATTTGCAACAAGACATCAAGATTCTTCCTTTACAACAATTAACTTACCCATCGAGAGAGAATTTGGAGAACTGCACAGTATATCTTGGGACGACTCTACGTGGCCGTCTTGGAGAACGTTCTCTGCGAGGAGACCGGTCTCTAGAACGCTTCCGTGTGGGTGAACGTTCTCTTGATCTCCTTCGCTCTCTATCTCTTTCCCGACTACACAAACACAGGCAAAATAAAGCATGAGCAAGTACAGCAAAGAAAGATTCACAATATCCAATATTTTCAGACCAAACTACCGAAGCAATTCTACTTGATTGTATGCATGACCTGCGATCATCCTTCCTCAGGATGAGTTCTGGTCGGTCACTGCGGCTGGTGAAGCGGGGTGAGGGGTCCACACGCCTCACTTGTTGCGGCTGAGGCATCATCCGCACCGGGGGCTGCAGCAAACCCCCTGAGAACACAGAGTCTGCACATGGCAGAGAGAGAGATGGGAGATTAGATCTGATTCTGTAAAAGCGTGACTCTGTGAAAGGTGAAGGGGTTTGATGAACCTTTAGGGGGAGGCTGGGGTAGCAGGGGCTGCGGGGGATTCTGCAGCAGTGGGGCCAGAGAAGCAGCTGAGAGCTGGGCCTGCAGAAGAGATGGAGGAGGTCCCTGGGCCGGGACATTAAACGTGGTGGGCGGGGGTAGAGACTGCAGCATGGTGGGACCTGGTTTCATCATGTTTGGGCCAGGCGGCTGGCTCTGAAAAAACAAAAGAGATGGAACAAAAGAGTTGGGTTTGCTAGTATTTACAAACACCAATTTTATTGTGCAAAATCACAACATAATTTTAATTATGTAGTGCTTGAGGCTAGAGCTGGGCTATATATTTAAAACTATACAGATGTTCTAACATAGATGATCACGTCTGTTAAAGATCTCAAAATTCATGTGTTCAACCTAAAATATCTCAAAAGACATAAAGGTAAATAAAGGTAGTAAATTTCAACCAATCTAACACTGTTGTTGTCGTTTTATTTATTTTTATTTTTTAACTAATTGAATTTATACTACTATTTTTTAAATAAATTAATTCTTATTTTTTGCAAGCAGGCATTAAATTGATAAAAAAAAATTTACATTTATAATGTTTAAAAAAATTATGTTCTTTTAACAGAGTTTATTTGAACTTTCTATTCAGCAAAGAATCCTGACAATTCAACTTTTCCATTACAGGAATAAATTACATTTTAAAATATATTAAAATAGAAATCTTTATTACTGCCTTTACTGTAATTTTATTCAAATAAATGCAGCTTTGGTGAGTATAAGAGACATTTTTTAAAAACATTTAAAAAATTGTATCAACCACAAACCTTTGAACAGTAGTGTACATATATTTAAATACGAAAATATACCAAATACAAGATAAAAATGACATATTCAATTAACATCGCCTAGCTCTGCAGACACCAAGCCAACATCTATTGTCTAAACACAAACACATTACTGCACATTGATTCAATTCATCAAAACGATTACGACAGCTTTCAGCTAGGGGCTATAAAAAACAAGACTTTAAATAAATAACATTAATCCAGTACAATGTTTAGATAACCTGTTTTATAGGATGGGTGGAAAATGTGCCTAAATGAGTAATCAAGGAGCACTAAACCCAGTGAAAAGAAAATAAATGGTTAGAAATAGCTGGAGACAGAGGAAGCAGAAGCACTGCTATTACCATTTGCTGGTTTTGGCCCCTGTTAAGAGACAAAATAGATTTTTCCAAGTCTTGCTTTGGGAAAAAAAGCACAAAAGGCACTTTCTTTTAAGAAAAAAAAATAAATAAATAAAAAAAGCAAATAGGCAAGCATTCTGGGCATTTCAAAAGGAGACAATGTCTCACATATATTGTTAGTTACATATAACAAAACAGAGCAGTCTGTATTTGCTTTATCATCATGCACCTGCTCAGTGTGACATTTGTGTCCAGGTGTACAGATGTCAAAAGTACAGGTAATTTTATGAGGTTTAAAAAAAATAAATAAATACAAAAACAGCAGTAGTAACAATACCAGTCTTTCATTGTTCTTTATAAAAACTTGATTAAAATATTTGCATCCTCATGCCATTATTTAAATTTTTTAAATTATTTACATTAATATTTAACCTTAAATTCTGTAATTAGGTTAATTTATTTGTAATTAGTATTAAGAATCATTATAAAAGGTAAAATTTCTGATATTTGGACTACTGAAATTTTTGTTTGAAACTCTTTAAAAAAATGTAAAAAATTTAATTAAATAATTAGCTTGGGTAATTACAAAAATGTAACTAAAAAAAAATAAACAAATATGACTACAGCATCCCCCCAAGACAAAGTGCATTAATAACACAGCAGGTGCTGATTAGCTAAAGATGGAATCTTATGGATTTCGAGAAATTTTTTTAATTAAAAAATTCAAACACGCAACACGCAAGCTGTGAGCTGTAATATAGGGAACGGTGGAAAAAGCATCAACAGATACTCGTCTTGGGTGGAAGGAAAGAAACCCAAGGACATGTGACTAAAGCCTGTTTGTGAAACAGGAGAGTGGAGGAACAGAACAAGCAGAAGACAAAGGGGAGGAGGAGGAGAGAATAGGGATTTGGGGCGCAGGGGTCAAGTGGTGTGGGTTACATTTTGTCTTGAATCCACCGCAGAGTGTATGTCAGAGTAGCGCTGCATTCCTGCTTCAGAGTAAAAGCTGGACAGCTGTGGGGAAACCTGAGGTAAGGGCTGAGGCAGCTGGTGCTACATGGAGATTAAGAACACAGGAATCAACAGCAGCATCATGACACACTGTGGAGGCAGAACCATATCAGACTGTACTGCCAGGAATCCATTCAGACCACGTGGGTTTGCTTACCGTTTGGTTGGGCAACTGAGGTAAGGTCTGGATGCGCTGGGCATTCCACTTGAAAGGCATGTTGGGATTATAGACAGCTTCCACCAGAACACGATCGCCGACTTGGGGTGTTTTCCCCTTAACCGCACTACACAAAACACACAGAAATTACACACCTGACCTTTAAAGCTCTCAACCACAACTGCACATTTATAATACAATGCACCTGAGCTGGAAGAAGACATCCTCATCAACAAAGCCGAAAGTATCGTGTAGCTTGCTGACGACACCAGTGAAAACACGCTGCTTTTGGGGTTGGGTCTGCTGCTGGTGGCTGGAGCGCGGGGTCGGGTAGGATACGGTTATCTGTGCCGTCTGCTGCGGGTTGGACAGGCTCAGGCTGGTGGGCAAGGCAACAGGGGGCTGCAAAATACACACAGCACAAGGGTTAGAATATAAACTTCTCATATCTGGCAATGTTAAGTGATCTCTTGCTTCGTTTTAGACATTTGAAAATGGTAAGAATGGTGCTTTGCAAAAAAAAAAATATGTGAAATATGTGATGCATATGCAGAATTTGGAAACACAGTGTACCTGTGATAGCAGGGCTTGTTGGGGTTGTGGAAGCTGTGAGAAATAAAGAAAACACAAAAAATTATGCATTAACTAGAAGGCATAGTGTTAACATAAATATATTTCATTTATTTAAAATCCAAAATCTAGATATTTTCTACATGTTAACTATATAAATACAAGCTCCAAATAAATACTACACTATATCATTCAAAAATTTGGGGTCAGTATAGATTTTTTAAAATATCTTATGCTCACCAAGGCTGCATTTATATCAAAAATAATAAATAAATAAAATAATACATTGTTTCCTATTTCAATGTATTTTATAGTTTTTAAAAAATATATTAATATATTTTAAACTGTAATTAATTCCTCTGAAGCCATGATCCTTCAGAAATCATTCTAATATGCTGATGTTTGATCAATGTTGATAAACTGTTGTTCTGTTTAATATCTTTGTGGAAACATGATTTTTTTTTCTTAATTCTTTGATTATTAGAAAGTTCAAAAGGACAGCTTTTATTTAAAATAGAAATCTTTAGTAACATTATCAACGTCTTTACTGTCCATTTTGAATAAATTTTTAGAATTCAATTTCAGAACCAACCATATCCACTAAGATTGGAAGAGAGTCCTGCTAGTTAAATAATGCAGTTAAATAATCATGCACTGCAGCACTTGCCCTCTTTAGGGTAACCACTGTGCTGACTGCAGCACTTAGTTCATCTGTCATGATGTATACATTTATAAACCTGGCAGGCTCTTTTATCTAAAGAGGCTTGCGGTGCAATCTGCTAGCACATACATTCTCATGGAATCAAACCCATGACCTTGTGGTATGCACAAGAAATCACAATGAACACTACAGACAACTATCATGATAAAAAACTAGAGCTTTGGAAAAGCTAAGAGGCGAAGTAAAAGAGGAGGTGTGGATGAGAGTGAGTGTATGTACCTGATGTGGGACGTTGTAAAGAGTTTGCTGAGGAGGAGGTTGTGGTGGGGGAGCTTGAGGTGGCTGCTGCTGTTGTTGTTGCTGCTGCTGTTGCTGCTGATACTGCTGCAGGGCTGAATTGATCTGCGACTAAAATAAAACACACCAGTGACTCAAGACTGCTCACTGCAGGCTGGGGGAAGGGCTCAGGTTACAGCACTCAAACACTGAGCATGCTAGAAATGCAGATGAGTACAATTCAGAATGATGGAGGGAGTACTTTATGCATTGGAGTGAACAGAATGAGACTGGGTTAGGTGCAGAGTATAACTGTATAAACGCTGTATAACTACTATTTTTGAAAGATAATAGGTACTATACTAGGGCTGCATGATTAACTGAAATAAAACCAAAATTACATCATGGCTTAGTGCGATTATCAAATATCAAGAGCTGAGATTTAATTACATAAATATACGTGCTGCATATTTCAGAGTGACGCATGGTATTGTGAGTGGGTTGGTTCACAATGCTGGTGCACAAACTCCATCTCTGCATCCAGTCTGAGTTTGGGTTTAATGTGCATTAGGGAATGCAACATTTGGCAAAAATCTTCCCATATTTGTGATGAGAAGTGCTTAACACTCTAAGAGAAGTATTAAGGTCTTTTTCCATCAAAATAGAAGTTTGATGGTTTACCGTTTTAAAATGAAGAAATTAAGACAGCCATAAATATTATTATTGTACTTTTAAGGTCGTAATATAAAATACATGTAATATGACTGTATTATTTTCCTAAATACTCTTTTTTGTTTAACAGTGAAATATTACAATAATAATGCATTTTGTTGTTATTTAGTAATGTTTATATTTTTATTTACTCATAATAATAATAATAATACTCAATAATAATAATAATTACATAATAATAATAATAATTATTATTATTATTATTATTATAGTCTTACTGATATATAAATCACAAAAGTTTAGACCTAATTGTGCAGTCCCACAAACAAGCACAGAAATATTGTAATTTTTTTTTTTAATCACATTTTAAATTGCAATCAATTTAAATAATAAAGAAATTAGTTTTTTCCCCCAAATCATGCAGCCCTTTACTAAACTACCTAGCATTCCACAATAAATGCTTTAACAGTAGTATGCTCCTCTGCTGTCACATTTTGCAGAATAATTCTTGGCAATCCTATCAAAAAGTAGGTAAAAAAATAAATAAATAAAAATGGTTAAAGCCACTGTAATTGCTTTCAATTCATTCATCACACTGGAAATTAAAATGAATGTTATTCATTTTGAATCTGGGATAACTGCATACTATTCACAGTATACATACTATATACTAATCTAGCACATTAGTATGCCATTCCAAACATAGCCAAAGGCTTTATTGTGCATTTACTCCAGCTGCATTACGGTGATGGATCACAGCCAGGGCCTCACCTGCTGTAACGCAGCGGCAGCGGCTGCAGCGGCCTGCTGCTGGAGCGCTGCGGTCTGCTGCGAAAGCTGGTAGTTGGCAGCTGACTGTGTGTTGAGGGAGGCTGCCGCTAAAGCCGACTGCTGAGTGTACATAGGAGATGCTCCCAAGAGGGACGGCTGCTGTACTCCTAAAGCTATGGGAGAAATGTGTGAGATTGTAAGGACATTGCAGCTGCTGTCAACAACATTCAAACAAGCACAAGCAAACTTTGACCAGTCAATGAAACCCAAACAAAAACACCTTGAGCTTTGACCTTCAAAATAAGATAAAGCTAGAAATTATGAATGCATGTTTAAACTAACATTCAGTTATTTGTAATTGAAAGTGAAATTAATGCAGTGACAATAATTCAAGTATATTGCTGAATTATGATGACTTACAGTGTAAACTGTTCAGGTCCAGTGACTGTCCTGAGTGGCCGGGCTGTGAAACCGCTGTTGCGGCAAACTGGGCCGCCCACGGAGGGTTCTTCTGCCCCCCGAACTGGGCCATGGAGACCTCTTCACGTTTTCTGCTGGACCAGGTGGCAGATTATTTCCTGTGGGGTCGGTAATTAAACTTACTATAACTATAAGCATAAAACTGGATAAACAGGAACTGAAATATAGTGGCTGTTTCAGTGGCTGCACGCCAAGAAAACACTACTTATAATCACAAGACATACAAAGTCAGTGGTTTTGATCTTTGTAACTTTAACGCCCCTATTGCCCTAGACATCAATAAAAAGGCCCCCATACATAAACTACCACAACTGCTGCGACTGAAACATAAAGCAGAGCTGTTAATAGATTAAAATAATCAAGCTTACAATTATTCTAATGTTTTTTAATCATTTTAACACGTTTAGGTTATTATTAAAGACTAAAACTATAAAAGAAGTTCTGTTTCATTTACAGATAACTGAGAGCTGTGTTTGCAAGATTGTTAATTTAATTTCAATAATTCCACATTATCTCAAAAGACTGACGCGGAAGGACATGCTGCCAAGTTAGGGATCTCTCTAGAATTTTAAACACACTTCTGTCACCTCACTAAATTGTCTGTAACAAAATTATTGTACTTATTTTTTAATTCCTTCATACAAAGAAAGTAACGACTTTTGTTAAATGTATATATTTCATTTAAAAAATAAAGATCTATATCATTTACTGATAATTAAGAGCAAGATTGTTAACGATGTAAATAAATAAATAAATAAATAAACTCGGACATGCTGTCTATTTAGGGCGCTTACTAGTTTTTGAAACACAGCCAATGCCATCTGTCAGCTCCAGAACACCAGCAGACTGTTTACAACCTCTCCCTGCTTTAAAACTCACTTTAACTCCAGATAAACAGCGAATAAGAAACATTAACTTAATTATCACCTTTGTTTTGAAGACTCAAATAACCAATTTTACCACACAATCTTTTTTTATCCGCACTAGTCTAGCTTAGCACACCAACGTATTCTCAACGCAGCAAGCTAACATCGAGCAGCTAACGCTGCAACACAACACCCACCAAACCATTAAAAGCCTTGTTATTACGTCTCTCAACCACTACGAAGCGAATTAACTTAAACTAAACAGCAGTTTCAGTGGTGGTGTGTAAAGCACAGTTGTGCTGACTGCAGTGTTTTGTTTTTCAGCAGTGCTGTCTGATTCGGGCCCTCGCATGAGCACACTGTCTAGTGTTCTGTCCACGCACTTACTAGTCTCCTTTACACCTCAGAAGTGTATACAGCGTGCGCAGAATAACACACAGTCGAGTGCATGACGAAGCATTAATAAAATAACACAACTTCAGTCAGTATGTAAGCATGCAAGCTAGCTGTTATTGTCGCTGCTTACCCTCCGTCGTCTCTCATTCACCGGCAGAGATACACTGAAGTCTGGATGAAGCGCATGCGCAGTTCGCTTGAGGACTTCAGCGCAACGCTGATCCAGGATCAGGAAAAACTTGACCGTGCCGCATACTGAAGCAAATACAAACAATCCTACATATGAAACTAAATCGTTGTTTTTATTAGTCATATTATTACTTATTTTACTTTAAATCATGTTTTTAGACAAGCTGGAAATGTAGACTGTTTAGGCACATTGCTTTCAGAAATTATTTTTATTATTTCTCATTATTATTTTCCAATGGCGTAGTAGTAAACAGGCAAGTCTGTTTAAATGTCCTCTGAAAGTTTGATTTTTAGATTTTGGTTTTAAGTTTCTAAAATAATTTCTATGATCAAACAGGACAATAGTCCAACTGTTTTTGTAAAGTAAAACACACTCACTAACTGAATGAATGAAAAATTGAAATTTCTGTCCATAAAAAAAAAAAAAAACTATAATTTTAAGAATTAGTTCCAAAATTCCACCATATACATGTTTAATACTCATATCCCAAAAAGATTTAATGCTGTTAAGTGCTTCAAAGAACCATTTCTGGTCATTTTTATATTGGATATTCAAATTTACCATTCTGGAGCAATTCGTGAAACACGTTAGTTCATAAATATGTTGACCTTTTTATACTGAAATGAAAAATTGAGAAAAAAATAACCAAATGCAGAAAAATGCACATTCAGCAATTTGTTTCAAAAGTATTTTAACCCAAGGGGGAGAAAAGTGGTAAACAGTAGGACAAATATCTACACCAAGACAATCACTAATTTATACACTGTTTTATTTTATTATAGGTCCGCCAGAACTGCTGGATGGCAGCTGTAGATGATCATGAATACAGACTTTCACTACTGATCTCATTCTCAAAGACTCTTAGAGCTGTGGAAGATCTGCATTGCTTCAAGCGCTCATTTCAGGTTTGAGAATATATCAGGAACACAGCATTGTATTTCAGCAATAAAAGAACTCCCACTTAATTACTGCACTCACCAGACATCTAGGTGAAGTTGCAATGTACAATAAACATAGTAATTAAAAGCATAACCGTCTTCAATTTAACCTTTTACCTCAAGTAACAAACCTGTAACTCAGTGAGTGCAGATGAGTGCCAGCCAAAACACGTAAAGATGTGGAAAAGTGCAGAGCTCAGTTGTCTTGTAATTGCAATCACAATATTACACTATATTATATTAGAAACAGAACAACTTACAACTTCGAGCTTGTTTATATATATATATATATATATATATATATATATATAACATTATATTCTAGATTCTGCACCTTAAATATACAGCTTCCTTATGGAGAGTCTGAATCCCACTATAATTATGACACAACAATAGCGAATTGAATTATGTGGACAGCAGAGCTGGGTCTTATGCTACAAGTCTTGCAATTTCTTCTCCACTTCTGTAAACACCTTCATGTTGATCTCATCCACTTCGTCCTCAACCTTATTAAATGAAAAAAATATGCAATAATGAATAATGAAACTCATGATCGCTGTAGTTAAATATGCAAAAATCCATGTTATGATGGATTTATATCTCCCACCTGTTCTACTTCGTCCACCTCAGGTATATAAAACTGCAGCATGTTCTGGATGCCATTTTTTAGGGTAACTGTGGAGCTGGGACAGCCCGTACAGGAGCCAACCAGCTTCAGCTTCACTGTGCCATCCTCAAAGCCTTTGAATATGACATCGCCACCATCCTCCTGAACCGTGGGTCTTAAAGAAAGAAGACAAATCACTCAATTCCGCTGGTCTTTCAATACTTTCAATACATAACCAGCTACTAATTTAAATGTCCTGTCCATACATACAGTAATTTTACTGTGTTGTGCTAAAAGCTTTTCATGCTTATGGCTAGTATTGAGATTCTAAAAAATTCTAAATTAATAATTATAAAAAGTAGCAACATGAAATAATAAAGATTAAACATGCTTTCAATATTTTTTTGGAATGAAAATTGAATTTGTGATGAGGAACCTTGTCAAGAAAAGATTATTGAAATTTATCAGGTATACATCAGGTATTAGATATAATATTGTGAAATATTATTACAATTTAAAATAACTATTTTCTATTTTAATATATTTTACAATGTAATATATTCCTGTGATGGCAAAGCTGAATTTCCAGCCTTCAGTGTCACATGATCCTTCAGAAATTAATATGCTCAAAAACATTTCTTCTTATTATCAATGTTGAAAACAGTTGTGCTGCTTAATATTTTTGTGGAAATTGATAAATTATTTTAGGATTCTTTGATGAAAGTGTTAACAGCATTTATTTTAAATAAAAGTATTTTGTAACATTATAAAATGTCTTTAATATCACTTTGGATCAGTTTAATGAATCCTTGCTCAAAAAAGTACTCATTATATATATATATATTTATATATATATATATATAGGTGCTGGTCATATAATTAGAATATCATCAAAAAGTTGATTTATTTCACTAATTCCATTCAAAAAGTGAAACTTGTATATTATATTCATTCATTACACACAGACTGATATATTTCAAATGTTTATTTCTTTTAATTTTGATGATTATAACTGACAACTAAGGAAAATCCCAAATTCAGTATCTCAGAAAATTAGAATATTACTTAAGACCAATACAAAGAAAGGATTTTTAGAAATCTTGGCCAACTGAAAAGTATGAACATGAAAAGTATGAGCATGTACAGCACTCAATACTTAGTTGGGGCTCCTTTTGCCTGAATTACTGCAGCAATGCGGCGTGGCATGGAGTCGATCAGTCTGTGGCACTGCTCAGGTGTTATGAGAGCCCAGGTTGCTTGATAGTGGCCTTCAGCTCTTCTGCATTGTTGGGTCTGGCATATCGCATCTTCCTCTTCACAATACCCCATAGATTTTCTATGGGGTTAAGGTCAGGCGAGTTTGCTGGCCAATTAAGAACAGGGATACCATGGTCCTTAAACCAGATACTGGTTGCTTTGGCACTGTGTGCAGGTCCCAAGTCCTGTTGGAAAATGAAATCTGCATCTCCATAAAGTTGGTCAGCAGCAGGAAGCATGAAGTGCTCTAAAACTTCCTGGTATACGGCTGCGTTGACCTTGGACCTCAGAAAACACAGTGGACCAACACCAGCAGATGACATGACACCCCAAACCATCACTGACTGTGGAAACTTTACACTGGACCTCAAGCAACGTGGATTGTGTGCCTCTCTTCTCTTCCTCCAGACTCTGGGACCCTGATTTCCAAAGGAAATGCAAAATTTACTTTCATCAGAGAACATAACTTTGGACCACTCAGCAGCAGTCCAGTCCTTTTTGTCTTTATCCCAGGCGAGACGCTTCTGACACTGTCTGTTGTTCAAGAGTGGCTTGACACAAGGAATGCGACAGCTGAAACCCATGTCTTGCATACGTCTGTGCGTAGTGGTTCTTGAAGCACTGACTCCAGCTGCAGTCCACTCTTTGTGAATCTCGCCCACATTTTGAATGGTTTTTGTTTCACAATCCTCTCCAGGGTGCGGTTATCCCTATTGCTTGTACACTTTTTTCTACCACATCTTTTCCTTCCCTTCGCCTCTCTATTAATGTGCTTGGACACAGAGCTCTATGAACAGCCAGCCTCTTTTGCAATGACCTTTTGTGTCTTGCCCTCCTTGTGCAACATGTCAATGGTCGTCTTTTGGACAACTGTCAAGTCAGCAGTCCTCCCCATGATTGTGTAGCCTACAGAACTAGACTGAGAGACCATTTAAAGGCCTTTGCAGGTGTTTTGAGTTAATTAGCTGATTAGAGTGTGCCACCAGGTGTCTTCAATATTGAACCTTTTCACAATATTCTAATTTTCTGAGATACTGAATTTGGGATTTTCCTTAGTTGTCAGTTATAATCATCAAAATTAAAAGAAATAAACATTTGAAATATATCAGTCTGTGTGTAATGAATGAATATAATATACAAGTTTCACTTTTTGAATGGAATTAGTGAAATAAATCAACTTTTTGATGATATTCTAATTATATGACCAGCACCTGTATGTGTATATATATATATATATATATATATATATATATAAAATCTTAGAGACCCCAAACCTTTAAACTATAGTGTATGTTGAATCAAAACAATATAAACATACCTGATCCGTGTGTCTAAAAGCTCCTTAATCATTAAGACAATTTCATCATCATCTTCTGTAATGCCTTAAGAATAAAGAAATAAAGATACAAACTTTAAATACAATGTATCAAAATGTATTTAGTCAATTTGTACATGTATTTAGGCAATGTGTATGTTTCGCTCACTGCTCTCAGCGTGTGTTGCTCCCATTGTGATGGCCTCGCCACTCTCAAAGAACTTAGCAATGACTTCAATAGCATGCCGCTTAATGTCTGTCCATTCAACATCATCGTCTGTCTTTAATTAGTAACAACAAATTCACAAATTGAGTTAAATGCAACACTCAAAAAGGCTAGCAACCAAACAGGCTGTCTTATTGCTGAACACTACCTTAGTCAATGTGATAAAATCTGGGCCATAAAAGACACTTTTTATCCCTTCAATTTGGAAAAGATCCCTGTTGGATGATTATAACAAATGTATTTAATACACAGCAAGACTTTACCCTTAATGTGCAAAAGGACACTATATTTTGACAATGAAGCTTACCTGGCTAAAGGGGAACTCTCTGCAGAGTTTGATGTTGGGAAATCTCGAGTCCCCGTCCCCAGCACAGGCTTCCCGGGAAGAAACTTTAGACTTCTGGGGTTTGGTGTGTCTTGAGTTAAAATTGAAATCATTCGCACTGCAATAAAAAAAAGTCCTCAGTAAGATTACAAGACTTTGCAATATTAAATTCAACAGCATTACAAGCTTTAACTCATCAAAACTAAGTGCTCTGTCATGGAATATAGAGGATATCAGGTAAAAAAATAAAAATAAAATAATAATAATAATATGCCTCACCTGAGAATGGTTTGCATTCATACTGTTGAGAATGTATTCTATGGGCAGCCCACAATGAATAACACTGATGTCTGTCATTTACAGGCAACCTAAGAAAGAATATACGCGATTACAGTCTCGACACTCATTATAAAGGCATGAAAAGTATATGTATGTATGTATATATATATATATATATATATATATATATATATATATACATACACACACACACACACACATATAAATATGTATATATACTTTTATAACAGATAAAGTTAACACCAAGGTAATCGTGTTACTGTAGTATTTTGGTGGAAACTACGGTTACTGTGGTAAACCAGCACAATCATCATTTAACATTATATTATGCAACAATACACATCTTCGATTTCAATACAGTTAAAGATGCAGTATGTCATTTCAACCTCAAATGATGTGACCGTATGAAGCGCGATAGACTCCATCTTACAGACGCCGCCATTTCGATTGTTTTGAAATTTAGGACCCCAAAGAGGACAATAATTCTCCTGCTGAAAAATACGACAGTGTGTATGTTAAATGAATATTGTGTGTTGTTAAATATATATATATAGTGCTTATAAAAATATGTGGCGAAATGCATGTGAAATCAGAGTGAATCACGACAAGACAACTGCATTGCACCTGACATGCCGATTTAAAAAGAGGCGCATGTGGACTAACGCTTTCTAGAGCTTCCCTTCTTAAAGTGATAGTTTCAGAAATGTTACCTCAAAATTAAAATGACAAAATGACAGTTAGCCCAAAATGAAAATGTACTCACATCCATGACTAATTAAACTACGTTTATCTCTTTTGCATAACACAGAAGATGTTAGATATTAGACAGAATGCAGCATTCACCTTCATTCAAAGAAAAAGGTGTAAGTGGAATAAAACTATATAATGAATGGTCAGCCTGTCAGTCTCTCACATGCTCCCTTACATTGCCTGTTGTGTTCATAAAAAAACTTTTGTGACTAATAATGTATGCAGGATGTGGGTTGTTGACCTTATGTCTTCGGTATTAAAGCATTGAAATGAAAGACTGTATTTATATGATGTAGGCCCTAATTATATAATTAATGATGCATAGTAACCTTTCTAAGTCTATTGCAAGCCTTTCTAAATGTTATTTTAAAGTAGGCATGATGCTACTCTTGGGTCCTTCCACACAAAGGACTGAAAAGGCTTTTACAGCAATTAGGCCTATGATTTATTTATTGATATAATCAAAATGTTGTAATATGTGTCTGTTTTTCACAGTCCTACTGCATTCAAAGAGAGTAAATTTGCCTAATGCTTAAAAAATTTGAGGGAACAATATTGTGATTAGGTGACACTTAGATTTGATTGAAGGTGGAACGTGACCTGAAAAGTTTGGGAACCACTGCTCTTAACTAACATGCTCTCAGGACAGATATGAGTAAGACTATAAGTAAACACTGGGAGCCTTGTGGCTGTTATATTCTCTTCTCTTAAAGAAGGTGATTACCATAGAGGAGTGGCTGGACGTGGTGGCATGTCTCAAAGCTTCCTTTGCGTGTTTAAGTAAGAATGTAGCTCATCTGGTAGAAGAGACAGTAAACCGGTAAGGCCAGCAGTAAAGTGAAAGATGCTAAAGGACGTGTTTACGTGTTTTTGAGGGGCTAATATGTCAGTCAGCTTTTCAAGACCTCCGTGGAAGAATCACTTCTGAGATTATCAGCACTTTATTTTATTCTTGAACCAACTCTCTTCAAGAAACATGGCTGTTTGGGTTATCTTACCAATTGTTCTGTGTGCCGTCTCATTCATCGGGTGTTGGACAGTGTGAGTTCACAAGATTTTTTGCCATTTCTCTCAATTTAAATTACATATTGCAATGTATGATCAATTAAAACTCAGATATAGTTTTTTTTTTTTTTTTTTGTTACAGTTTTTTATTACTGATACAATTTTTGCTTTACTATTATTATTTCTTATATCTCTTCACTGTTGCTGAGAATACTAGATAGATAGATAGATAGATAGATAGATAGATAGACAGATAGATTGATTGACAGGCATAGTTTTAATCGTAATTTACAATATTTCAGTCATAATTTTTTAATATCTACATTATGACATTGGTGCTGACGTGTAAATGATTGTTGCATAACCAGCTTAACAACAAAGCAACAACAAGAGGCAAGTAATTTCAGTGCTTATATCATAAGCGCCAAGGCACATTATACTTTAAACTCAGTTACCGAAGTCAGGATCAGAAAAACTCAAAGACATGTCAAGACTGGTCTCTTCTGCTCTCTGGAAGGGGAGTCTGATCTAAGACAAATTATCACATACATTGTTAAACGCTCGTCAATTTCTGAGTCATGCTCTATAAACAGGTTCCGGGTTACTTATTAAACAATCCTTATGCATCTCTACTAGAGCATGAACACTGAACAGAATTACTAAAGCACAGTATTTTGGGTCTAATTTTGGTAGTATTTTTCTTTTCTTTTCTTTTCTTTCATGGTCTTTGTGGGAAAAAAAAAAAAAAAAAAAAAAAAAATATATATATATATATATATATGTATATGTATATGTATATATATATATATATGTATATGTATATGTATATGTATATGTATATATATATGTATATGTATATATATGTATATGTATGTATATGTATATATATATATATATATATATATATATATATACATCTTGCATCTTGGAAAAAAAAATAAAATAAAAAAGGACTATAAATAAAAAATAAAATAAAATAAAAAGGACTATAATTTGATTGTGCCGAGTTAAAAATATCAAAATAACAAAAGCAATTTATTTAATTTAATTGCAAAAGTTTCAAAAGTTTTAATTACAAAAAGAAATATTCAAAATCTATAATTTAACTTACAATATGCAAGGTGTGGCATAAATTAGGCATAAAATAATGTCAGATTCTCCAGAATCATTTATACAGTAAATATGAAAATTTAGGTTTTTTTGGTGATTTAGGGTTAATACAAGTTTTCTTCACTTTACAAATGATTGTCAAAAGCAAAAATGATCTGAATCAAACTTCATATTTTGTGAGAAAGTGTCAATTCAGCGCTAGAGCAAAACAGGCATTTGGAATTAGAACAACAAAATTATTAAGAAACAAGTATTGGATTTCATTCAGCAAATATTATGCCGAACAGTGTAATATATGCCACTGTAAACAAATCAAAGTGACTCAAAATGACTTGTGTTGTAAAGAGTTCTCTTGTCTTTACAGATACGGACTTGCATTAAGTTTCAACCATGTCTGCTCACTTAATAACTGGTAAAGTGATGAGTTCAACCAGCATTATTTATTGTTATCATTCTGTTATGCAGGTTTCATTATAACATTTTTTTAATGTAACAGGGAATACAGAAATTCATGTCTCCCAAATGAAACAGGGAATTGCTGCACCCTGGATAATGTTCCCACCATAAGGTCTGTAAAACACATTAACCTCTAAAACACCTGTTATTTTCCATTTCATAACCCAAAAGAATGACAGCCATTTTCTGCTTATTTTGCAGCACAAGTGGAACAAACTTTCCAGAAAGCTCTCTTTTCACAGCAACAATCAATGCTGGTTCATTTTTGTGTGGGTTTTCAGATTATGTTTCACATCTGTCTTGACAAATGCATTCAATTAAATGACCTTTTTATCACTCATGGTAGTGAATTGTATTATGGTTTAAACAGAGAAAATCTGTGTAATGCATCTTCTCTTTGTCCGCACAGTTCTGATTTTTTGCGTTTTCCATCATGCACACATCCTGGAGAGGAACAGTGTTCATTCTCTTCTCAGTAAGATTGCAATGATTTTAGGCTGTGTGGTGTCTGTGGGTGCTTTCATGGCAGGGAACTGCAATGTAAGTACAGAAGAATACCCTTCAGTAATTTTACTTCTTGCTTGTATAAGCGCTGACAAATCACTACAAAAATTCTTAAAGGAATAGTTCAGCCAAAAATGAAAATTTGCTGAAAATTTACTCACCCCCAGGCCATTCAAGATGTAGATGAGTTTGTTTCTTCATCAGAACAGATTTGGAGAAATTTAGGATTACAAAACTTGCTCATCAATGGATCCTCTGCAGTGAATGGGTGCCGTCAGAATGAGAGTCCAAACAGCTGATACAAACATCACAGTAATCCACAAGTAATCCACACGACTCCAGTCCATCAATTAACATCTTATGAAGCAAAAGCAAAAAGAGACATGCTTGTAAGAAACAAATCCATCAACTTCAAAACATTGTTTCTAAAATACTAGAATCCTTTATCCATAATATTGCTTTTTTTAGTGAAAAAGTTGTCTCGTGAATCTGGAGAGAAATATGCACAGATCAAGCACCGTTTACAAAATGAAAACAGTCCAAAACAGTTGTAAACAATTATGTTGGTGGATTTTGATGTAAGAGAACAACAGGGAATGAACTTTTACACTAGAGGAAGCATTATTATTGACACTTATTTTGGCCAGAAGTCACAGTTTAAAGTTAAAACACCTTAATAATGGGTTTGTTTATTACAAACACACACTTCACTTCACAGAATGTTAATTGACTGGATTATTGATTATGAGGTTTTTATCAGCTGTTTGGAGTCTCATTCTGACGGCACCCATTCACTGCAGAGGATCCATTGCTGAACAATTGGTGCTAAATTTCTTGAAATCTGTTCTGATGAAGAAACAAACTGATCTATATCTTAAGTGGCCTAAAGGTGAGTAAATTTGTAGCAAATTTTCATATTTGGGTGAACCATTCATTTAATAAAGAGCTTCTTAGGTGACATGGCCTTAACAAATGAGACTTTCCTTACTTTCAGTGGTCTCACTCTGAAAAAATAGACAAAAATAAAGGTCCTTAATCATGTGTATAAGATAACAGGTTGTATGACAACATTCATGTGAAGTCAGTCATAGGTGGAGTCACAAAACAAACTCTTTGCATGGTTGGTAGACTGTTTCTTGTAGCCAGACTATGTAAATATGACAAACATGCATGATCTTATGAACATTTCACTTTAATGTCAACTTTAACCTGTTTTTTACAATATATTTAATTACATTTTTACTATACAACCACATCACAAACTTGTAATTCCGTAGTGATTACGTATCCTTGTTTAAAACAGAATTAACTGAAACATTCTCTATACTTTCTGTATTGACATCTATAGTTCCATGAAGTACCTTTAACATTCTTGGAAACTTTCCGTAACACAAAAGTTTCTTTACAGTTTGTTACATTTTTAAAATGTTTTTCACATTCATTTTTTTTTTTTAAAATTGGTTCTTTTATTTTAAGAACTGTTCACTTAAAGCTACTTTGAGAAACCCGCTATGGTTCTTAAATGGCATCAATATGAAACAACTTTTTTTTTCAGAGTGTGTAGTGAAATTACCAAATAGATATGAATAGACATTGTTTCCTGTGTTTTCTTGTAGCCAGCAGAGCTGGTGTTGCTCCATTACCTGGGTGCTGCTGTGAGCTTTGTGTTTGTGTGTCTGTACATGACCATCCTGACCTCCCTCACTAGTAAATGTATGCTGACTGGATGTGAACGGGTTCTCTACCCTCTACGCATTGTCTCCTCATTTATCCAGATTACTGCCACCATCCTCTGTATCCTTTTATGCTCAAAATATTTTGCATATTTCTTTTTTTATTAATTATGGTTCAGTATGTCTATGCTTTTAAAAATTCTAAGGTCAGCAAGAATGACATACAGATGAAAAGTTGTAGTTACAGGTGTCTTTTTAGATATACACGGGCCCTAGCAATTTTATAGAAATACAGTAATATTATTTTATAGAAATAAAGCACTCATTTAGGAAAACATTATGTAAAAATAGGTTTAAAAGACTCAAAAAAGTAAGTCTTAAAAATACAGTAAAAGCTATTAGTTAAAAATCATTACAATTTAAAATAAGTCTTGTTTTCATATATTTTATACATTAATATAATTTAATTTATTCCTGTGATGCTTCATTATTTCAGTGTCACACGATCCTTCAGAAATCAGTCTAATATGCTGATTTGCTGCTCAAAAAAAAAAACAAATCGTTTTCAGGTTTCTCTGATGTGAAAAAAAAACTTTTTGGGGAGACTGTATATTGTTTAAAGCTTGTCGTATTTAAAAATGTCATTTATATGACTCATACCACTCAGTTCTGTTATTTATATTACTCATCCTTCATGTCTATCCAAACCTGTATGCATTTCTTTCTTCTGTGAAACACAAAATGAGATATTTTGGAGAACATTGATAACCAGTTTCGGCTCCCATTGATTTTCAAGGTATTTTTTGTCCCTACCTTTTATTATTACCAACATTCTTCAAAATATCTTCTTTTGTGTTCCACACAAAAAAGTCAGTCAGGCAGGTGTGGAACTACATGAGGGTGAGTCATTAAAGAACTATCCCTTATCACATTTGTTTTTCCTCCATAACTCTTCTTTCATCAGATGGCATCTTCTTCATCCAGGAGGATTACTTCTTCAAGCACATCTCTGCTGTGTTTGAATGGTTTCTGTGTGTCAATCTGGAGCTCTATGAACTCAGCTACACTGTGGAATTCTACTTTTTCTCCTCATCGATGCTTTCAGTGCTTTTAGCCAAGAAAGAAGAAGAGAAACCTCTCATTTTGTCTTAATGTTAAAAATCCTTCAGAACTCAATAGTTTTCTTAGTTGTTTTTTTTTTTTTTTTCGTTATGGACCTTATAAACTATTTTAAGTATAACCTGACTCAAGCAGCAGGTCTACTCAGGGGACTTTTGAAGACTTGTAAAGGGTTTGCACATACTTTTGAAGTTGTAATATAATGTACATACTCCTTGAGATAGCAAGCACTGGATTTACATTAGAGCAAGATACTCTGATTTTTTTTTTTTTCCCAGAGTGGAGCAACAGGCACTTTGAACTTCTCAG
Organism: Spinibarbus caldwelli; assembly: GCA_039654775.1. Classification (NCBI taxonomy): domain Eukaryota; kingdom Metazoa; phylum Chordata; class Actinopteri; order Cypriniformes; family Cyprinidae; genus Spinibarbus; species Spinibarbus caldwelli. The sequence goes on from CM077242.1 coordinate 22,569,798, forward strand.
TTTCTTTCTAACCATATTTACTTTAAAAACACTATAGGAAAATACCTTACAAATACAATATTTGACCTCATATCTAGATTTCCTGTGAGCAACAGTAACTTGGTCGGTGCATGCTGTTTAAATGATTGTTCAGTGTTTACCTCACACTTTTAATCTAATCACTCAATCCCTTGATAATGTGGAAATCAACTGCTTGCAGGAAATGTGTAATTGTCAGAAATGAAAGCGTCATAAGGTCTTTGTAGAAAAAGATAAGAATAATCCATTCATAGTCACAGGTTTATCTCAAATTAAATTATTTTCCACTTTCCCTTATTGTGTCTGAACTTCAAGACTCTAGGGTGAATTTAGGTGAATGGCTATGAATAAGTGGTCCAATTTACCTGAAATGATCCTCTATATGTTAGAAAGGGTCAAATTTACTCAAGTTTAACTCCTGATGTTTGTTACTAACACAGAGAATTACAATGCAAAAACTATTTGCTGTGTCTAAGCAAGCAACAAAGGGCTCATTTTTTGCCTCTGTATGATATTGTTGAGGTTTTATAGTTGTACAGGTACAACCCATTACTATGACAGACTTTACAGCATTAGTTTGCATGAATCAACATGCATGAATCAATTTGACTGCTGAAATGTTACCACTACTGACAGCAGGATGTTACCACACACACACACACACACACACAGGCATATAAGAAGTCCAGAGTGCTGTACAATAATTCAAAAGCATAAGCACTTGAAACACCTGTTCTGTGTAATTCTGACACACCCATTGTGTTTAACTAAGAAAATCATTCTTGCATGCAGTAATTCGCTTGAGTAGGTGAAGCTGCAACTCTATCATTTTTGTTGTTGTTGTTAACACTTTTTAGGTTTAATTAGGTTTAATCTACAGTTTTCTTATTGCCATTTTTATTATTAAACAATGTAGTCATCTATGTACTGGCCATGAAGACTCTAAACTGTTTTCACAAATAGTCTACTGTGTGCTAACTATTCAATCTCAAATACTGCACGATTTAGAAACTTCCAGAACAGGGAGGGGAGATACAAGACAGCTTGGTCAAACTTTTGAACTTTCAAAGTCAGAGTGGAGGAGTGACTTTGTTTGGAAAGATTATACTTCTACTGCTATAAGACAAAGACACTGATGCAGCTGAGGACTTTGGATAGTGTTAAATGGAGTTCTGCAGAAAAGAGTCCTAAAACCTGGAAACCAGTTAGCAGTTTTGTACTTAAGGTTCTGTTGCCCCAAAATCTAAGGTGTGTGGCAAACACAAGCTCAAGATATTTACACTTTTTATTCTATGACCAGCAATACTCAACTTGTGATTTTTAAGCTTTTAAGCGTCTTTGAAGGCAGTTGCTAACAAGTAGATAAATGGGACAAAGGGGGTTTTTAGGGACATTAAACATCTTCACACCAAACGGGAAAACTCATCTACTCACTAATCCACTTTTACAGTTTTGTTGTGTTTATAATCGTGTTCTTGCAAACTAAACTGGAAGAGTTGTCTAAAGTTTAGTGATGGTGACGTTGATGCTTTGCAAAACATGATGTAGTTTCTTTATGGCATAACTTTAGCTGTTTACTCCTGGTGACTGTATTTAATTTATAAAAGCTGTGCTCATTTGTGAAGATTATCTTGATAATGGAAATGCTTTTTTGGTCTCAGAGCTTATTTTCTGCAACAATCCAAAAGCCAATGGAAAACCGAGGTGATGCAACACTCTTAAAAATAAAGGTGCTTAAAAGGTTCTTCACAGCGATGCAATAGAGGAACCATTTTTGGTTCCACAAAGAACCATTCAGTCAAAGCTTCTTAAAAGAACCATCTCTTGCTTATCTTTTTATCATCTGAAGAACCTTCTTTAGCCACAAAGAACCTTTTCTGAAACAGAAAGGTTCTTCAGATGTTAAAGGTTCTTTATGGAACCATCTAGACAAAAAAGGTTCTTCTATGGCATTGCTGTGAAGCACCTTTATTTTTAAGAGTGTAACTTCTAGTTTGGCCAACAAAAACACGATACCTGCAGAACCCTATTAGTTGATCTTAAGTGGTGCTGCTTCTAATGCCCGTTCAAAAGGACACTGGGAAATTCGTTTGTGACAACACAACACAATTGTTTAACTTTCAGGTAGGTTTGAACTCAAGAGAATAAAGAAACAGGGAAAAAAATTCAAATGTTAATGCAAAGCACATAACCTTTACTTTCAAAGAAGGTAATATACATCCTGGAATTACAGATAATAAAGATACATTATGAGCAAAATAAATTCACAATGAATATTCTCTCTTCTTTCACTGATCCAAAGATTGGGGCAAACTAAAAAATGTCTACAGTCTCAATGAGGGGAAAAGTGGTAGCAAACCTAAAAAGCATGTATGTCCAGGCATTCACTGAATACACTGTAAAAAAAAAATTAGTTGGAAAAAAACAAAAACAAAAAAAAAACCAGCAAGCAGCAGTCCACATTGCTAAGAACCTCAAAAAGTAACCGAAAGAAAACAGGAACTTGATTTTCATGTTGTTCCTCTCACTATAGTTCAACTGCAATGCATATATCATAAATAGATGAAGGGGAGAAACACAACTATTAGATAGGTCTACAAGAAAGATGCCACAATTCCAGCATAGCTGAAACAATAAATGACCACTTCTCCAAATTCCAAACTTGGAGCGCGAGCGAAAGTAATCCTTTACAAACCTTTAAGATAGTCAGTCTGCAGGCGCCTCTGCAATCACTTCTCATGCCAAACACCTCCAACCAAAGCATGTTAAAACAGTTTGGGCCCTTAAAACATCTGTGTGGATTTAGTTGTGGGTTTATTTGTTCGTCTGACGGTGAGAAACACTTCATGGCGTGACGCATGAGAGAAAGAAAGGTTAAAGCAAAGAGCGGTATTTCTCTTATCTAAGCCTTAGAACCTCTTCAGCTAGGTAAGTCTCGATTAGTCCTTTAAATGACTAAAATGATATCAGTAACATCTAGCTCAACTCGTATAGCTTTAGCTGATGCGGTCCTCTCTCAGGTCTAAACAAGCAGACGTCCCCTGATCCACATGGTAACGGTGCTGATCATTTCAGGCTGGAGAGCACTACATTTACATATTTGACTTTTTTTTTCTTTTCTTAAAAAGGAAGGACACTACAGTAGTTGACAACTCAAAAGTATTAATGTGATGCGAATTTGAAATTTTATAAACCTACAATGAGTTGAAATTAGTTTTCTTCAAACTGAATACATGTTCTTTGTTGTAGAGCCACTTTTGCTAGATGTGTCGTCATGTGACTGGTATCCGATGAGGGTTTTGATTGGGAGACTCAAACGCTCTTTGTATTGTTGCCTAAAGGGGAAGAACAACAGATTTCACTGTCACAATGAAGGCGTCAGTACAGAAATGGCTAGATATCAGCATATTTACATAAAAACATCAGCAGAAAACACATTTCAGGTTGGAATTAATAACTTTGTAGTCAGTAGCATTTAATACTCAGAAAGGACGTATAAAATGGATTAAACATGACAGTAAAGACAATGTTATAAAAGACTTATATACTAACTTTCTTTTCATCAAAAATTACAAAACTTTGATAAGAAATGTTTCTAGAGCAAATCCGCATATTAGAATTATTCCTGAAGGATCATGTGACACTGAAGACTGCTATAATGATGCTGAAAATTCAGCTTTGCATCACAGGAATAAATTACATTTAAAAATATATTAAACTAGAAAATAGTTATTTCAAATTGTAATAATATTTCACAATATTACTGTTTTTACTGTATTTTTATCAAATAAATTTAGCCTTGGTGAGCATGTTCTTTCAAAAGTGGAAACATTTAATCTGTTCTTATTTGTACTTTAAATTCCTTAACAATGTGGTGTGTCTTTGTGTGGACTGTACAAAGTAAGCAACACACCCTATCGTCATGATAGCGTCCCTGTTTTGGCAGTTGCCCGTCCAGATGGCTATTTTATCCCCCTTTGGCCTGACATTGACCACAGCTCCACACACATCTTCACTGGCCTCATCAAAGGACTCTCCGATTAAACACAACAGCTGCAAACAACACAGACAGTCAGTATGAAGTTGACCGCACACCGAGCTGTCCACTAATCCATGTGAAAACGAGAGAAAAAGTCTTACTGTCTCCATCCAGTAGCGGTCAAGGTCATTGTGTCGTTGCTGTTTGCTGAGGGTCATTAACCACCTTCCACCGAGTTTATTCCTGTCATCCTCCCACATGGGTTTAATACCATCCTGAGACATACAAAATAATCTGGATATCAGCATTTTGTCATTTTTACTCATTTCTAACATTCATCTCTTTATCAGCTTGCAGATAATTAAATCAGCAGTCACATGGTCAGAGTGATGCTCACAGAAATTCATAAACGGACCTGCTTTGCAATAAAATGTTTTGTTAATAATCGACCCCAGATTTCAGTTTGGCCATATACACACACTTCCTGACCTTACCTTAAATAAACAGTAGTCACAGCCAAATCCAAGCTTACTGGGCTGCTGTATGTGATTGTATAATCTGAGGAGTCAAAGGAAATGGTGTCAAGTCAAATCCATCATAATTTGCCATTCAAATTTTCAAGCTTTGTTATAAGATAAAAAAGGGACGATAATGTGACTTCAATATATAACACGGGGAAAACACTTACGCCCAGAAATCTTCCACTGTGTCAAACTTGGAGATGAGACGCAGGTTTTCTGTCCAACTTTTGCTCTTGTCATTTTTGAAATACCAGAGAGCCCATCTGCAGGGACGCAAATAAGCAGTGAGCACAGGTCTCTTTGGGTCTCTCATATAATATTCATGCAGAAGCTCTCAAAGAGATGACTCATACTGTCCTGTTAACCAATGGAAAACCATGGCTGCTCTACAAATTTAGAAATATTACAGGTTACAGTATTATTATATAGTATAGTATACACTGATCATGTGCTTCTCTGAACAGATGGTAAGCTGCTGAAATGATAATGCCGAAACTCAAGTTCTTTAGTTCATCTTGAATCATGTTAGAGAACGTGATCATTAGTTTTCACACAAACTCATGGAGTTGTCACTTAAGCTTATACCAAGTCATTCTCAAATTCATGTTTGTTGTTTGCTTCTCTGTACTCTATCTTTTGGTAGACAGAGACAGCTTTCAGTGACAGCTTTCATAATGAATGAAGGTCCTCACAGATCTAAATATCACAGGAATAAGCCACGGGCAGTGAAAAGGCAGAAAGGGCTGGAATGAGACAGCTCAACATGTGAGCTCAGTACGTCCTGCAGCATGCTGGCGGACTGCCACCGCATCACTCATATGACTTTTGAGCTCAGAATGACACTAAACACTACTGCCACCTAAAATATAACTCTCAACGCACCGTCACGCAAGACTAGATTTGTAAACGTCACATCTTCTTAATGTGTCCCAAATAAAAATTTAAGCCAATTCAGTCTGCTTTATAATTACAGTGACTTGCAAGTGTAAGTACAAACAGACCTGATGGAAATATACACTACTGTTTAAAAGTTTGGGGTGCTCAAGATTTTATTTTCTTATTCTGCATTTATTTAATCAAAATACAATATAAATAATAACACTGTGAATTATTAATATTTTGAATTAATTATCTTTTGAATTTTCAGCAGCCATTCCTTCAGTGTCACATGATCCTTCAGAAATCATTCTAATAAGCTAATTTGGTGCTCATGAAACATTTCTTATTAATAATGCTGAAAACAGTCACGCTGCTTAAAACTTTTGTATAAACTGATACTTTTTTTCAGGATTTTTTGATGAATAAAGTTCAAAAGAACAGCATTTTTTTTTAAAATAGAAAATATGTCTTTAATATCATTTTTATAAATGATATACATCCTGGCTGAATAAACATTAATTTCTTTCCAATCAACCAATAAATAATAGTACTAAATCTTACTGCCCCCATAGCCAAAATGTGCACTCTTGTTTTAGTGATTTTTAATAAATATTGCCTAGAAAATTGGTCAGTTTTAATTCCATTCCAAGTTTGCAGTTCAGTTTTTCATTTTTTATGCTCCTCATATTCACCATAATTTAATAAACATTGCATCATACTAGCCACAATGCTGCTCTCTAGATATTGGTAAAGATCTCCCCATGGTCCACATAGACCCTTAATGCACTAGGACTGAATTAAGCCATCTGTGCTCAGTACAGCATGTGTTACAGATGTGTTGCATTGGGAACATCAAATAAAACTACACAAAGAAGAGAAATGAAATTACCTGTGTTGCAAAGGGTGTTTGATGTACTGTTCAGGACTTATCACAGCAGCTGTAGGACTCTCAGCACGGCCTTCTTCATTTTCAGTTCCTCGCTACATAAATGCAAAACAGAGAAAAATTACATTTTACTTCACAAAAAGCGACAGAGCAGAGAAATTTCCACAACTATTTTATTTTACAATTCCTAGATAACCCCAGACTTTTCCATGACGGTGAGAAAACCGATTACAGAAAGCTCAGGGTCGTTCCACACATATACCCCAACAACCACCTCAATGCAAAAGTCGTGATCCTCCCAGACACCTTAAACTGACCCACAGCACATTCTGTGCACCTGTCAGCCTGGCTTCACTGCTAAAGGAGCTTTAGGATAACCTGAGATCTCTGAATAAGTAAGTTCACAAAACAGCTGTTGCAATACCAAACTACTGGCTCCTAAAGCCCTGGACATCTGATCAGACTGACTGGACCTTCAGGCCTGTTACCAAGACAACTAGCTCATTACAGCATGTTCTTCATTCAGTGTAGCTCTGATCACACACACTATAGAGTTAGCAAGTCTAATCTCCAGTTCAATTTGGAGTCATACACCCTCTACTGTCGGCTACGGTATAAGCCTCTCTAAACACATGCTCACTTATTTCAGCGATCAATGACTTTCGTGCTATTTACGGAGTCAAACTACACGGTAATGCAGTCGTGCACACTGTAACGTCACATTTCATTGTAATAACTCATTATGAAGCGTATTAAGCTAGCCGCTAGCCGATCACTGTTAGCCACGAACACACGTGTCCAGATGTCTGGAGACCGATCTCAACACATCGAGCCGAGAGAAAACCCGTCACCATCCACCCTAAGAGCGTTAGGGTATCATCCCGCCCGTCTGAAATGACCCGTTAACGGGTGTGAGGACTGATGAACTGCGGTTGTCCGGACCCTCCCTGTCTCTAAAGTCACCAGCAGCAGTGCCGCCCCGAGACCCCACTGAACGCCTGAAGAACACCTCCAGCTTTTAACACTGCTGCTCACTGTTTAAACATGTCCCGCAGACAACACAACACACGCCGCTTTACCATTTCTGGTCGCTGGGAAGCCCTAAATGAAAGAAGCCCGCTCCCTCTTACCGGCTCCGAAGTCGCCATCTTGCCTGTGAAAATTCTTCTGACCGTTAGACGCTGCTGCGTCACGCACGCGCTCAGAATCTACGGAAGCTGGCTGGGTTCACGCGCGCTGGACGCGGGAGACAAAAACGAAAATCTGAAACAAGTGTAATGATGGTTAATGCAACAATAATAATAATAACAACAACAACAACAGTAATAATAATAAAATATTTATGTATTTATTACTAATATAAATTCAACTAAATACAAAAAATAAGGTACAAAATAATTGTAACGCAAACAAATGCTAATATTTGAACTGTAAAGTATACTTCCTCTAATTTTTAATTGTATTACAGTAATGCAAAGCACCACTAATTCCAAGTAAATAATTTTACAATGCAATGAATCTTAGGTTTAGGCTTCGTTTTCTTTATCCAAAATAAAACTTATATTTTTATTTAGGGTGAAATGAGCTGGATATGTTTTTGTATGACTCACTCATCCATGTACTGTACTAGGCCTATTTAGATTGTATTAGGCCTGTAGCTAATAAAACCTCCAAATAACTCCTAATATAACAACCTATAACTTTCATATGATGTCTCATTAAAGTAATTCAACATAAATATTGTTGAAAAATCAGTTGCATGGGATCCTCACATTTCTGAGTGGTTTTGTTTTCCGTAGACCTATCAGGTCTGCCTCAGAATGTGTGTTCCAGTCCAGACTGCAAAAAGAAGCTTAGATTTGTAACTTCAGCCTAAAACACTCCAAACTCCTACAGAGAAGGATCCACTTGCATTCAGCAGGAGCTGTGCACACCTAACCTCCCACGCTTGTGTCTGCCTGACTCTCCTGCTGACCTCCAGAGATCACACAGCTGCTCTTCAGAAGGCTACTTTCCTTTATATTCTCTATTATCTTTGTTTCCGTTATCATTTGTACAGATCTGTTTATATATGGCACCTGTCACATATTCACCGCAAACATTCTCATAACCTCTGTGTATGACATTTCCAGGATAAGTTTTCCATGTTTTTAAACAAAGTCCACAATATGTTTGGGTAGTAGAGAGAGAAAAATACCTTGGGAGGAACCAGAGAAGCTGGTTTATTTAGAATTCATTCTTCCACCTTATATTTTGGCCCTAAAATGTCTGGTGTCTGAAATTGTAAAAGAGACATCCGCTATACTTCAATTCTGCTTGACAGTAGTTGTCACTTTAATTAGTGGATTTACTGATGACTCGAGAATGAAAAGAGATCAGAAATGTGTAGGCTACTTCAGTATACTTCAAGTTCATATATTAAGTAAACTTAAAGCTGAAGTATATTTTATGTAGTAACTAAGTATACCAATATCAGTATATTAGTAGTGTACTTGTATGTGTACTATGTGGTACAATGAACTATATCCCATTTTTGATTTCATAAAAGTATATTTTTAAGTGTAATTTATGTGTTCACAGTAGAAAATTTTTAGTATTTAGTAAGTACATCAACTGAAAGTGTTTTTTTAGTATTGGCTATACTAGTTATATACTTCTTGTTGACATTTTAGTTTATGTATACACTCCATTTTTTCAGTGCATACTTGGTGCAAATATAATATATCTAAGTATGATGTTAAGTTCACTTAAAAGTATACAAGTTCAAGAAAACTTGTAGTATACAAACTATTAAACTAGTAATTTGCAGAGAGTATTCTTCAAAATGCACTTTCATGAACTAAAAAATGGATTGAAGTATAAATTGTTAACTAACAATATATCTAAATTGACTTATGCCCCCGGTTTCACAGACAAGGCTTAAGCCTAGTCCCAGACTAAAATTTAAGTCTGAGCTGTTTCAACTGAAAGAAAATTACATTGACTGATCTTTAAATATATCAGTGCTTTTGTTTTGTCTCACGATGCACACCAGTAATGTTTTTAATAAGGCATGTTTATAAAAATTACTCAAATGTTCTAATTGAACTATGGCTTAATCCTGGTTTAGTCTAAGCCCTGTCTGTGAAACCAGGCCATAGTGTAGCTGCTATTCTAACGACAAAGTTAAACTATAGTTTTGTATTTAAAGTTTGCTATTGTTACACTTGAAAGTATACTTTTATAAACTAAACAGGACACCTTTCTCCTAAGAAGTATTGAAATAGTATATATATATTTATACTACGGGGCCGTTGAAAGCTTGAATCTGATTGGCTGACGAATGTTCTAAGGTGTGCAATTATTTTCAGAGAAACGCACGGAGAACGTAGTTCCAGGCAGCTCTTGACCGCATTACATGACCATATCACTTTGCCAAATTATTTGAGTTAGGTCTTACAACAGCAAAATAACCAAAACACACAACGACACTGGCCAAATTAAAATAATTATTTTCTAATAATTCAACGGCCCGGAGCCAATTATTCCTTACACAAGTAGTGCATTAAAATAAGTAGGCTATACTTACTACATATTTTGAAAAAATACAGCATACTAGCATAATTCAGACTTTTCTGTATATGTGTCAGTATAAGCCAAGAATACATTAATTCAACTAATACAAGTATAAATTTAAGTAAATCTCTAATTAATGCATAAAGGTTGGATTGAAAGTATGTATACTATGTTTAGTTGAAAAGAAGTAGGTCTATACTAATAGCACTGGAATTAGCAACTTTTTTTTTATTTTTTTATTTTTGCATGGTAATCATACAATATTCACTATATTTGGTGAATATTATGTGTTGACAATCCTGACAAGTTATTCAGGGAAATTCGATTCTTGAGTTTTGCAGACAGATGCAATGGAAATTTTAGACATTGACATGTGTAATATAAACTTAACACAACACTGGCCTTAGGGTCATCTGAGGATGCACACCACAGTTCGTCAAATTCTGCCCAAAGAGGACACTAGAAACTGTTGATTTTGAAATGCACTATTTTTAGTTATGGTGTACTCTTGAAGAACATACTCCTGACAAACTGTAAGAGCCGAAGCTCTAAATCTGGTGTCATGTCATAATTAACTGTCCTATAAATTTAAGGCAATCAGGCCATAATTCATAATTCAATCAATTTAGTATAAGTGAAACTGTATGGGTTGATTTAAAAACTTTTATAACTGAGATTGAATTCTCCAAAATTCCAGGTCATTTGATTTTTCTGCCAGGAAAATCACTCTTTATGACAGCATAGTTAGGGAATTGATATTCCTGAACACATTTGGCAGATATGAGCCAAATACATATTTGAGCATGGTCCAAACTGACTAACGTTCAAGATATTTTCAAACATCTATTCAAAATATCCGATGTTCTTGAAAATACACAATATAAAATATAGGTGGGATGGAAATACTTTTGAAATACAGAGTAATAATGCTCATATGCTTGATGAATTGCTACTATGTGACTTGTCTTATACTTTGTTACATGTTCTGTGTAGAATGTATTAGATAGACAGCTATGTGTTTAGGCTGTGAAAAACTGCTATTTGGATGCATACAAGAGTTGAAAAATCATCCAGAAAAATGTGCAAATGAATGGAAAAGCCTCACACTTCACATGTACTGTACAACTACTGTGCATTTTATTTTCTAAAAGAAAAATCTCAAAAGCTGGTGTTTTCTTTCCTTGACAGATCATTTCAAGTCACAAAATGAACAAGTCTTCAAGTCATCATATGTTCTTGTTTGTTTTGTAGGTAAGAGGAGGTTTAAAATTCCACATTATAACAGTGCCCTTAATGGCTTACATTCATACTTAAAGCTGAAGTGTGTAATTTTTTTCAATGTTAAAATAACTCTAGTTCAATAGTCAGATAAAAATAAGTAAATAAGACAATGGTAGGTTGAATTCCCCAAAAATATAACATCTGCATCTCCGAGCTGCAATCAAATCATTTCTCGAGACCGGCCAACATAACAGCATTGGATTAATCATTCGATTTACCTGACTATCTGAGAAAACTGCCAGAAAATAGCTAATATAATTAATGCAGTTTTGTTTGATGATGCTAGTGGAGCAGAAATTACACACTTCAGCTTTCATTCAACATATACAGAAGAGAATTTGTCAAACTGATAATATACATGAAGATGTTGTAAGGGAAACATTTCCATTTTACAAAACATAACCAAAAGTAAATTAAAATTTTGGAGAATTTAATTGGAAGACAATACAAAAATCGTAGAAGCTTGTGTCCAAAGTTACATGGGCAGAGAGACCTGAGAAAAGAGGGAAAATATACAACAAAAAAAGGAAAAACATGCAAGAGATGCCTAATGTGAATATATTAACTTAAAAAGGAATGTAACAAATTGTTTTCTTTAGGAACATTTTTTTTTTTTTTTTTTTTTTTTAACCAGACTGTTGCAATGAGAGCCTTGTCTAATCATCTGAACTCAAAGACGATCACATGAGCCAAATCTAACAAAATGAGTTTATGGTATTATAAATCAATCATAAATCTACTGTAATTTACACAGAAATGCAGTTTTTGAACAGCAACACAAAACCCAACCCATAATTCACATAAAACAAGAGCTTGGAAAACAATAGCTTAGAAAAATGCATAAAATCAGTGAGCATTGAATCGAATTGCATTGGTAATTCCCTTAGGCTAGGTCAATTACATGTCAGTCAATTACCATCAGGGGACTGAGAGGTCATAGTATTATTTGTGCCACATAAAGTCAAGAGGAAAAACACTCAATAACATAGCATGATCTAATGATATTCAAGCTGAGTAAAACATTCAGCACCGGCCAAAAAGAAAGGTCCAGAACTAGTGCAGCACCTACATGTGATTTGTCAATGCCAGGGGACTCTAGTACTATGAATAAGCACCACTGATGAGCACTTTCCCTGAGCTATATACAAACTCAGCTCAGGATTACAATATCATCTTTTTGTTACACATGATGGTTTTACACAAAAACAACAGTATCATTGTTCAGCAAAAATAGATTTAATTGAAGAGACAGTAGCGTGAACGTACCCATGCCACTCGGTGACTTCAAGTTCCCCAAAACATAGGTTCACATTGGGTTACTGTTGAGCTTTTCTATCTTTTTCGCAGCTAGAGTACTAGTTAAAACACATTTTCAGAGACGATGTGTAAAATGTCTCACAACCTACATGACAAGATGTTGTTTCAAGTGCTGAAGTACAGCATTTTGGGTGTACAATGGTTTTGAACACTGATGTACACTCTTTAGCACCATAAAGATGAAATTAACAAGACATCTCTTAGCCGTTTGTTCACTTTAAACCTCATGTAAGAGTAATGTAAACCTTTCGTTTGAGCCAATATCTTGACTAGGCCTCTGGATACATATGCAATTACCAAGTCATAAAATTGATCTTTTCATTCAACGCACCTAAATAAAACCAAACATACTTGTGTATAAAAATGCGCAGACACTGATCCACCCCAGCCCTCGCACCAAAAAGTGATTGATTTAAAATAAAAATGCACTATGTAGCAATAAAAATAGATGAAATGACATCTCAGGAGGTGTCATGGGATCTCTTTAGAAGCACCAGTGAAAAACATACAGTAAATTCGTTCAAACATAACTTAACACGCTTGAATTGTATAAAATGATTAAGCTATTTCAAGTCATGTTTCAACCTCTTTGGGAGTTAAAAAAAAAAAAACAAAAAAAAAAAAACAAAAGAAACTCAAAAATTGGGACCAAATAATATAAAATTTTACATAAGTGCCAGAAATTAACCAGTTTGGACACGTTGTCAAAATGCAGCATAAAACCTTCCATGATTATTGCTTAAATATGCAAAGTTTTATAATCATGACACCAAAAACATGACTATAGATACTTGGTGATGAATAAACCAAATGTGCATATTGGAAACTTCAAAGGTCAAGTTGGTCTGAAGATACAAAGTGCTTTTTTTAAGGGATGCCACATACTATGTCTCACAACAGTGTTGGGGAAGGTTACTTTTAAAAGTAATGCATTACAATATTGCGTTACTCCATAAAAAAAGTAACTGATTACGTTAGTTACTTTTTTGGGAAAGTAATGCATTATGATACTTTTGCGTTACTTTTTGTCACCTGGGCTAGGCTTGCTTATTTGTTTTTAATAACAAAAACCTCAAAAGTTATATTTTTGGCAACTGTAAAGGCCATTTCACATCAAAAGTGAAATTAATAAGCCTCTGGAACTCCCAGTTTATCTCAACACGTGGACAGGAGAAGTGTCAGTGAATAAATGGGAAAACAAGGTAACTTGCGTTACTTACTTTAAAAAAAGTAACTGACATTTTTTTACTTTACTAGTTGCTTGAAAAAAGTAATCTATGTAACTTGTGTTACTTGCAATGCATTACCCCCAACAATGTCTTACAATGCCGAAACAATGTACCTTCATACCAATACGAATACCCAGAAAACTGATGTAGAGTTCCTGTAATGACCCATGTGTGGTTCATATTGGTCATTTAACCTTACTGCTACAATGGCACCATAAAATAGCAACTACAGAGTGTCGGACAAGACAGCACCCAAGGCTGAGACGAGAATATAGAATTCACATTTGACAATGTCAATTCGGAGTGTTTACTACACACGTCATTTAAAGGATGACATACTCCTATTGCAGTAAACAGGCTTGGATCAGAAATTAAATTACAAAATAGTCTTGATAATGATCAGAATAAATAATCACATCTTCTATGCACTAATTTCATCTATATGTATAAAACCAGTTTTATAACATCTGTTCTGAGCACCATCTCTTTACAATTTTAAAAAAAAAAAAAAAAAAAAAAAAAAACAAAAAAGACACACCAAAACTCACAGTTAAAAACCCACAAACGGTAGTCTATTTCTTCGTAAAAGCTGAGATGAAGAGCACAACTGAAGAAGGGCACATGTAAAAACGGGCATGAAAGGATGAGAACTAGCTGAGGTAAGGCATTAGCTAGACAAGCACGGAGAATTTCACGTCCAGCGGTTGTAAGGCCCAGTGACGTGCGTGAGGGAGTAGGGCGCTGACATGATGACGCCGTCACGCGGAACTGTTAGCGACTGACGGGTAGGAACCTGAAGCTTGTGTCTCTCTTCTGGATAAGTCTCGTTTTCGCTCTCCGTATCCGAATCCATCTCCTTTGACCCGTTGTTGAGTCCCAGACGCTCGGCTTCCTCTTTCTCCCTGGCCTTCTCGGCCATTTTAGCCTCCCACTGTTGCAGCCCGTGGCCCGGAGCGTTCAGGCTCTTGTGCTGGTAGAAGACCAGGGAGATGCGGGTGGGATGCGTGCGGTTGGGCCGCAGGATGGGAGTGGTGGCGTGCAGTTCCCGTCGAGCGCATTCGATCAGGATGGAGCCATGGGAAGGAGCCACTGCGACCCCGCCGATGTCCCCGTCGAGGAAATTGTGCTCGCTGTCCGACCACACTTCCTCTGCTTTACCCACCTCTGGGGTCAGGGGTCGCGCCGTAACCGGAGGGTTGCGGTGGTCCTCCAGGTTCAAGCGACTGTGAAGACCCTCAGCCGTGGGCGGGGAGAGCGGGGTGGGAGCTGCGCCGCCCTGGAAGCACCACATCTCCTCAGGCTCGGATTTGAACGAGGGAGAGTGTTTCGAATTCGTTCTCAGAGGGTCGTTCGGATACGAGTTTCTGAACGGTTCAGACATCTGCCTGATGGTCTCGAGTCCATGTCTAGGAGAAGGAGAACCATTGCTGTGACCCGTTGCTCTTGAGGGATCATGCGGTTGAGGGAACTCTGGGTGTGTGGACAGGCCAAAGCTGGAGGCCACAGGAGGTGTGTGGCATGTGTTACTCTGGTTGTACGGGACAGTAGAGCGGAAGTCTGAGAATTGGTCTCCAATGCCTGGAACACCAGATAATCGCATGCTGGAACTTAAATTACGAGTATCCTTTTCCAAACATGGTGAATGTTCAACAGAGTTGTGTTTGAAACCTGTGGACAAAATAACAACAATAATGTAGATTAGCGAAGTCTCCAAAAGTTTCCTGGAATAAATCAGCGGCACAACAGCCCCATTTTATGATCTATTCTCAAGAGAAATTTATATTTAACTTACAATATGAATTAAAATCATTCCCATTACATATCCATCATATATCCATATTTTATAATCTCAGTGGTTATCCGGCTATTTTTTTAGCTACTAAAAGAAACCTATTCTTGAAATTCACTTTTGGAATGTATCTGGTTTCAGGAAAAAGTGAAAATTCTATCCAATTCCAATAAACTAATGAATATTTTCATGCTATGATTGAAGTGTGAGAAAAACAAAAACAAACTAACTAACTGGTAAAATTAGTTTAAAATGCTGCAAGTGAATTTAGGCATCACAACATTATAATGTACAGCATGAAAAATGGATATTCATTTTGAAATTTGCTAAAGATTACATTTAACGGTGTTATTAAATTCTTTGTAAAATAATTATTAAATAATATTTAAAAAAAAATAGAAAAAAAATTATAAATAATTATTAGTAGCAATGATGATCTTAAAGTGAGTGTTAGATGATGGCAAACATAATCTAAATGCAAAAATGTGTAATTAAATATCCAATATAGACCGATACCAGTAAAGAAAATAATAATTAAAAAAAAAAAAAAAAAAATACTGAAATGTTGCAGATAACAGAAAACTGATTGTTACTAGAATGTCCTGGCTCACACTTTGAGACAACCTGCTTTAAAAGTCATCATAAGGGTACGTTTACACGACAACAATGTACTAAAAACTGAAAAGTTTTTCCTTTGCATTTTAGAAAGGTTTTGTGGCAAGTAGTTTGCAATGTCACTTTCCTAAAAAACACTACATGCCTGCGCACATACACATTCCTATAGACTCAACACATAAGTATGCACATCACCATTTCACAAATTCATATTTTTGTTTACACAGAGACGAAACTGTATCGTTTTTAAAAACTTGCACCTTGAAAACCGTTTTCAAAAGTTTGCATTTTCAGACCCTTAAAAGGCTTTTTGTGTAAATAAATGGCCAAAATGCATAAGAAATTTTCTGCTTTTAGTTGAAAATGGTGTAGTGTAAATGCCCCCTAAACCAGGGGTTTTTAAACAGTTTCTGGAGCCTCCCCAGCACTACACATTTGTTCCTCCACCTTACACCAAAAACCCTGCCTGAAACCAACTTGTACACATCAAGAAGATGGCATGCCTCTTAAGAAGGAAGGCTGAACTGGATATACCTTTAAGAGGCTCGTTCTTCACTTTCACAGGAGTGCCCTGCTTACTGTCCAGGCCGCTTAGTTTCTCAGCATTGGCTCTTTTAGCCTCCATCCTCCTCTTGCGTGCTGATTTGACGGGCTCTGCCAACATCCTCACTTCTCTTGGGAAAGCAGAGAGGACTTGCAGTGCCCCAGACTTTATTTTGGCCCACTGGCCCTCAACATGGCCGAACTCATCCGTGTCAGAGATCTTGTAGAGCGGCAGGACGTGCAGCTGCTCGTCCTCTGGAATGTTCCGCACTGCACGGTTATCCTCCTTGGTTAAAGTGCATACCTGCAGTTCACATGAGGCAAATGGATATCTCATTTAGCTCAATGGTGTCAGAAAACTAAAAAAAGAACGTAATGGAAGGACAGTGACATTGACAGCGGAAATGAGACTCACCACAGTGCTTCCATTGGTCATGTTATGTGTGTCTCTGTGGGCATGAGCGCAGAAATCCACACATGCAGTCACACCAGAGAACGGTCGACCTTCGGTCCTGCCCAGCCGACAGTCCTGCCCCTGCTGCTCCTGCTCCACCTGACAGGTTACAGATCATTACCATACTTTCTTTACAAATGTACACAGGGCTTAGTTTGCTTTATCTCGGCTTCTATAGAAATATCAACAGAATCACAAAATCAACTACCTTAGCAAACATTTTTACTGTTGAGTTCTGCTTAAGAGCAGTTTTAATATTGTGACATTTTGATTATGTAATTCCTACCTGGTTCTGAAAGGCCTCAGGAGCAAGTTTCTTGTACACGGGGCCCAAATCTGATGCCAGATTCTGCAAGTTTTTCTCCAACTTCTCCTCCTAAGCACAAAATCAAACATTATTGTAGTTTGAAAGATTAAATAAAATGACCATAAAGCATAAATACTCTACCTTTCAAAAAATTTGAAAATTAAAGCTTGTATGTAGAAGATCCAGCAGAGCACTACAATCTGCCGTACTTTACACAGTATTGTTCCACCACTGTAAATCAGACACTTGAATCGGCTGAAAGTGTATAACAGGGGTGTCAAACTCAGTTCCTGGAGGGCCAGATTCCTGCAGAGTTTAGCTCCAACCCTAATTAAACACACCTGATCCAGCTAATCATGTCATTTAGGCTTATTTGAAAACTACATGGTTTGTGTGTTGGAACAAAACTCTGCAGGGCTGCGGCCCTCCAGGAACTGAGTTTGACACCCCTGGTGTATAATAATGAGGATAATTTACTTAAAAAGAAGGCGTTTGCATTGTAATGAATAATAATGACTCAATACTCAATGGCATAGTGATATTTCAACTCATATTTTGAACCTGGTCAAACTTTGTTTGGGGAGGTTTTGCAATAATAATAATTAAAAAAAAAAAACATCAGTCATACAACCCTTTTATGGATTCATGTGAGCGATTTTCTGTTAACTGTTTTACTTAGTGCCACTAGAGGGCAACGGGTTAAACTGGTTCAGGTAAACAAGGTAATTCAGGTATGCTCACACAGGATACTCTCATCAGAGTTGCACGTCTCATTTAAAGCCACTATGGCTTGTTGGTAGGATTCTGAAAACCAACATGTAATTTTTTCATAACAGAGCATTTCTTCACACATTTCTAGTGGACTGAGAATGTATCTCCTATGAGCCCATCTAGTGCTCACCTCCTCGGGATAGTCTCCCTGCAGTCTGAACTTCCGGGGCGTTTTGCTGCGTGCAAACTTGCAGCCATTGAAGTACATACTCCAGGAGCAACCAAACGAGAAAGAGGCACCGCAGGTTTCTGGATCCAGACCCTGACACGCACATGTGCGACTAACAGGAAAGAGGAAGAAGGTAAGGTAAGTTACAGTTTAATAATATAATAAATATAATATAATATAGAACTTGCGTGGAAAATGTGGAATATATATGCATAAAATATTATATATGCATTAAAATTATTAATGCATTTAACGAACCTCGAAAGGGGCGGACACCTGTATTGCATCTTACATTGCATTGCGTGACGAACATGATGCAGGGCAATGACTCATTGTGTGATCTAGCCTATAAAAATACATTATATGCCCCTAAAATTCAAGTATATGAGGGCAAAAAATGCCCATATGGGTTTTTTTCTTATATTTATATTATATTATGTAGTTTAGCAATATCACATGAGCAAGTTTTTTTTTCTTGCTGAATATCTTTACGACTGAAAATGTGAAACTGAATTTAGACAATAGTTCAATAAACAATAATTTAAAACTCTTAAATTTTAGATGCAATATTGTCAATATTGTCTATTTTGCTCAATTTTGTCAATTAAAATAGTTCAAACTAAGCCGCAGCAGAACTTTTGTGCGTCTCCGAGCTACACACAGCGGTGTTTTTTTACTTAATGAATCCCCATGATTTGAATCCGCGTGAATCCATCATTATTTATGCAATGCTGAATCAAAATATTTCTTTCTAAAGCTATTTTTTGTAATGTTTATTTAGTGCTTTTATCATCTAATGCAATAATGACTTTAAATTATCATTTGGGTGGTAATTTCGTGGCCTAATTTTTTTCCACAAATTACTGAACTTTTATGACAGAAATGAAGTTTTCCATTAAGGAGCAGGAGTATTTGTCCCCTGGAAGTGATTTCCTGGGGCATTATCTTACCTTTGTATGGCTAATTTTGTAATAATGACCTTATTTAAATAGATCTCGTCTTTTTATGTAAAATATGTAAATTGAACGAATTAATTAAATCAATCAAAATCTGTTTCCAAAAAAAAAAAAAGATCAACATCAACAATGAATTAGTTTATTACTATTTATCATGTTAGTTTATGATGAGAGAAATTCGTGGAACTGCAGAACTTTCACTGATGACTAATCTAAACGTCTCTGATTGGCCATCACATTCATGCGCTCAATAGATATGCGTGTTATTATTTATAATGCTCAACACTGCAAAAAGCAACATGCAAAAATAAATCTTTGACATTGTGAGCAGATCTGAATGTAATTCCGCAATCAATACTCTTTATTCATGTTCACATTTCACTTTAATCGCAATTGTTTTAGTTTAATCGTGCAGAGGTATTTTGTGTCCTCATATCTTGATTTTTTTTTTTTATTTATTTATTTATTTATTTTTAATTTTGGTGAAAAATTTTTGCCCCAAGATAATTTCCGAGCCTGCTTTTTCCTACTCTAGCCTGGTCTTTTCAGTGATGAATGTACACTTACAAAATAATGGTGTGAAGGAGTTTAAAGAAAAGTACTCATGCTTCACAAACAACCTTCAAATGTTCTTTTGTATTTGTGTGAGGGAGTGTGTACGTGAATCATTCCCCACACACTCTGTCCGTATGTCACTTGTGACTCACTCCTCATTGAGGGCACAGCGGCGGCTAGTGGGCGAGCCATATTTGCAAAGAGTCTGTGTGAGCTCCTGGTACAGCCTGTCAGCCACACTGCGTGGGATCCCCTCCCAGGCCAGGATGAGAATGACTACCACTGCGTTCTGACAGCAGTGACCAGCACGCTGCCGCACAAGACACAGCAACTTCTCTTCCTCACTTCCTCGACGTATAATCTGCAGAATTTAACACATGTGCACACAGTATATGAAGGAACAGACATTCTACAAGCTCTTCGCAGACTGCTACTTATTTCATACGGGTCACTCACCCACTTGGCGATTGGGCAACCCTGTGAGCTCCGCCCCTCTTTGCCTGTAAACACAACAACCTCCAGACGGACTGCGTTGCCTTTCACGCCATATCTGTGATGAAAACAGTGCAGTGAGTTGTGTGTGTGTCAAGCACTATAACACAGGGGTTTTCAAAAGTTAAAAAAAAAAAAATTAATGCAAAGGACCCCCAAATACGATGATCCCTTTGCAACAGACCTCCCTTCATAAAATAAAGTACTTTTTATTTTTTTGTATTTATTTTTTTTGTTTTTGTAAAAAGACTCATTTATACTGTGTAAGAAAAAAAAAATTAAATGTGATATTACAAAGACATGTTGTTTCTAAAATTAAATAACTGGCTTTTAAGCTGTCACTGTATTGAAGCCAAATGAGTTAATTATTCCTACCCACTATTACACAAATTTTAACTGAAGAGAAACATTTTCAAATTCAGATTTTTTTTTTTTTTTTTTCAAGAAACTATATTTAGTAAGTTTCTTACTGTTAAATATATATATTCAATGAAGAACAGATCCATCACGATTCAATATGCAGATAAATGCAAAAAAATAACACCAATCAGAATTTAGTATTCAAATATTATGACATCATCCTCAGGTGCATTCTGAATGGTGGGCAATTCAACAATATAACCCAAATAGGATTTTCAAACTTTAATCTTACATTTAGAAAAAAAAACAGACTGAAATTATCTACAAAACAAAGAAATGTTTAAATGGAGTCTGTAAATTGAGTGTTTTGAATTGAATTAATTGCAGAAGTGTAACATTTATGGTTAGGGGTCTGAAACTCTAACCAGAAGGTTTGAGAAATATCAATATAATGCTTCCTTGCAAACACGGTACGTGTCATACTTTTGATTGTGAGACTTAAGGGAAATAGTATCATCACGACATAATTCTGCCATAGCTACCGCAGCTCAGTAGTAACCTCTCAACCTCTGTGGTGAGAATCACTCTATGGGCCCCTTGAACCCAGTTATAGGCTTCCTGTTTCAGCTTCTAGAGAGAATGAAAGTGTTTCTGCTGAAACGCATCTGTGGTTGCTACTCTGAATGCAGAGAAGTCTATAGCTACATGTATACTTCTCTATCAATGTCAAAAAATATTGCACAGCAGGGCTCTGCTGCAAGTATTTAATTGCCAAGTCCAGTATTTAATTATGCAATATTAGCTACATTTACATGCAACCTGTTAATCAGTTATTAATTTGACTGATAGATCAACAGGAAAAGGCTGATCATTGCAAATTTCAAATAATTATTTTGGCATATACTGAGACAAGGTAGTATAGATGTTATATAGACGTTGGATTGCTTATAAATATGAACCATTATTAATATTATTATATTTTTTTATAATTTTAGATATTTCTTCAGTAAATGTATTATTTTCATAAATGTATTTTTATTGGATATATAATTTTTTTTTTTTTTAACAAAAAATTAAAATAAATATGAAACAATTATTGTAAAAATTCTACATAAAATAAGGAAATTAAATGTTTACATGTAAATTTAAAACTACACATTAAAACAAATAGAAATGTGTATATTTTTGTGTTGCCAGTGAAAACATTATTGCATGTAAACATGGCAACTGAGATCCACTTTACCTGTTCTCCATCATCTCTCTCACGGCTGCTACATTCGGGCCAGATCCAAGGTGGGTGTAGTACGGACCCTCCTCTTTCTCAATTACGTGTTCTGTAGAGGGAAATTGTGTTTGGAGGTGAACTGAAAGAAGTTCTAGCCAACTTTTATTTCAAGTTACGATATGGCTAATTTGACTTACCCACACAGTCACAGGAGGGCAGCTCTGTGGTTTGTTTAGAGGGGGTGTTGAGGAGATTCTTGGTCGGTGTGTCCAAGAACCTCATCGGAGACTCCAAAAAGCTGTTGATCGTGTGCTTGGTAGGAGTCTGTTCTCCAGTGTTCCCCACGTCCCCGTTCTCCAAATGTACATTGGATGTGGACAACACTGTAACACCTCCAGACTTCTCCACTTTGAAAAATCCATTTTGATTCATGTGTAAGTGTTGATGATCATTAAAGCCGTTGGCTTTATAGTACATCCCTTGGCTTTGCGGCAAGCCTTTACAGGGTTCACTGGCCATGGTTTGCTGAGGTTGTTGTTTAGCACCATGATTTAGCACATCGTAGGTTTTCGATACCTGAGAAATCATTTGTTGTTCACATTCATGCCTCGGCCACTGGCTAGCACCTAGATGGTCATTTGTATGATTGTGAAAGAGTCCGTTTGGTGACGGTAAAGAATGACTTTGAGCTCCATGCTCGTATTTAAAATGAAAGCCGTTCTGCTTACCAGAACCTAAGATAGTTTCAAAGTGCTCTTTCTTCAGAGAGTTGCTGTAGTATAAGAGCTGCCTGTTCTCGTGATGAGCCTCCGCTATGTACTTTTTCAGGTCTATCTGCGCTTGGGGAAGAAACGGACTCCTCTTGTGCTGGAACCTCATCTTTTGTTGCGAAATGGCTTTCTGAATGGTGGCCTTGAGTGGGGTTTTCCTGTTGGGCGTTCTCTTGGCCAATGGAATCCTACAATGGTTGCCCTCGATCTCAACAGCTTTCTTCTTCGACATCCTGGGTTTTGAAGGCGTTTTAGGTTTTCTTTGCTTTTTTAAGTGCTGCCCCAAATAATTATGATTGTATTTCATGGTCTGAGCCGGCATACCTTTCGGCGGACTGTTTTCCGAGACTTGCATCTGCCGGGATTCGATCATGAACGCGAGCTGCACCAATTGAGCCGCAACTTCCTCCTCGTCCCTCTTTCTTGATATCTGAGTTGCTTCTCCATGCTTATACTTCTTGAAAGTGCCTTCTAACCTGTCGGCTTTACAAAGTGCTTGGCCGTTTCTGCGGTTCTCCGTGGTATACGATAGCTTTTCACATTCTGAGCTGGCCGCCAGAAGATCCTTCAAGGAAAGTTTTCTGGAGGTAGACGCACAATGCTGATTTTGACTTTGGGTGAAGTTGGCTGGCCTGTTCAGAGGGTTGCGGATGACGGAAGTCTGTTGCAATGATGAACTAATTACAGAGACCTTGTTAGAGAAAACATCTGAAACTGGTTTAGCCTCTTGAAGAGGTATGTGGTTGCTTGAAGCAGGGTATGTAGACGTTTCTCGCTGAGCGTCCTGACTCTGGTTTTCTGTTTCAAAGGGCACTGTTTGTGGGGTAGCTGCCAGTTGGGTCAATGCCTCAATAGCTATAGCCTGATCAACACTAATATTCCTATACTGGACCAGAGACTGGACACTGGGTAAAGATAGTGCAATGTTATCATTCTGAAGAGGTTCCTCTGGACTTTCTCCTTGATTTAACTGACACTGATATGGTTCTTCTTTCGGCTCAGTTTTTAAACAGGCATGAGGCCCGTAAAGCTTCTCCTCTAGACGTTTCCTGTCCGTACTGGAGAAGCAGACCACAGCTGCTAGGGTAGATAAAGCATCTTCGTAGCACCCGTTAGTCTCTAAGTGCTTTGAGTGCGGGTCATCAATCTCAACCCATTGCTCCTCCAGTTTGATCTTCTTCAGAGGAACCGTCTGTTCTTGAATGGACTCAGATTCATGACTTTTCTTAAACATGGATCTATGGAACGTGGCATGTGGCTCAGTGGGATCCACATGTCTCTCAGTGTTTGGTTTCATGTGTCCAGCACCATTATGAGAGGTTAGAGCACTGTTGTGAGGGAGAAGTACATCAGTGGTCCCGGGCTCCTTTCCAGGAGGGGCTGGTAACAAGCCATGCTGGAGAGTCGTGGGAACATCAGGTGGAACATTGTGTGTTAAGGATATGTAATGCGCCTCTTCCTCTGGTGTCGCACAGGTCTCCTCCATCTGCTCTGAGCTTGTGCCATTTACTGAGTTTGCCTCTGATTCAACCTGCAGTGGAAAAATATAGAGATGCTTCAGCAAGTTTTGGCTGTGGTGTGAAGCAGGACAAACTGCATTGGTCATCGTAACTTATGACAGCTGGTGCCACAGTGGATCATGGCACAGAACTTGGGGTGAATAAGCAATACATAAAAACACTTTTTCTGTGTTATGTGAGTTACTCACTAGTCTATAGCTTGTATTAGCAAATGAACAACACTGTCCCATCATTTCTTATATGCATTTCTTTACTATTCATAATATGGCAATTAATTAATTCACAGTAATAACAATATTTGCTGAGGAATGTATGTACAGGTCAACGAGCGTGATTAATTGTGTTACTAGTTTAATGACTGTAGGAACTGAGTGACGCAGACACCAATGATTGAATCAACAAAGATGATTGAATCAGACACTGATGATAAGAATTACTTTGACCAAAAGATCTGAATTCCAAATCAACAAGTCAGGGCCATAAGGATCCTATTACATGTGCGTGTCACCAAACATAACTTTGTAACAGGTGACTTCAAGACAAATGGTCGACAATATCTCTCACAAAGGAATCTCTCGGTTAACACCTGAAGAGGGGGAAAGGGTTTAACACAGACCCCGTATTAAAAAAAAAAAAAAAAAAGGACCAAAACCTCTCTAGAACCCAGAAACTCTCACTAAACATTAAAATGCATCATACCATCCTCAAAACGATGATAAAGGACTCAAATGTCATTTCATTGCATAACTCTGTATCATGTCTGCAACCCATATATGTGAACATGGACCACAAAACCAGTCATGTGTCAATTTTTCGGAAATTGAGATTTATACATCATCTGAAAGCTATTGTTATGATAGGACAATATTTGGCCGAGATATATCTATTTGAATATCTGGAATCTGAGGGTGCAAAAAAATCTAAATATTGAGAAAATCGCCTTTAAATTTGTCCAGATGAAGTCCTTAGCAATGCATATTACTAATTAAAAATGAAGTTTTGATATTTACTGTAGGAAATTTACAATGTTCATGAAACATGGTATTTACTTAATGTCCTAATGATTTTTGGCATAAAAGAAAAATCGATAATTCGAATCGATAAATTTTTGGCTATTGCTACAAATATAGCCCTGCAACTTAAGACTGGTTTTGTGCTCCAGGGTCACATTTGTTGAACATTATGCTTTGATCATGCATAACTCATTAAATTATTACTAACTTTTGAAATGTTTTTTTTCGCAAGTGTATCTTGTTTGGTATGAGTGAGTGAATCTCTTTCTCTTCCTTCCATTTCTTTAATTATGATGTTTATCAAACCTGTGTAAAATGTATATTACATAATCAGCGTTTTTTCACGTTCAGCATGCGTGCGCTTTCTACTGAACATGAACAACGCTGATTACATTCTGGGGTACTCTCCAAAATGGCGGAAGACGGCAACTCGGGGAGAAGAACCGCTGAATAAACTGTTATTATTGTTTTCTTTGCGGACAAAAAGTATTCTTGTAGCTTTGTAAACGGTTGAACCCCTGATGTCACGTAGAAGATTTTACCAATGTCCTTACTACGTTTCTGTGCATTGATCTTGGTAAAATCTTTGCTGTCTATGGAGGGTCAGAGAGCTCTCAGATTCCATCAAAAATATCTCAATTTGTGTTCCGAAGATGACGAAGGTCTTACGGGTTTGGAACGACATGAGGGTGAGTAATTAATGACAGAATTTTCACTTTTGGGTGAACTATCCCTTTAAGTTCACATTATAATATTCATGTTTAAATTGTACCCTGTTAAGAGCAGGAAAGTTGAAGCTCACGTGACTAAGAGATAACATGCTGGGTACAGAAATGGTCACACCCTGAAACAAAGACAATACCTAATTGGTCAGAACTCTACTAGAGGCCGGAACTATCACCGGAGTTTAAAACCCAAAGTGCAAACTCTCCCAATGGAGAGAGACTAGGAGTGCAGCGAGAGAGAGGCCGAGACTCAGACTCGAGCAGTCTCTTCCAGGTTAAGATGGGTTAAGACCAGACAACATCAAACTACCCCATTTCATTCTACTTTTCTTTCTTTTCTTTCTGTTGAGAGTCCCGTTTAAGTTAAGTTCTGCTGCGAAGCCGCAGTCTAAAAGACTATAGTCTTTGTCCGCCATAAACTCTAAGCCTACAAGACTCCGCTCCATAGGCCAACACCACAATGTGACTGGCTTCCCATGACCTCACACCAGTGACGAACAGACCATCAACAAACCCACGTGGGAATCCCGTTCAACAAAGGATGCCACCGGAGGAATCCCCACTCAAAGATGCAACAAATGCAAGTAAATGCCTCCAGATTCATGCTGAACTGGTGCATGGATGTGAAATGTAATAACCCTGTCCAAGAAACAACAGAAGGGTTCAATTTAATGATTGATGGTTCACTCTGTTAGGTCTTACAAAACTTGGGATTTTCATCATTTCACTTTCTTAAACTCTTCTTTTCCTCACTTTCTTCCTTTCTGCAACTAGTGTGTGTGTGTGTGTGTGTGTGTGCGCATTTGTGTTGGGTATTAGTTTCTGTGTTAGAATAGTGAATAAAGTCTCATTTGTATTTAAAGAAAAGTGGCCTGTGTATATTTATCTATTTACTGCCTTAAACTAGACCTTGTTACCTTGCTTAATATTGAGTGTTTTCACTATATTTTGGATATTAATATCTGCTGTTCAATTGAGCGCTGGACGATTCTTTTGTTCAGTCGTAAAGAGTCGACTTTCAAAATTCCCCTTAAAATTAATTAATTAATTCCCTTTGAGCTAAATTAACTGGGTTACCCCTACATGATTTTAAGTTAATATAACAAAATGTAATTAATGAGAGAGTGCAAAAGTCATCTTCCAAATCATGCCTTTACTTTACCCAAATATACTTTGATAAGCCTAAAAAATTATGTATATTTTAGACCTGTCACATCAAATCTATACACAGAAAAGCAGAGTGAAGCTGAAAGTTTGTTGTACATGGATAATACAAAAATGCAAAAGCAATATGTATGTGGTTTTATTTTTTAATCACTAAAGAGACAAAATTTACAGTGCAGCTTTAATGTGCAAGGAAATTGTTTATTTTTCCTCCTAAAAATATACATTGACACTTCATGCATTTTTAGGAATTGGAGCCATGACCTTTGTGTTGCCAGCACTTTGTTACAGTTTCAGCAACAGGAATGCTGTACATGCAGTTACACATACATGTGCATGTATTTAAAACAATAAAAATCAATATGCAAGTGATTATTAAGATACAATTAATCATACTGCATTGTGTTAAATTGACAGCCACAATATACCACAATGTGAACATTATTAGTAACACTCATTATAGCCTCATAATTGTTTTTCCATACCAGAAAAGAAAAAGGAGGCAATGAAAAGAAAAAAAAATGCACGTGAGAGCCTTCACAGTGTGCCTGCCTTACTGTAACCTAAGTACCTCTCATAAAACAGTTTTACTACCTGTGTAAAGCAGTGTGCATAAGAAGATTAAATACTTGCGGGAGTCAGTCAGTCATTGTGTGAGAAACTGTGGTTTCATGTTTTTTATATTTATAAGCAAGTTAAATGTCTCAGTGCAGTCTGTAAATAAATTCAGCAGCACCAACAATGTAGTATTGAGGGAAACTCCTTCATGTATCATTAACACTTATGCCAGGAGAGGGCTGATGCAACAGAGGGGTCGAAACAAGAGTGAGGCAATAACTTGGCAGCCGCTGCAACTGTTATTACTGGGGGGAATAGGAAGAGAATAGTAATCGGCTCTTCTGATGCTCCCATCCAGTAGTGAAACACAAGCGGTCAGCATCAGATGCTGAATGAAACTACTTTCAATAACAAAGCAGTCTGGATAGGGATCTAATGGGAGGCCTTTTGCTTCCTGCAATACCGAAGCCCAAACTTTTGCTGTTAGCGGCAAATCATGCCTGCTGATCATGATCTAATTCAATAGAAATGTGACGAACACTATGATAACACAATGAAAATGAGACTCTGTAGACATGAAGGCTGTAAGTTAGAGGTAGTTTGTTTGTGCAAATTCTGGGTAAACTTGCAAAACAAATCCAAAGCTGTTGTTTTTCAGGAAAAACAGCACTGATAGACCTGAGCTCTTGAGTTTACGCCGTCATTTTCTAGGAAAAGCTTGCAGTTAATACAACCTTTTGTAGATGGGGGATAAAGAGAGTAAAGTGCTTGCAACACACAGTTACATATTTCATACGTGGACACTTTAGCTGAGTGTCTAAAGAGTTGGAGCAATTATTGCATCTAATTAAACATGAACGGCTAATTACAGGTCAGATGTAATACTGTGACAGCTTTTTGCCTTGTTTACTGGACAATGTAATATAAAAAGTTTAAATGTGCCATGGAGAGCTATCTGCAGATGTAATAAACTTGGTGAAATGTAAAATTGCTTTATTAAAGCATTATGCCACTTGAGGCTGTGTGTAACAGTGACTTTTATCATGGGTACAGATGTTAAAATCCTGTAAAATCACTATAATTCACTTTGGGTTGGTTGTTGCTAATATTTTAATAATGGCAGGAATAGCAACATAATAAAACAGACCAATGTCCAATAAACAGTTAAAATGACTCTTTAATGTATTTTTATTCAAACACAACATTAAATTAAATTCTATTTGTTTACTAAATGCATGTTACTGATCTTATAATAAATAATTCATGCATATGTTTAATTTTCTTCTTTTCTTTTTTTTTTCGACCTTATGACTTTAAATCAGAATGTCATAAATCGATCTTCTGGTGAACCAACAGACTTCTTTCTTGTGATGTATATGCAAGACATCTCCAATCATTTAGTTTGCTTAAACCCCTCCCACAATGGACTGCAAGTTCGTGTTCAGATCTCCCATCACAATAAACGTATTAAAATGTATCCTAAACCATAAATTTATTTTGAATTCTATAAATTAAGAAACAGAATAAACAATTCTTCCACCGAGTAAAATTGTTCATGAACCTGACTGTTTATGGTTGCCATACAAAACACAGAAACTTGGCACATCATTTCAGATTATGTGGTACCAGTTGCAATTTACAATGTCTTTAAACAAGCCTCATCCAATCAGAATTTAGAATTAGAACTGTATGTTTAATAATGAGCCATTTAAATAGATTTTTGACTTGAATTAAAACCAGTATATTTAAATGTTATGAAAAAAGGACATTTTTAAGGTTACCTGACCAAACATTTTTTACAGTATAAACGTGTAGTTTTAGTTACTTTAAATAGTTTATTAAATAGAATTATGTTTATTACCAGTAAGTGTGCACTATAAATCATGTTAAAATCTTAAGAATTCAGCATAAAATGTGAAAAAAAAAAAAAAAAAAAAACTCCACAGATTGAGTCTGTGCCTGATTATAAGCAGACCTACAACAACCAACTGCTCAAATTACAGTATCATGGTAACAGTGTCCAAAACTTTTCTGTTTATAAATAAACGAAGAAAGTGTATAAAGAAAGTAAACAAATCTCCTCAGATGGCTGCATACTTCTCTTGAATTCATATGGCTCAAAAACATCTGTACACAACAACGTCCTAACACACACAGTAGAAAATGTGCTTTTTATTGAAAACATCAATAGATGTTAAGAGGGACGGTTTGCTCATTCTCTGCACGTCAAACGTTAGTCTCTCACAGCAGTGCCTCCGCGGCTTTGTTCTTGATTTGTTGTGTCTGAAGCCTTGAAAACTCAAAGTCACACTTGACTTTGTCTTCTTTTCATTGTAGTAAAAGCTCCCCAAGACACACACACATACACGCGCACACACACACCCCCTTAGCAACAGCACACGTACTGCTAGAATCCTAAGAAGCCTCCCTCAAGAAGCGTTACCAGGGAAAGTCAGAGCAGAAGGGGAGTATCCAACCCAAACAGAGGGAGAGGTGGAGAGACCTGACACCCAAGAGCTTCCACACCACACGCTCATTCAAACACACAGCTACGAGATAATAACAGCCGCAAAATAGTATCTTTTATCACGACTTTAGAATTTAGCAGGTACTCTGAGAAGTTAACCATCATCCCCAAAACTCAAATGTGCATCTTTATGCCCAGTTACTTGGTAACGAAACCCCCTCTGAACACATCAAAGCCAGTAGTTTTGCTCAAAACTGCTTTTCCTGCACACTTTCACAGCATCAAACCCAAAAGTCTAAAAACGCACGCTTCCTTCCTGAAGCGCGTGAGTAGTTTCTCTGAAGTTGTGAGGTTTTTTCATTCATACGCTGCTGCTTTCCTGTTTCTGAACTTGGGTACTGAGGAAAAAAAAAGGAAAAAAAAAAAAAAAACTCACGGCGCAGGTGAACACACACTCACAGCTGCCCTTTCAGCCAAGCTAAACTCTTAGACACTGATTTGAGATGCTACATCAAAAGAAGCGTAGAGCACAAAATGTTCTGAACTTGAGAAAAACGTGGGAGACTGTTACCTTAAAACCTCGCTTTTTTTCCACGGTTTGGAAATATCCTTGTACCCTACCTTGAAAAGGGAACCAAAACATGAGCTGAGGCACATTACTGATGATGCAGCAATGACAACAAGAGCATAAACACACACAAAGCTCCCAGCGCGCACACACTCTCCCAAGAGCATCTGTTTGAGACAATAGCCATTAAAAGCCAGTCTGGGATTGTACCTTCTCATTCCTCAGAGGCAGACCCTCAATTTTGGGCAGCATAATCCTAAAAGGTAGCCATCTTGCCTCCCTCGGCTTCAGAAGAATAAGTGGCCGTAGTGGCAGATGCAGCGCTAGCAGCACAGGTTTGCATGATCAGTGCAGAGGAGAGAGGCTTTGGATCGCCGCTGCCGCAGACAGCCGACGCATGCCTCTTGCAGACGCAGACAGGACCCCGTCAGCCAATCGCGAAGGGACTCTAGCGGCTTGTAAATGTATCAGCCATGCCTAGACCCTCCTAAACAAAGGATCCCCTATGTGGTTTCTTACTCTACAAGTACGCACGAGGGAGAGCGTTAAGCTGCGGTCCGGACACTCACGACACCGGACTGGAGTTCAAAGCCGTCGGGGAGGGAGGGGGAGAGAACAGGAAAAGTGGTCTTTGCACTATTTTTAGAAGCACACAAAAGTTTCCAAGCACATCACGAGCCATTTGGGTCTTATTATATTAACAGTGCACTATGTGAAATAACTAATTATGGTTTATTTCGAAATATGATAGAATTTTAATAATTATTACAAATAATAATAAATATAATTAAATAATAATAAACTAGTTAAAATAGAATTGTATCCTATATATACTATGTTTTGTTTATTTAATTGTATATTTTATATCTAATAATCTTATATATTGACAGAAATTGTGATTTTTAATGATAATTAAACAATGATAAATATAATTAATTAATCTAGTTAAAATACAATTATTTTCTATATATATATTTTAATTGCATGTTCTCTCTAATTATCTTATATATATATATATATATATATATATATATATATATATATATATATATATATATAGACAAATTATAGATACAGTAATTATATTTAATATATATTGTTTCTTTTATTTAATAATTATAGAGAAAGTGGTCTTTGGAAGCAAGCTTGCTATTTTTAGAAGCACACAAAAGTTTCCAACCCCATTAGGAGCCATTTTGGTTTTATTATATTAAAGGTGCATTATGTGAAATGTCTAACTATAATTTATTTCTAAATATTATTTAATTTAGAAATAGATTAATAATAATTAAAAAATAACTAATATAATTAGGAATAATTAATATTACTAAAATTGTTTAGATCTATATATATATTTTCTTTCTAATAATCTTAAATAGTGGCAGAAATAATAAATATAATGTTTAATATTATTTGATAAACTCACTCTTATTATCACAGTTTTCAGAAGTACAAAAAAATTCCAAGCACATTATCATTCATTTTTCTTATTATATTAATGGTGCCTTATGTGAAAATATCTT
This sequence comes from Spinibarbus caldwelli, assembly GCA_039654775.1. Taxonomy (NCBI): domain Eukaryota; kingdom Metazoa; phylum Chordata; class Actinopteri; order Cypriniformes; family Cyprinidae; genus Spinibarbus; species Spinibarbus caldwelli. Next base: position 22,602,007 of record CM077242.1, read on the forward strand.
ATCTTAAATGACAAAAAATGAACCTGTTACTTTATTTGTAGGGTAAGCACCTCTATTCTTGCTTTAAAAATTTTAAGGAACAAATCTAAAATAAACATTTAACTATTCTAAACAAAATAATAATACAGCTTAGCCGATCTATGATGCAATCCAACTTGGATACTGTGTTCAAAATAACACAAGGAACAAAGCCGAAGAGCACGAGTATGACTAAGCGTGCTGCCACACAGCTGTTTTCATAAATGACGTCACAGCAAGGAGCGTCACGCTCTCTTCTTCTGGGAGGCTGTGAGACACTTCAGGGCAGGCAGTCGCGCTCTCGGTCTCTCCATGGAGACGCGTTTAGAGTGGATGTGACGGCGCAGCCGCAGACCCTCCACCGCTGCACTGCAGCTGTCACACGATGTACTGTTCAGCCCAGTCTGCAGACACACACCAACCTCCACACACAAACATATGGCTGAGGAGGTCAGATGAGGACAAGGGAACGCAACAGCTACTTTTAGCACTAGCGCAGCTATTGAATACAAAGACCAGGGAGCTGGCGGATAAAAATGCAACTGTATTATTTTACATATCTTCTATATGCAACTGTATTATTTTACATAATATATCTTTGATATATTACCTATATATGCACATGTCTGTGTTAGTGCATGCTTTACTACTATAATTACTTTATTCATTTATTCATAAATATACATATGTATATATGCCTCAATTAAATACTGTAGGCAGCACATTGCTTCACTGAAAATGACAGTATTTGTTGAGTCAATATGAAATGACTTTGTACAGTAACTCAAGGTTGTAAAACAGGTTATATTTTGACTTAATCGCCGTTGTATGTTAAACTGGTCTGTCTGGATGACTTAGTTTCTATGAATGTGACCCATTCCTTTTTGCCAATTTATGTAGCAATGCATCTACATTGATCACTATACTTTTTCATGAACAAAACTGATTTTTACTTTCACCCATCATTTGTTTTCTAAAGGAATCTTGCCTATTTGAAAGTCCATATAGGTATAAACTAAGACATTTCAACTAATCCTCACTCCAGATGAAACTTTACTCCAAGCGTAACATGCATAATAGACTGACCGTCTCTCTGTGAGCATTTGTCTAAAGCAGCCATCCATAATAAGCCTGCCTGCTGTGTCCAGTGTTGGCTGAGTATTGTTGCTGTGCTTTGTGTGATAACATGTGAGGTAGCTGATGGAAATCGGTTTGAGTCGTGCAGTGAGTCAGCTGGCTTGAGACAGTTTTCTTCACGCTCGCATCAACGGACAATGGAGTTGTGGTATTCTCTTTGACAACGGACATAAAGGCTGAATCTGGTTAATATTCTGAAGACTACTGAAAGCTACATAATTGTACAAGTGACAGTGCATTTCACAAGTGAAACCAGTAGTCTTTGTTCGACTAATACAAATATTAATCCTAGCATGTTTAATCATGTCCTTCTCTTTGAGACATCATTTGCCTTAAAAAAAAAAAAAAAAAAAAAAAAAATTCTTGTTATATTTTCTTAAAGGGATAGTTCACCCAAAAAATCATTCACTTGCTTTCATTTCAGGTTCAAAACCTGTACAGGGACCAATGCTGTCTCTATCGATTCTATTGAATGGAAACGAGCAACTTGGACATTCTGCTAAATTTCTTCTTTTGTGTTTCACAAAAGAAAGTCAAACAGGTTTGGAATGACATGGAGGAGAGAATTTTGACAGAACTTTCATTCCTATTTTGGCTGAACAATCTTCTATTATGCCAAATTTACACTGCAAACTTCTGAAGTGGCTTTTATTTGTCTTTCCCCAGACTACTACTTCCTGCTCAGAGTTGGAATGAATGCATTTACACTGCAATTACAACTGAATACTTTGATATTAGGGGCTGAGGTGAGTTTGAAAAGGCATAATTTAGTCTGGCTTTCATGTGGCATTGCATCTTTACATTGAATTTTGAGCAGGCACTGAGCAACCTTGACTCATCTATGTAAAGACATCTTTTGGAGCAATGTAAACTTATAGAAAGTGCTTTTCTTTTCCAGTACCCAAAACTCCTGCCTTATTTGTCTTTCCTCAAGTGTGCTTCATTGCCAATTGCAGAAACATGTCCATATGGTGAGCTTTAAAAAGCTACCTAGCCTTCATTAGTCACCAGCAGCCCATGTATAAATCTCCTCATGAAGTGCTGGCAAACGGCCCCTATGTCGAGGTGTCACTTGCTCACCAAAGGCTCAAACTAATAAAACACCAGCCACTATTGAGCATGTCAGGAGATTAAAGGAGAACTTCACCTCCTTTTATCACTGTAACTGAGGAAGGAATAAATTAGTGTGCGGTAAATGGATGGATATTACCCCGATACTGTTGCTATGTCCAATAAGTCATGCTGCTCTCACACTACACATCATGTTTTTGCATGCAGTGGAAAGTACATTGCAGAGCAAAGAGGAAACTGACAACACACCAACAGACAAGACGGAGCAAGTTCCTTCTGGCATGAAACAAAGTCTTAACTTTCTAATTTTGTCATTTTTTTTTTTTTTAAGAAATTCAAACAGTAAATTCCATTTTGTGGCTCTTGAACCGATCCTCATTTAATATTTACTTAAAGCACAAAATAAACATGAATGAACATCAGAAGGTATTTTATTTCAATCGTGGAAAGACATCAATACACACCATTTTTCAAGTTTAAGTCCACCCACGTTAATCTACTCTCCTGTCTGGTTTGTTTGTTGGACAAAAATGGCAGATTTGTGGTCAGATGGTCAGATCGCCTGTCAATCAAACTCCCTGTGAAGGGTCATTTAGGGGAATTTTTGACTTCTTGAAATCTTGGAAAAATAAATGCTTCATGTTAAAACATTAATCTGATCAGGACCTTGATCAATGTTCAAGTGGATTTGGGTATAATATGGGACTGTAAATCATTAACATTGTGTGTAATGGCCACAATGTACAATGGTAATGACAATTTTCACCTTTTGGAGAAAAAGCTGAACAAGCTGTAAACTTGTTAACAATCAGTTTCTTAGCAGTCAATTACCTTTTAATTTAAAGAAAATATAAATTGTGAAATGACTTCTGAATTTAAAAAAAAAGTAGGGGTGCTCCGATCAGGATTTTTGAGGCCAATCACCGATCACAGAAAGAAGTATCTGCTGATACGATCACCTATACCGATCTTTTTAAAGCCTTATTTTTATCATGCAGAATTATAGTAATAAAGTCAGGAATTTTAGACATTTAGGGCCTGAATTTCATTTATGAAAATGAGGGAATTTCCCTCTTATAGGTGTCTCTTTTTTTAATTTGAGGGGTGGAGGGGAGAATTTTTTAGACATTTTTCAAAAATATATATTTATCTCACCTAAATATTCGATCATGCAGTGCATTTTTGTTTTTACACTGTGCAATTGTTGCACGATAGCTTACACACAGCACAAAACAGTTGCTCAAGCAAGTGGCAAAACATTTAAAATACTTTTCTTACGCTATCACAAATATTCTAAATAAAAACTTACCACTGACAGAAACAGTCAGCTCTACTGCCTTTTTTTGCATTTAAATCTATAGAAAGCAATCCTGTGGTTCATAAAGACCTTTGTTTTCCTACATTCACGAGTGCCATCTACTATTGCCTTGTTTATCTAAAAGTGCTCTTTTCCTTTAATATGCATTTATGGTGTAATTACTACATTTTTGTTTTCATATTTACGACAATTTACATGCATATTTACGCACTGTCACTTAAATTCAGCGTGTGCCATCCAGCAAACTCGGTGTGGAAACGATCTCTGCACTGCTGCAGACGCACCGCTCGTGGAACGCACTGCCGGACCAAAACCGTGTGCCATGTGAAGGCTTTAAAATCCGTTAACATGAGCGTGGAAAAAATAAGCACCGCATAGGCCTACGCATTGCAAACGGAGAACATGTGAACCTGGTGTTATGTGTTTGCACTTCCAGTGTGCATGAACGCACAGTCTCCAGGAGAGCGCATGAGTGCTGAATGGTTAAACACTGGAAAGAATTAAAAAGAAATGCAATTTATAAACTTTAGTGACAACACTGCCTCGATTGTGCAAGTGACAATTCCTGTGTCAACTGTGCAGCGTGCAGCTCGCTTATAGACAGACGTGATGTGTGGTGATTTGAAGCCATTTGCACATTTTGAGAGAAAAAGAGAGCATGCACGCGCGGTGATTCACTTGCGCTGTTTGTGAAATTATGTCTCACGGAAAGTTTTCAAATTACTTTAGAAGTTATTTAATGAAGAAATATGAATTACACCTCACCTTCAGCATTATAATTATTTTACCCGCGCCAGACTGAGACTGTGCCGCTGAATGTCATGCCTAATCTCTCACAGCAGGCGTGTCATCATCTGCTAATGTCTCCACTGCTAAAAGGACATACTATCATAACAAAATTAACAATTCATCTAACTCTCGCATGCTCTTTAAAACATTTTCCACACTGCTTTGTCCTCCTCCTCCTTCATCAACTCTAACAGCTGACGACTTTGCCATGTTCTTCATTAATAAAATTAAAACCACCAATGCACAATTTTCCACACCACAATCTGTCAAGAACATCTTACCAGCAAACATTTACTCGTTCACATCCTTCTCTTCACTCTCTAAGGTAGAAATCTCCAAACTCATCCTTTCTAATCATCCTACTACTTGTCCACTTGATCCTATTCCATCTCCTTCAAGCCATTTCTCCTGCAGTTGTACCTGCACTCACTCACATCATTAACACATCCCTTCACACTGGTGTTTTTCCCTCAGCATTTAGACAGGCTCGTATAACCCCACTACTTAAGAAACCCACCCTTAACCCATCTCATTTAGAGAACTATAGACCGGTTTCCCTTGTTTTCATTGCTAAACACTTGATCGAGCTGTTTTCAACCAAGTCTCTGCCTTTCTCACACAGAACAACCTCCTCGACAACAACCAGTCTGGTTTCAGAAGTGGACATTCAACCGAGACTGCCTTGCTCTCAGTTGTTGAAGACTTGCAAGAGCGGATTCCAAATCTTCAATACTTATCTTGCTGGATCTGTCCGCTGCTTTTGACACAGTTAACCACCAGATCCTCCTGTCAACCCTATTGGTAAAGGGCATCTCAGGAACCGCACTCCAGTGGTTTGAGTCTCACCTCTCAGATAGGTCCTTCAAGGTATCTTGGAGAGGTGAGGTATCCAAGTCACAACATCTAACTACTGGGGTGCCTCAGGGCTCAGTTCTTGGACCACTTCTGTTCTCTGTCTACATGGCCTCACTAGGTTCTGTCATTCAGAAACATGGCTTTTCATATCACTGCTATGCTGATGACACTCAACTCTACCTCTCATTCCATCCTGATGATCCGACGATAGCTGCTCGCATCTCAGCTTGTCTAACAGACATTTCTTGCTGGATGAAGGACCATCACCTTCAACTCAACCTTGCCAAGGCAGAACTGCTTGTGGTTCCATCAAACCCATCGTTTCATCACAATTTCACCATCCAGTTAGGCACATCAACCATAACTGCTTCTAAAAAAGGCAAGCCCACATTGCTAAAACTGCCTGATCCTGCAGATTTGCTTTATTCAACATCAAGAAGATCAGGCCCTTTCTTTCTGAACATGCTTCACAACTCCTTGTTCAACCTCTTGTTCTGTCCAGGCTGGACTATTGCAATACTCTCTTGGCAGGTCTTCCAGCCAGTTCTATCAAACCTTTACAATCAATCCAGAACGCGGCAGCAAGATTAATTTTTAATGAGCCAAAAAGAATGCACGTCACACCTCTGTTTATAGCTGCTCGCATAAAATTCAAGGCATTAATGTTTTCCTACAAAACCACCACTGGCTCTGCACCCCTTTACCTAAATTCATTACTTAAGACTTATGTGCCTTCTAGAAGCTTACGTTCTGCAAGTGAACGTCACTTTATTGTAACATTCCAAAGAGGCACAAAATCACTTTCACGCACTTTTAAATTAAATGTTCTCTCCTGGTGTCCTCAGCTATCTTCAAGTATCGGCTAAAAACACATCTCTTCCATCTTTATTTGACCCTCTAACTCTAGCACTCTCTATTCTAATTATATTCTTTAAAGCTGCAGTCCGTAACTTTTGCCTCTTTGTCGCCATCCCTTTTTGAAAACCTGGAATTGCAGATCTGTGCGGAATTATCTTCAGTGCGCGGGGTTGTGATCCGGTGTTCCGGCATGGCTCCAGCACGGATGAATCTAATGTTTTGAGGTGAATGTGTGGCAGTCAGTCACGTGCCGGTGTAGATACTGTACTCAGGATTCACAGATTCTAGCCTACGTCTTGGAATATATGACCCAAATAAAAATTTTCACCATATACTGTCATCTGAACAAGTAAGTAACAAGTCTGCCACGTTTGTTCTGCCCAACTGAGGAAAAAAGAATTACAATAAATCGCTCTACCAATGGTAATTAAATCTAATGATCGGTTAGATCATATCACATCTAACCATGCAAAATATTATTATTGTTATACTTTATTCTCAAATTATTGTTAACAACATCAGCATTATGTGACAATGAGTATAGTGTGTATTAGCGTGTAGATTTCAATTTCTGTACAGTCTAATATCTAATTGTCATACCATTTGAATTTCATGTTAAGAAATTCTTGTAACCCAAAAAGCAAACTATACTCCCTTCGAACTGGTTCTCTTTAAAATACAAATCTTGTGTAATCCCAGGCTATCTGTAATCAGAAGCACATTTAAAACTGGAATATAATTTAATTTCATTCACATGTGTTTCATAAACACATAATCCTTTCTGGATTACAATTCCCCATCAAAATTATACATTTAATTATTCTAGCTGCTGTGAGAAAAGTCTGTAAACGATCTGCTACCTGCAGGATCCTCACATGCGATAGCCTAGTAGCCGGGAAAACTTCTTTATGTTTACAGACGTGACGTAATGACGCAGTGCCATGCTCGAATTTCCCGCGAAAACCTACCCGTACCACTAAAATTAGAAAACATTATTATAAGCTAACCATTGTGAATCGGGCTAAAGTAAGGTGATAGTTTTGAACACTGGCTGGTTATGTACTTGCTCAAATATTGATTTCGGATCATTTTTAACCCAAAAAAGTTACGGACTGCAGCTTTAAAAAAAAAAAAAATACTGACACTAGCTTTTCTAATCTTTTTGTATTCTATCTTGTTTTCTTTTTATTTATTATACAATTAACAAAAGCAAAAAGGCCTCTAACACTAGCTTGCTCTATTATTTTTCTATTCTATCTGTTTTCTTTTTATTTATTATATATTTAAAAAAAAAAAAAAAAAAAACCTTGCTACGTGTACTGCATTAAGTTAACTGAGACTTGTTATAGCACTTGCATATCATTGCTCTTTTGTTGATTTTGATTGCTTCCATTGTCCTCATTTTTAAGTCGCTTTGGATAAAAGTGTCTGCTAAATGACTACATGTAAATGTAAATGTAAAAATGCTGGGTTATTTTTTTTAACCTAAATGCTGGGTTTAGCCAGCTGGGTCATTTTATTGGGTTGTTTTTAATATTTTTATCCAGGTGTTGGGTTATTTTTTTAACCCAAATGCTGGGTGCAGCTTGTTGGGTCATTTTATTGGGTTGTTTTTAATATTTTTACCCAGGTGCTGGGTCATTTTTAACTCTGGGTTATTTTTTTCTACCTAACTGCTGGGTTGAGCCTGTCTCAGATGAAACAATGCAGCTGCTGAGTTTCAGTCAGAGCACGGGTTTATTGCATTCTACAGGAGAGAGTGGTTCTCAGCGCCGCCGATTTTATTTTATTTAATTTATAAAGTTTTTAATGTGGTGTAAATTTATATTATTTTATGCAACGCAACATAAGGACGAGATGTCAGTCAGCTGCATCTGCAGCGGTTGATTCACGCTGGAAACGTGTTTGCCTTGCATAACATAAATGGATTTTATTAGTTTTAATACTGAGTGTAATTTAATTTGATGTTAAAATATGTTCTCTAATCTCAGTACTGTTTGTTTATGGGCAGGTTTTGGAGTGAGTCACACCATTTCTCAGCTACGAGTGAAACGCGAGGCCACGGTCTAAAGTTCGCAGTTCCCCCGCGAACAGCAGCCCTTCACTGGCTCAGATTTCGACGACACACCGGCACGAGAATTAACACTATTTCTGTAAAAAGCGATTACAGAAAATGGTTGAATACACATAAAATGCTACTTTTAAATGTGCCTTTTTTATTTCTAAAATGCTTGTTAAATGACTTTAAATGTATCTAATATTGTAAACTATGCTGTATTCACCCAAATAAATTCAATTTGTCTTGTGTTTTGTCCATGGGTTTGCTTAATAATAAATGTTCATCGTTTGATTATTGCTGATGCCTCTACACTCTAAAAAATGCTGGGTTAAATACAACCCAGTGCTGGGTAAATATTGGACAGACCACATGCTGGGTTGTTTTTAACCAACAATTGGGTTAAATGTTTAACCCAACCTTCTGGGCAGTAACACAACCGCTGGGTCTAAACAACCCAATCGCTAGGTTCATCCATATTTTACCCAGCGCTGGGTTGTATTTAACCCAGCATTTTTTAGAGTGTAGTAATTCTGTTTTTTGTTTTTGTTTTTTTTTTCCCCAGCTCATTTTAAGCCAGCAATATAATATTTTTTAAACAATAGATGACTTAAATTAAACAACACAGCATGGTGGGTAAAAATGTTTAACCCAACCAGCTGGGTCAACATAACCCAGCTTATGTTCTGTCCAATATTTATCCAGCGCTGGGTTGCCAAATAACTCAAGTTGGGTTCTTTTTAACCCAACATTTTTTAAAGTGTAGATTGGTATTAACACCTACATGTAAAAATATTGAAGTTAATATTTCTGATCTTCAAATGGTCACTCCGCTGGATGTACTACCCTGTCACTTCTTATTTCCATCATAATCAAATAAAAACTTTGGGAGAAAAAAATGAATGCTGCTGTGATGGTTACTGAGGTCAATAATTCTTTGTTATTTAAAAAATAATTTTTATTCTTAAATGCCAAAATGAACTCAAAATATGAATTTAGATCTTAAGTTAAAAAGACTTCTCTTGATTATAAATTTAAAAACACAAATTATAAAAAGGTTATAATTAAGTTATCCTCTAAAATGAAAATGAATTTTTGTTTGTTCTTTAAAGTTTTTTTTTTTTTCATTCAAACAAATGTGGCCTAATCAAAGAATCACCAATAAATGGTGGAAATATCCTCTCTTTCAGGAAAGCATGACTCTATGTTTGGATATATCCCTAAAGTCACACACACGTTAAATTAACCCTAGACGGCAGGAAAAGTCAGGCTGAGCAAGAGGCGAGAATCCTAATCCCCTCTTAAAGACACCGAGAAGCAATAAAACAATGTATTTATTGAGCGAATACAGTTTTTAACCCAATAACCCACTGGAGCCTGCAAATATGCATAGTTAAAACGCAGTGTTTTCTCTTAACAAATTCACAGTGGTCAAGTAAAAGCTTAATTCTGGGCATTAAATTAGTAAACTTAGTTACTAATGCTGCCCTCATACATCCTACACAATAAGTTTTGCATATAATGCAAAGTGTTATGCATTTCTGCATGCACAACGACAAAAATATGCATCAAAACATCTCTGAGGGGACAGTTTTGCTCAACAAGATTTCCTCCGTCAGGAGGGAAGTGTGTGTGAACACAGGAAGACTAACTGGTGGTTTGCTCTGCACTCAGATAACAAGGAAAAAACAGAGGGAGAGCCGACAAAGTCCATCAAGGACAATTCAAGGGATGGACCTGGGTTCTGCAATTACAAATATAACTAAAAGGCAGTTGCCTGATCGCCATGTTTGTGCTTGTGTCATGACTTTATTTAAGCTATGATGATTCATATCACTCACTAAAACCTGTTCAGCTCTTGGAGAAGGATTAACTTGAGTGAATAGTGTAAGAACACCTGGGACTCCTCAAAAGAAACTGAACGATTCAATCCATTGGCTTGCTCGGAGGGCTGACATTGAAATTTAAATCACTATTCAACTGTAAAGTCGTAAGGACTGTGAAGAAATTTTCCAGTACTACCATACTCCTCCATGGCAACTAATGTGGTAGTGTAAAATGCTTTAAGACTTCCTATTTTCAGTGCTGACAGACATTAATCTTAGGCTTGCTTGGATGTGATGAAATATTTTGAGGTGAGACATGTTGAATGCTGGTATAGTCTGGACTGTGTGATGCTCTTGAACAAGTTTCTCCATGTTTGGTCTACCTTATAAAGTAGTCTAGTTACAATGGAAGCGCATTTTCACTCATTTATATTTCACAAGGTGACCTTATAGCTTTGAACTGCTACTTTATATATTGTAATAAATTCGAATTGGGAGATATAAAAGCTCAATTACAGGAAAATGCTCAATTAGAAACAAATGGGCAAGATATAAAGTTCCATGTCTTGCACCATTACTTTATATCTTGCAACAGTAAGTTTTTTTTTGTACACTCTTAGAAAAGCTGTGTTAAAAAATTACACACTTTGTGTAACTGTCACGAATCCGGCCTATGAACTTCCGTTCACCCACCACCAGAGGTCACTCGCTCACCACATTGACTGTTGCACTACTGTTGCAAATCACCAGACTACATTTCCCATCATCCATTGCACTGACGACGCACACAGCTGATTGCACTGATCACACGCTCACACCTGAGACTCATTACACAATCACACACACTACTTAAGCCATGGACTTTCTCAGTTACAGTGCTGAGTATTGATCTGCACATAGCTCTCTTCAAGCGCTAGCTGCCTTACCGTGCCATTCCGTGTTTCCGTTCAGTTCCTGTATTGTCCTGCGTTTACCACTCCCCTAGTGTTAGCTGCGATACGGAACCTGTTTGTTGTTTTCTAGTCTGTGTTCCCTGTATTTACCCCTGTCTCTCTGTTCGGACTCTGTTTATTCCCTTGCCTGGATTATTGCTGTGTACCTGGATTTACTCTCTCTGCCTTGCCCTGTTGGATACCGTTCGCCGATCATCGACCCACGCTTGCCCCAGGATTACTCCTTGTCTTGTCCCTGCCATACCTGTTTGCCATTGCCTGAACCTTGCTTGTCTTCTGACTATGCCTTTAAATAAAAGCCTGCATATGGATCCGCACGTCTCACGTCTCGTCAGCCCCGTTACAGTAACACTCTAATTGACACATTTTGTGTCAATATTAAATAAAAATGTGTAGAAAAGAATAACCTCTTTTACACATATTTATGTGTAGTTTAAAAATCAACACAACTTGTGAATTTACACACAGCATTTAACACAATATGTGTGGACCGTGCCAACTCTTAGTTTTTAAGTTTTTTTAGTTGTAGTTTTTAAAGACGTCCGTTATTTAAATTAGCTAGTGTGAACCAATAGGGACTAACATTAGGGTCTTTGAACAGAATCTAGTCTGCCCATAGTCTTTTTAATCTGTAATGAGAGCGAGATGCCAGTTCGTTTTACTTCTGTATTGTTGTAAGTAAAATATCGTATTTATACCATAATCGCTTTATGATGTTAATCGACTAACCCTCGCATCAAAACTGCTCATCAAAACCACCTTTTTACTACTACGGAGACGATTCGTGCCAGTTCGCGCCGGACACTGCTAGCAAGATTCCTGAGGTAAGATGTACTTGAAATCATATTTTGCTTACATTTATTAATAAAAGAAATGTTTCCTGCTGCTGTTGTTTTAATACTGTTTTAAACGTGCGGTCACAGTGAAATTTTGTGGGCAAAACCCGGTCATTGTCAATAACGTTAGCTGAAGCACATTAACGTTAGTCACGTAACTTTACTGTAAATGAGCAGCTTTCTGTTGGTTAGCGCTGCGAAAACGCGTTGAAAACTGACTTCAGATAGACAATCTTTTCCCACTTTCACTTGAAATTCCCGAGAGTGAGGACACCTTTACAAATGACTGAATTTAGCACACAAAATTTCACCAAGCAGTGGTAAATAAGACCGCACTTTTAGACTTTTTTTTTATTTTTGTCAATAAAGAAATGGTGCTAGCATTGCTCTTTATTTATTATGTCTAAAGTATTTAAAAGTTTGCTTAAATGATTAGCAATATGTTATAAGTGCTTTGGAGTCACTGGTGCAGACCAGGTAGCTTACAATCTAAATTTGCTAACATTATATCAAATAAGTGATGTCTAACATTGTTTATTATACAGCAAATGAACCAATCAGAAGATGGACCATTTTCTATGTTCACCATTCAGGTAAGCACTGCAATAAAACTAACAAATAAATCATTCATTCATACCAAATCAAGCATTCTTTAGTTTATATTTTAGCATTATTTTGATCTTTCATTAGGCAGAAGACTCTGCCATTGCAGTCCCAGATGACCAGGAAGCTACCTAATATCAGCGCACAGGTGGGTTAACTACTGTAGGAAGGAGAAAGATCATCACATAGTGATTTCTTGCATGTGTCTTAGTGTGTTTTTGTGTCAAACAGCTACCCCTTCACTGCAGACAAGCTGAAGGCTAAATCCTCAATTGGAGTCTTTCTCTCTATGGATCTCAGCATATGTAAGTATTAAAATTAAATCTGACATAATTTAGTTTACAGTTCAGCTGAAATGTTTGTTTATGTTATTGACAAGCTGTTACTTACAAATATATGTACTTATGTTAGAGTAAAAAAGGTTAAAAATAAATTGACACTAATGTGGAATTTTCTCCTCCCTCTCTGTCTTAATATAGTGTTGGAACCCAGGATCTCCACTGAAGGACTGAGTACATTTGTGTTTGCGGACACGCATACAGACCAGGGAACATTCTGATGTTATACAAGTTCTGAGCAGGATCCGGTCTTCGGAGAAGTTCATTTATTCCCAAAGGTGGACAAAAACATTGTGTTGGCTTTTAAAAGGCTATTTTGATAATGACTTTACTCCTATGCTGTGGAAAAGATGGAGGAGTACAGACATTGATAATAAGAAATGTTTTTTGAGCATCAAAGAGACTTCTTTCAAAATACTTTTGACCACTAGTGTACATCAATCCAGCAAAGTTTGGAAAAAAGTGAAATGACTATGAAGGTGGGGTTATGTGTTATGTTACCTAATGAGATGAAAGGAACTGTTTTGTCCTGTGTTGGACATTTCCTTTTTGACTGCTTAAAATTGTATATATATTCTGCAGTTCTATGAATGTAATTATTGATATTTCATCAATAATAAATATTTTGACAATAAGCTAAACAACCAATGATTTTTCCATTCATTTTGTCAAATGTGAACATTTTGTTTAGAATTTCATGTATGTTTTTTAACATAATGTATGTAGTGAAGGACAGCACATAATGTGTTAAATTATACACGTTTACACATCTTTGTGATAACCTTTCTGACACATTTACTGTGTTAAAACCATCAACACAATGAATGAGTAAAAATTAACACAAAAAAATTGTCCCTGAACTCACCCATTAATGTTAAAATTTAACACAGGTTGTGTCATTTCTATGAGTGTAATTGCATATCTCACAATGTACCTTTGTATTTTGCAACATGACAATGTATCTTATAATTGCAACTGTATGTATCATAATGTGACTATATCTTAGCAATGTCTTGTGATTTTGACTTCTGATTGTTGCAATGTGACTTTGTCTCATAATTTTGACTGTAGGGTACAACGGGGCTAAAGGCGCCTTTGATATTATTTTTATCTAAACTACTAGATGGCACAAAAATGTGGCGTAGCACTTTCCAAAACATTCGCTTTTCAAGATGCATGTGCAGATTTGTCTGATCCTTGACGCAAAGTTGATTCTGTGCTTACTTGATCTAATATTTTATGTTTTTTAAAATGTTGTAGATTTAAGTAGCAAATGAGAATCGCTAAAATTAATGCATATATTTTGAGACAAAGGTCTTCTTTATGATTTTCAGTTTTGTTTAAGATAATTAAAGCAACAGCTTTTAAATAACGAAAGAATATGTAAAAGTATGGTATTTGGGGAATAAAGTGCCTCTGCTGTTGGGGCTAAAGGCGCACAGTAATTAACATGATAATTAATAGATGGCTGACTTTTCCATTTGTTGACATGATATGGTTAGATTGAGATGGTAAATATCATATATTATGTTGTGTGTCCATATTAGAGATAATCACCATGTTTAGAATGAAACCATCATATTTAAAAACATGATATTAATCATATCATGTAATAAAATATCATTTGTTGTTACTACTGTAAATATATATTTAATTATTATTGGATCTCCTTCAATACTTTCTGAATCTTTACTTATTAAAATGATTTTGTTTCTGTATTTTAAAATATATTTATATTGACAGTATATTTATTGAACAAAAATTAATTCTTTTATTTTTCAAAATAAGCAGAAAATAGTACAAACTTTGCTAAAGTGGTTGTTCTGAACAAGTATTAACTTAGACATTATTTAAAAAACATTATTTTAGCTGAAGTATTTGTATCAATACTGTGTGCCTTTCACCCCATGTGTGGGGTAAAAGGCCCCTCTTGCCACCTCATACATTTATAAGATTTTTAAACAAAATAAACATCTTGAATGATTTATTTTCACATAAAATCTGTTGCTCCATTAATGTTCAATACATGTATATATTTTTTCTGCATTATACATTTTAGGCACAGTGAATAGCACATTTTTTCTTAAGGTGGGCCTTTAGCCCCGTTGTTCTACCCTATATGTCAGAATGTGATAATTGATTGTGAAATCATGTAAGAAATAAGTTTGAAACAATTTAGATCTTTTCTTTATTATTTTAACTTTTACTGTATCTCAATCATTCCATTTAGACAGTCATAAATGTGATATATAGTCACATTATGCATTTAAGCAAAAAGAGGAATAAAAAAGGTAATTTTGAGATAATGTTATTTTAATGTTGTCATACTATTTTTATTATTGAGGTGGAAACAAGTTATAGTGTAATACCAATCATTCATAATAATTTGAGAGGCCACTTTGATATTTTGGTTCATCCTAGGTAGCACCAAATGCAGCCTGCCTGGTAAAATAAATACACAAAAGAGAAGCACATCTTTTTTTTTATCTTTTGTAAACTGATGTGTACTCAGATGTATATAGCCCAAATAAAATGAAAATGCCATGATGCATCACCTTGTTGCTCTGGGCTTGGATTTCTGTTGTTTTAGGGTGTGATGGAAGCATTACAAGGTGTTGAGGAAGATCAGAGATCATATCACACTGGTCAGGGAGAGAGAGCTGATGCAGAGGCATTCACTCATACTGACATTTCACGATTCCATTGCTCACTTTCTTACACTTCTGCCTCCTACCAGCTGTACTTGCTTGCCTGGCTCACCAACACTCTCATTAGCTCCTGCCAATAATCCTACACGGGCACAGCATTACAGCCCCTGCCCACAGGCTCCAGGAAAAACTTTTCGCTGGAGATTTAACTACATGAATATAACATTAACATCATCCTACCTTATTCTAAACCGTTCCAGATCCAAAATCTCACTGCATGAGCCATGTTTCAAAACACACAGCTGTGATCACACAGTTGAATTTTATACACACCAAGTAAGCAGTAAGCACACAGAGTTTTTTTTTATCTTAAAGATTTCACTACAGTTGGTAATTTAATTTGTGAATTAACAGTTGATGACTGATGGGAGAAGACCAATTTACTTGCTGAAATGAACAATACAAAAAATAAAAGAATGATAAAAACAATAGACATGGGCCATCTTCTGTTGTCAAACTTGGTATAATGAGGGAAATACAACTTTTGATTTAAAAATGTCACCAAAACAGAACCAAATACTAAAAAATAAAGAAGTTGTCCCGGCTAGACTATATCGCATGTGAGGATCCTGCAGGTGGCGGATCATTTAGCCTCCTCCTCACAGGAGCTGGAATAATTAAACTTATCATTTTGATGTCGGATTGTAATCCAAAAAGGTTTATGTGTTTATGAAACACAAGTGACTGAAATTAGATTACATTCCAGGATTAAATGTGGATCTGATAACAGCTTGCCTACGTGGGATTACACGAGTTATGTATTTTAAAGAGAACAAGTTCTGAGGAAGACTAATTAGCTTTTTTTGTTAAAAGAATTTCTTTATATGAAATTCGAATGGTATGACAATTAGAGATTAGAATGTACAGAAACTGAAATCTACATGTAATGCTAATACACACTACATACACTTTGTTAACATGAATAATTTGAGAACAAAGTATAACAGTAATAATTTGCATGGTTTGATGTGATATGAGATAACTGATTGTTAGATTTAATCACCATTGTAGCGCGATTTATTGTAATGCTTTTTTCCTCAGTTGGTCAGAACAAAAGTGTCAGTCTTGTTACTTACTCGTTAAGATGATAATATCCGGTGTAGGGCTGCAGCGATTCGTCAACGTCATCGATTACGTCGATTATAAAAATACGCCAATTAGCATGGAATGCGTCGACGCGACGCACCTTTAGCCACGCCCATTGTGCGAGTCTGCAGTTATCCCTGCTTAAGACTGTTTTTCTGGCATGTTTAACACAAACAAGACTCTAGAGCAGAAGGTAAAGGCTAGTATGGAAACATCACTTCACTTCATAGAGCATTCATAGAGCATTCTATTATTATACGACCGTCAGAACCGCATGTATGAACTGACACCTTTAGATTGTTAGGATTCACAACCGCATTCAAAGCTGTGCTGAATGAACTGAACACCACGGAACATCGAGTTGCCTATATAATCATGATGGGACAGAGACAGAGACAGAGAAATGATTCGCGTTCATCTTAAGATCCACTGGAGCTGGCGTCAAGTGCCGTGGGCGCGATTGCGCAAGCTCTGAGACGCGCTCTCTGCACTCGCTAACAAAGCATTTAAAGTCATTGTTAGTTGTTTAACTGTGTGATGGATAGGACAAGCCTCATTTATTTAAAAACGGGCTGTCAACTGATAAAACTTCCCGGTGTTATGACGCCATTTTTGATTCTGTTGCTCTAGTGTCCTGAATGCGGTTGTGACTTCAGCTGTTCATTCATACAGATATGTATTCAAGCAGATGTTTTAATCTGCTGAATAAATAAAACATTCCAAGTATCTCACCTGTAAGCAACTGCTGTCAGTCCCAAACAGTAACTGTGAATGCAGCTATAATGTGCATTTCTATTGATTGTATTGTATCACTGCCCTGTAATTCTTTCTTTCTCTTTTTCTTTCGCTCTCTTTATTTCTTTCTCTCTCTTTCTTTCTTTCTCTCTTTCTCTTTTTCTTTTTTATTAATTATTTATTGTTATTTTTCTTTTTCTCTCTTTTCTTATTTTTTATTTGTTATTTTCTATTAATTATTTATTGTTGTTATTTCTTTTTCTCTCTTTTCTTGTTATTATCTTTATTTACTGTTATTATTTTCTTTCTTTCCTTCTTTCTTTCTTTATTGTTGTTATTATTATTTTTTTTGTAAAGTATTAATTATGAGAAGACGTTTGATTAAAAATTATTAAAAGATTAATAGCAGAAGATACTGTTATTATTCATTGATAGTTTAACTAAAGAATTCATCAAATGATAAGAAAATAATAAATAGATTAATCGAAAAATAATCGATAGATTAGTCGACAATTACAATAATCGTTAGCTGCAGCCCTAATCCGGTGAAAATTCTTATTTGAGTCGTACTTCCAAGACGTAGGCTAGAATTTGTGATTCCAAAGTACACTGAATATCCACACATGCCACACATACTCCTAAAAACATTAGATTCATCCGTGCTGGAGCCATGGCAGTGCACGACCCACATTAATAAAATGATTCCACAAATAACTGCAATTGCAGGTTTCAAACAGAGATGGCGACAAAGAGGCAAATCTTACGGGCTGCAGCTTTAATTGTTTCTGCTCTGTTGACATTACTCATTTTGACTCAAGTTTTTATAACTTTGTGTTACCTAACTGTTACTTAAAGCATAAAGGCAAGAGGCCAAAACAAATAAATGAATATACATAAATAAAAAATAAAAAAGTCAATCCAACACATCACCTCTGGTTGTCAAAACTTTGACTTGTCAAAAATAATTCATTTTGACATGCAGCTGCATCTGGGCTGGAGGATGAATGACGGATATTGCCAACTCAAGAGCTGAATCGATTACTGTTTACATGAACCAGAATGGCAGCAAGTTCACCACCTTGAATTCATTAAATCCTCCAAAAATTAGAGAAAATCATTGGTGCAACACCTCTTCCTATTCCTGGGTAAGGACGTTATGCCTATTTACTCCACTCATTTGTAGTAAAATCACTGTAATGCGTGATCTCTCATGGCTTATTGCTTTAAAAAAAGCCTATTCATTTTATTAACTGGTTAACAATCCACATTGTAATAATGTCCTGAGGCATAAGTGCGAGTACTGGGTATTTTCTTCTGAAGTCCTTTATTAAACGATTAAGTGCCAGTCATACGTGGCATAGAGATTCTCTCTCTAGTGATAAAACAGAAAACTAATAAAAGTATAACAGCTTTTTTGATACTCAATGTGCCAGTCTAATTGACATGTTTGTTTTGTTTTTCATGATCACAAAAAACACAAAGTGTCAAAGTCAGAGGTTTTGCTGCCCAAGCTGTCGAGATGATGACTAACCTGAGACACTGCTAAAAATACATCCAGTACTCACATCTGAACATTTAAAAGGCTGTAAAAACATAAAATATGTGTGCACCTCTAATGATGCTTTAATAGACCATGTCTTTATAGATATGACTGTAATTGGAGAACAGGAGGATTTAACATTAAATGTTGACAGTAACCATTCATGACACATCAAGAACCAGAGGCTCACTGAAAATATCAGAGGCCAAATGGGCAGATGCTCTTGACTTAGATGTCAAGGTGATACACGCTGATATCATGGCAACCATATCAGCTCAGCTCTGTGGTTAATCAAGTAGTGTTTGGCATGTGCTCTGGAAAAGCAATAAAAGACTTACTCATGATGGAAAAAAAAAAGATGCATATCAATAACTGGACTCGATAGAAAAATCAAATTGCCGGGTTTTGTACAAACAGGTTTTGTACGAACTTCTGAACTGAAACCTCTGAAAGTCATCAACTGTCATTCTTGTACTGATTGAGGCAGAACTTGGTCCCTAATTAGAAGCCCTGGTGATGTGAGATTGTTAATATTTTTATGTAATTTCTTGTTTCCCACTGGGGAACTTCTAATTGATTAGCCCATGCTAATCACACATGCTACTCAAGTTCCTACACATCCTTTGTGAAATACCGTGCCCCCAATTTTGATAATTTTCATGAATTATTTAAAAAATTAAACTGTTTAATTGTAAAAGGGTGAAATTTTATTATTCACTTCATGAAGCTAAGGATATATTTATTCTAACCATAGTGGTGGGTAATACTAGACTTTGATATTAAAAATTGATAGTAAAATGCTAAGTAAAATGCAAAAAAACAAAGTCTCCTTCCTGATTCTGAAATAAATCACATCAAGGAGATCACACACATCTAGACACAAAAGAGTCTCCAAGGTAGGCTAAATGTATTAAAAAAAATACAGCTTTTGTACCATTACACTGTGAAAAGTCTTGGTTCAAAAAGCTAAATTAAAATGGTCTATAAACTACTTAATATTTTACTAGCTTTGGCCTTCAGAGATGTTTCTTTGTGCAGTGCTGTAGCTTCAGAGCAAAAATGAGACATCTGTTTTCTACCTTTCGTTAACTTGACTCACATTGGATATTCTGGACAGATTTAGCCCACTGAGAGTGGCCCAGTCATTTTCTTCGTTCTGTGTTGATTGTGTGTGTGATCTGGCAATCTCAACTGTGCAAATGGTCATATGGTATGTCAATCCTGAGCTCCATCATGTAGAATTCACTGACACTCTCATTAGCTTTAATCCAAACACAGCCAAGATTTCTGTGGTACATCACTTCAGACTAATACAGTACTGTGTCAAAACCATTACTCAATTTATAAGAAAGGAAATGGAAGTTGTAAAAGTTACTTTTATTCTCAAATATGAATTTGTGCTGATTATGAAAGAGGTTTAGTAACATGCAACCACAGTGACACTAGTGATCGCCTGTGTTTACTATCGTTTTCATTCATAGTGTTTTTAATTTCTGTATTTGTGAAAAAACACTAAAACAGCATTTAAGAAGAGGTTGGTTCCTCTGTTTTCAGCAGGGGAAACAATTCATAAAATCAAGTTCGACGTTTTCTTCCTATCAACAATTCAGCACTGGGGTTTTAGATATTAATTACTTGATGTTCACCCCAACTGATTTGCTGTAAGGTGAATGAGTGCTACTGCCTGTTCATTCAGCTCACGGCCAAAGCAACCAGTTGGCAGAGTCTACTGTTTAGATTTAAAAGCCATCATTTCAAGCCGTTTCTTTTCCTTCGCACTGCAGCCAAGAAAAATGAAGCTCTTAAAATAGAAAGATTATGTCTCACAAAACGAGGGAGACAAATGTAGTCATTTCTAAAAGTGACAGGGCATGTTATGATGTGAGGGTGCATGGGGGTCAGTTATAATAATTGCTACATCCTTGCTTTTCAATGTTTGGAGGATTTGACAACAAGCCAAAGAAACAAAAAAGTTACATGGAGGTCCTAGTCATTTATTCAGTGCATAGCCGATTAAATCAGAGCATTAGGACACGGAAGTAGTAAAAAACATCCGGCATTCAGTGCAGATCATCTGTGAACTAGACTAGCAATATAAAGCATTTGATGTAGACCACAGCCTTAAAAAATGAAGAACTTGAGGTTACCATCTTGATAAGCCTACTCAATCCAAATAAACACTTCCTGGAGAAGAGAAAGTCATCATGGTTTTCTGAGTAACTAGGTTTCCCAGTCAGGGTAATATATATTGTTTGCCTGTAACAAAAAGCAGAGCCCAGGGGAAGATGGGCTGCTGTATCTACCTTTGGGATGGTAGAAACAAACCCTCCATCTACAGAAAAATCCATGACTTAAAACCTTCCGATCTGCGTTTACTAATACCCCAACTAGTGATGTGGTCCAAACACTTCTTGAGAGTAAATCAGTACATAAGCCACTGTATTCTGAAGCGTTACCTCAGCATCCTGCCTGGCTTCGGCTCACTGTCAGATGTGATTAAAACCAGACCTGAAGGAACCAACAGCCCTCTTACCCTTAGTTTTCCCGTGATTTCCATCTTCCTCGCCTGTGCCAAGCCAAGCAGCCCCCAGTGCCATTCACAAACACACGGCAGTAGCACCGTCTCTGAGGCATGGCAAAAAACGGCAAGCAATCAGATGAAACTTTCTGAACCGAAAGCTCACGGGGTGTCAGTGTAGTTGGGAGCAACACAGCTGGATGGCAGATGTGAACACCTAGCAAAATTTGTTTTGTTTTTGCGTGAATATACCTTATAATTAGGAATGGAACAACCATGATCACAAAGGCCTGGTGATGTTAAAACGAACATACATGAAGTAACTGAGATTTCATCTAAATCACAAACCCAGCATAGTTCATCCCTTAGCAAAAGCTACACTCTGAAAAGTAAACAAAACACACATCACTTATAATTGTTATGATTATTCTACAGAGATGAAGGAGACGTGCTGCGGCACAGGCTGTGAGATGGCATGTGATCGCTTCTAGCCCAGGGGTCATGTTGTTCAATAACATTAATTAAAGAAAGACGTAGCAAAAACGCAAAGCGGATTACGTAAAAGTGACAACTGATCCCTTGTAATCACCCAGCATGTTGATATCTTTAAGTAATTATCAGTATGATAGATAAACGCCTTGTTTACGAGTCAAGAGCACATGTAAGTCTTACCCATACACACTATCAGGATCATCTGATCCAGTTTGGCAGCCCCAGTGTTTCATGTTTGTTAACTTTTGACCTGATATAGTAGGTGCGGACACAGGCTGATCCTGATCTTCTTGTCAGGACAGCCTCTTTCTTCCACATACACCCAAAGAGACTTGATTTAACCTGCTCAGGAGGGAATGGAACAATATGTAACAAAAACAGAACAAACCTTAAAACTAACTATTTTAAGATCTCTTTTGTAGTCCAAAAAAAAAATACAACTGATTTTAGAAAAAGAAAACTTATATTCTAATAAAAAACAAAAACTAATAAAAAATACCTTATTGATGATGATTCTAGTTTAAGGGCCTGGGGGCGTATTACAGAAAAATCCTAACTTTAAAATCTTATCTTATCTGTTTGGTAACCATGGTAATTTCAGTTAGGATCGCATTTAGGACAAAAGCTATTACAGAACAGCATTTCCTAAGTGCGTTATCTTATCTTAACTACAGATAGGAAGATGGTATTACAGAAACCTCCTAACTTGACAAAAAATCCTAAAAACTGTCTTAACTTTAGGACAACCCCACAGCTGTCCTAACTTCAAAATTATTTGAAAGCTAACGGAAAAGCCGCTTACACTTGCACTGTCCAACAATGGCATTACATTTTTTAATAATTGAAACTGAAGAACGGAGATGTTTAATGGTAGAAAGACACATTTTCGGCAACTCTTGCCCACTCCCTGTCTTTGTGTTCGTGTGTGAGCGAAGGTGAAAACTTACCAAATAGTATCGGCTTTGCCTTTTCTACCGAACTTATCAAAGCTTCAATTTCCACGGCACTGAAATTAAAAGCTCGCCAGTTTTGTTTACCTCATCAGTAGCTCTTGCAGTGTTGGTTGCTTAATAACAGACCTGAGAGTGGATTGTCAAACTTGATGATATGATTTAAGATTTCCTAACTAGAGATAAGATACGATTTTGTAAGATAGGATAAGAATCCCAAATCAAGTTAAGATTTGCTTCTGTAATACGAATTTGCGAAAAATCCTAATTTAACGTATCATATCTTAAGACCTAAGATAAGAAATTTTCTGTAATACGCCCCCAGATTTACTAAACAGGGCAAATTAGCGTTAGAGTGCAATTCCATAAAAGCGCCAATGGGAGGGGAAAATTCTGTGTGTGATTTACTGAAATGCGCACATTAAAGAAGACAGACGCAGCCAGATCATTTCCATAATGACCAGCACAATCTACCAAGAGCAGTGCAAATTACTGCCTGCTTTAAGACATGCTTTTTTTTGGCCGATAAATAATGCGCAAATGTTAGTAGGTCGCGTTGTACCTGTATTTGACATAATGTTACTGTAAACTCTAGTGTGAAGGTGCACCCCTCGCTGTTGCTTTGTCTCACACACGCAA
Source organism: Spinibarbus caldwelli (assembly GCA_039654775.1). NCBI lineage: Eukaryota > Metazoa > Chordata > Actinopteri > Cypriniformes > Cyprinidae > Spinibarbus > Spinibarbus caldwelli. The sequence continues at coordinate 22,625,333 of CM077242.1, forward strand.
AGAGAAAGAGAGAGAGAATTGAAGCACTACATATAAACGATATTCTTTGTTGTATTTTCCTGTCAAAATAACAGTGTTCCTTTGGAATTCTTCAGCTTTTAAGAACTGCCGGGTTCTCTGGTAGTAGGCAGAACTAATGCGCAAACGCCAATCTCTTTGGCTGGCACTCACCTATTATTGTCCCTGTTTTGATTTCAGCAAATCAGGTCGAGCGAACACACACAATCTGATTAATATTCATGAATCCAGCAGCTCGTTAATCCTTAGTGTGTTTTATATTGTTCTTATTAGTAGAATTCGTATTATTATTATCATCTTATCAGTTAGTTTTTTTCCCCTTTTTTTTAAACACTGAATGACCAAAAAAGCACCACCACCAGTCCTAAGTCAGTTAAAATGACTAATATCCATTCATACATAGTTGCCAAGTTTTAATTCTAATTACTAAAGTTCTATCATTAAATATTATAATGTATTATAATGCTTGAATAACTGATGTTAAGAGTGTACTTTCAGATTTTACAAACATATACATATATATATATATATATATACATATACATATATATTACACACACACACACACACACTATATATATATATAATATATAATATATATATAAAAGACTCAGGGAGGCAGTCACGTGCAAGCGTCACTGAACAGCGTCCATTAGAGCTTTTAGTTAAAAATACTGATCTTTTTATACAAGTTTACTTGATATTTATGTACACAGAATCATCATTTCTATTCATTTTCAAGTGATTTACGTGATCTGATGAGCATTAACTCAAATTACGCGATCATCTCTGTATGAATGAATGCATGAATGAATGAATGAATGAATGAATGGTGGATACGCGCAGTTTTGTTTACTACACACATACAGAAGCGCGCAACGCTCTCTGTGATTTCAGAGTCTGCCGTCTCACTAAATGAGGACAAAAACACATGAACAACATCTCCAGAACTGCTCTGAGAGTCACTTCATGAGTATTTTACCGTTTCATTTGAGTAAAACTAGCGTCACACAGAACTGTAAAGGTATTCCCGGCAACCCGTCAAAATAAAAGTTCGGTTTAACTTGCAGTCCTGCTACTACTAGGCTACTACTAAAATTATTAAAAAAAATATTTTTAAGTAATGATCAAAAAAAAATTCCATGTTTTAATTTTAATAGGGAATCCCCTTTGTTTGCAAAAATAAATAAAGTTTGATTTTCAATAATTTAAAGATAAATGAAAGCAATGTTTTATGCCTTCATTTGATAACTAGACAACAGAATTTCTGAGGAAAAAGAAAACATTTCATGAGACTATTTTAAGAATAAATTTGAATAAATTAAGTTGTTTTTAGGTTTAAGTTTAATTATTTTATGTTCAAATAATTAGACATGCTACAATAACAATAAACATATGGTGAAAGAAAAAACATTTCATAGGGCCCTAAACATGTAATTTTTGTTAAACTTTTAATAAACTAATGTGAAGTTGTATAAGTTTCATGATTTTAATTAATTAGACATGCTTTTTGATTAATAAAATGTAATTTAACCATTAAAAAGGATTCCAGAAAAATTAGAAAGGGAAAAAAAAAATGGAATTTGGAAAAAAATAAATCAGATTTCAGAGGGCCCTATATTTAATTCACAATAATGATAGTATATGGTTTGTATGTTATTTTCATTAGATTTGGGGTATTTTCATAACAATAAAGAATGTTTACATGAGAAATGCCAAGCTGGTGTAACTATTAGCTTAGTATAAAAACTACAAATAACTTACTTCAACAACATTATATGACCAAAATCCACATTAGATCGCAATCGTAAGTTATTACAAACGCTCAATGCTGGTTTGAAGTGAGATTTGAGTAAAAGTTTACCATTAATTTTATAAAAAGTCTTAGCTTGATGCTAATGTTAGCTGTAATGCAACTGTTACCCTGCTGCGATTGCATTTCATGATGTAGTCTACCAAAAGAATTCACATAAGGCTGTAAGAAAATGTTTTATTTTCTAGACACTTTATGTGGATAAATGTATATTGGATCGAAGCGATGTGAACCAGGACACTATTAGGAGTGGATAAAGATTTTCAGTTTCACAAAGTGTTTAACAACCTAATGTTATGTTTATGTTCACCTATACTACAAAAGGGCTTTTAGTATATTTGTTGTATTTGTTGCTGTATTTAATTTCATTTGTTTTTGTAAAATGTAACTTTATAATTATCATTTTTTTCAATCATATAATTATTATAACACCTAAAATACATTGTGGGTAAAAAGTGTTTGTTCCAGCCAGTTAAAGGGTGGGTACATTGTGTGCACATGATCAGGATGGTACCACCTCCACCTCATTTTGAGCCAGGAAAAACCCTGTGTGTGTATATATATATAATATTTACACACACACACACACACACACACACACACATATATACATACACATATGTATACACATATATATATACACACATATACATAGCGTGAATTATATAACTGAAATGAATATTTCGTAAGCATCTACATTTCCTCTTGCACTCATTTCCACTTTACCTACTTTACCTATCACGTGACACCCATTACGGGCAGATGGATGCACAAACAACAACCCTCTTATGTAGTTAATTACATAATTACAGATGGCCTTTCCCATCAACCCTTTATAGATAAAGAAACACAAACCAAGTGCAATAGACATTCAGCCCACAAACCACCCACTCACATCCAGACACTGATGACAACCTGACTAAAGTCTGACTATAACTGTAGCAGATGTGACCCTGGCTGAACGCTGGCCTAAATTTTAGGGAAATGACTGATACGTTTATGAACCTCAGTCTGGTGTAATCCTGTCATCATCCCTGTTCGCTGACAGACAACTGCTAACAGACAGATGTTAGAGGCTCAAACACTCATAAGTGACAGCAATGATTATATAATATATAATTAGTGAGAGTGAAATAATTGTGTTACTTAACTTTCTTCCAAGTTCAAAACAAGCAACTATTTGCATAAACGTCAAAAAGTTGTGATTGTTTACATTGTCATATTCGGCGGACATTGCATTCAAGCTATAACATACATTTCATCATATCAAATTTGACAAAGGGTTTAAAAATACTACTACAGTAGGTAAAGTTGGATAATCAGTGCTTAATCAGAAACAGCAATCCTGTTTCTAACAAAGACTAAATAAACAGCTAGTTCAGTCTCAATCAGCACAATGACAGTGACAACACTTCTCATTGCCTCAGTTAAACATGCAAACAGACAAACTGTTAAACTACTGACTCATCAAACACACATAAGTAAATGGAGGACACACTGTAACATGGAGACTTAATATATGTAGAGTGCCATTCATTCTCTCTCTCACAAACTTGCACACACAAAGACACATAAGCCACGTGCAATGCTCATGGTAAATCATGTGATGGGTTATGCCTGAAAACAGTGCTCATCTATTTCTTTCATATTTTCTCAAGTCAATGCAGTAAGAAGACAGTAATAAGGATAGCTAAAACTATGTTTAACAAACCAACAAAATGTCAAAATCTGTTTCAAAGCCTTTATTAAAACCTCTCCAGCCTAATGCCATTATTAAATGGGTTATATCATTTTTAATGCAAAGTCCACTTATCCACTGTATTTTTAACTTCAGATCGGGTGTAATTATTTTTATTTTGAATATGCACACACTGTCAGCCACTTACAGTTATTTTATGCTGCTTGATATTGCATATTGGTATTTGTTACCATATTTTAATTTATTATTGTAATTCCATTTATTGCACTTTATTGTTTTTCTGGTTATCTACCTATTGTGCCTGAATCTGAAGTCTTACGTCCACATTGAAAAATAAGTTGGACAATAGTGGATAAATTAATTTTGTGTAGCTGCATTTATAAGAAATGCATGACTATATTCTGCTCATACTCTCAAAATTTGATTGTGAGTCCTAAAAATTTAAGGGAGTCATTCAGTTTCTTAACCAAACCATGTGAACAGGACCATATTTAGCACTCCAAACGACTGACAGTCATAATTCTGCTGCTGTGTGATAGCTGTGGCAGAATCACCAGACAATCCTCACTGAAAGGTATTAGAGAGATTTAAATGATCAGGGACCTTTAAAAGGAACTTTAGCCTTTAGTTTTTTGGGAAAGATATGCAGAGCGGAAAGTTCCACAATTTATATATATGAGGCGTTTCCTTATTACCTCTGCGATTGGGTGGATGTTTTGCGTCACCCAATAGACATCACTGATGTGTAAACTGATGCATTTATCTGTGTAATATCACAAAGCTTCAAAATTAATTCTAATAAAGGATTTTTTTGAACTTGAACTCTAAAGATCAAGAAAAAGTTGATTCCTTATGATATGACCTCTTCAACTGTTGTACTGAACATCTCTGATTTGACTTTAATTCAAAATGTTAAATTTAGGGCAAGCGACAGATCAAAAAGTTGTAGAGTCAGGTGCCTTACCTCTCCCGTACAGATCATATGGGGCTTTTTCCTCAGCTCAACACATTTCCTGAGCTTACAGATCTGATAGCCCGTTTTTCGATTCTGGCAACTCCTGCATTCCCCGCAGTTGATCTTGCGCAGGCAGGGTGTGCAAACACCGCAATGAATTCTCTTTTTCTTGTCTCTCCTTCCTTGAACTTGAAGTAAACGCAGTTGAATATCCTCAACTTGGAGAGGAGGGTTTCCTAACAGAACCGACTCCAAGTCGCTGTCAAACGAGGACTGGGTGCTTTCTGTGCTACTGGAGAGCGACGCCGTCGCCTCAGGCCCACGGCCCATTTCACAAAGAGTGCTGTTGTAAATGGTCATGCTCAGCGAGAGGAGAGAAAGCGCTCCCTCTTTCTTCATTGACATTTCAGCATCGTCACTTTCATCTTTGGTGTCCACGCCTGCAGTGCTTTCAAACTCATTTTTTTCCTTCTGGGGAGCATTTGCAATGTTTTCAAGTGCTGGTGATTCATTGGAGGACTGACACACTTGGGAGGCTACAGTCTCACCTGCTTCTGTAGAGTTTTCTGGAGTGGTTTGACAAGAATTGTCGGAAACGTTTATGTGTGGAATGATGTGTTGAACCTCCTCAATTTGACCTGAAACATACTTATCTGATTGTGAAGGGGAGGGAATTGTTGGGCCTGAGGTATTATTGTTGTAGGCAAAGTCCACATTATTGACGGGGTCATGAGGGTCACGCTGCTCAACAAACGCCGAGTTTGGCTGCTCGCTAGGAGAAGAGCAGCTTTCGTTTTGAACAGTTTCTGTGCCTGCTTTCACCGTCTCTTCCTCTGCCTTGTCAGTGTTGTGAACAACAGTCTCTCTGTGAGCCTCCGCAGTTTGCGCTGAGTTTATGTTAACGCTCTGTCCCTCTCCAGTGGGAATTACAGCACCCTTTTGTTGTCCATCACCATTAGGATCATGAACTTCTGACCTTTTAGTATCAGTATCCTGTTCCCTGATCTCCAGACCTCCCCTTTTCTTTGTAACCACTCTCCTGTAGGACTCAACTTCCCTTGGACACGAGACACTATTGCGAGGTGACTTCCCTTTCCCATTACGTTTTGACAACAAGCCATTTTGGTTCAAAGAACCACGCGTGTGCATGGATCCTTTAACAATGAGGACATTCTTGACTGTCCTTTTACTGGGCTTCCTGACAGCAGTCCTCTTGGCTGCCTGTTTCTTGTCTATGGCCTTCTTGATCTTGCCATTGGCTTTGAGAAAGTTGACCGTTTGCCTCCTAGTCGTGGAAGCTTTCACCCCCCTAACATTTTGCTTTTTGGATGCACAAGATGACTTCTTGGGTGCTTTGGGAGTATGAGGCATAGCTGAAGCAAGTGAGGGTGAGGGAGGAGGAGTTCAGGATAGCCGGCATGGGAAACAGTATAAAGATGACTCTGGGCAACAGTACTTTTCAGATCTTTCATGTAATGTTTCCTGTTTCGAGTAAGATCACATTGACATATTTCCACTGATGACATATGGATGTATGGCTACCTGTGGAAAGGACAATTCATTATTGAATTATGTAGCATTATGTAGCATCTGATTATGTTTATTAAAGACCCCTTAAATCAAAATTGGGGTTTGTGGCTTGTGGTCCATATTTGTAGGCTTTGAAGACATCTATATGTTAGCATACTCCTAAAACTTGACAAAATTCACTTCTAGCAGATTGAGACACATCTGAAGACTACACTACACAGATTTTTGCCCAATCAATTGCTCTCTAGAACAAGAATGTCCCTCCCCCTGGAAAGACCAGCAAGTAGAACATTGTGATTCATGGCTGTGATGTAAACTTAAGGCCTCTAGGTATTTAAAAAAAGGACGAGTCCATCAATGTTTAAAACAATAATTATAAACATAATAAACGCTCACCAAGCCATTAAATTGGGCCATTAACTTCAAGCTAATGAAGTGTAATGTGAACCATATAGAGCAAACTAATCAACTAACAGATAATCATGATGTCTGACATATCACATAGTTTGATGACTGTGTGTGCAGGTGCAAAGTGTATTCCTCACTATTCCAAACTTTGTACAGTTTCTACCATAAACCAACTCTCTATGTTAATACAGAACATATGTGAATATATTTCTGTCAGGAAAAAATGAATAGTTGCAGACATTGTGAAATGTTGGTACACTAAAGGAAATATTATGCAGCCTTTATGTACAATATATTCAGCGTATAAACACATTAGGGATAATACTGCTAAAAAGACAAATCTTCATGCTTACCAAAAAAATACCATGGTATTACATGGTTTTCAAACAGTAGTGTTACCATAGCTTTTGGACAGTGGCATGTTTCTTTTGACATGTACCATGATAGTAGCCTAAAAGTGGTTTATGGCTATGGAAATCATTAAGTATCATGCTTCTTTCTATTATAGATACTCAAACGTCCTATATTTACATGTTTATTGGTTTCAGCTGTTTGTTTACATGTGTATATGTGACTCTAAGTCTCCCTCAAGTGAAACAAGTGTTTTGGCACTTGTCATGAGTAAAATGTAAATACAAATTAGGCAAGCGTGAGGTATGTTTGTTCTGACAAGTGGATCTAAAGACACTTACACAGGTTTATACACTGGCTCTGTCTCAAATCTAGTGAGCTCCCTACATACACAGCATTTTTGTGTGAAATTCAAAAGTTCAAAATTGCGAGTCACGCGCCTACGATGCCCAGAAATGCTGTCTAAGTAGGGAACTAACTAGGGTTTGTGACAGCCGCTGTGGCTGACTAATCGCTTAATGTTCCCACAAGCTTATCTCTAACAACAGTTTCAGTTTCTATAAGCCCGCTCTACTAACTTTCAAACGTGATACGAAGCAAATAGTCAAACAAGGGGGCTTTAATCCGTGGGTTGCTGTATTGTTCTGAACACTCTGAAGGGAGTTGAAATACTTTACATACCGGAGAGACAGATGCACTGTCTGAGGGCTAATAATACTCCCCGCCTGTACGACACGACCGATCCTTCAGCATTACTCCTCGATGGATCTTCCCGAGGCACGCGTGAATAACGCCTTCACAGCCTATCTTTGAACTGTAACACTGACATGCTGCCACAGAGACTAAAGCACCTGATAAAAGGCAAATCCTTCTTATGTCAATCCATCCACGGCAGCCCTGTGCCAGACTCGACCTACACTCTCCAGTCAACTTCAGGACATTTAATGGACGTCGGCGTGAGGCGGCAGGAAAACCCGGACTGGATTACTGTACTCAGGATAGTCAATCTGTGCAGAAATCAGTCTCTATCGTATCAATTTTTAGGCTGCTAACTCACTGCGCTCTGAGCTAACTGCTAACACACATCTAAATGCGTGGACCACGACGTCAGTTTCACTATGACTATCGTCACTTCTGAATTAACCAATCCAACAGAACCTTTGTCTGAGAATCCGTGTTTATCAGGCATCAAATCTGTATTATATATACCTCTCATGATTTAATCATCATCATTATTATTATGCAGTTTTACTATTCAGACAATAATTCCTCTACTACTACTACTATTATATATTATATTATATTTATCATTATATATGAATTACATTATTATTATTATTATTATTATTATTATTATTATTGTTATTATTATTATTATTATTAATAATAACATTCAATTTTACTATACAGGCAATAATTCCTCAAAAAAGCCAGATGGATAGAAAAACATATAACGATTAAAATGATCATTATTGTTATTACTACTACTACTACTATTATTATTATATATTATATTATATTCATCATTATATATGAATTACATTATTATTATTATTATTATTATTATTATTCAATTTTACTATACAGACAATAATTCCTCAAAAAAGTCAGATGAATAGAAAAACATAACGATTAAAATGATCATTATTGTTATTACTACTACTACTACTACTATTATATATTCTATTATATTCATCATTATATATGAATTACGTTATTATTATTATTATTATTATTATTATTATTATTATTATTCAATTTTACTATACAGACAATCATTTCTCAAAAAAGTCAGATGAATAGAAAAACATATATCAATTAAAATGATCATCATTGTTATTACTACTATTATTATATCTTATATTTATAATTATATATAAATTATATCTATATTATTATTATTATTATTATTATTATTATTATTATTATACAGCATATTATAAAAAGGCATAATAGTTTCCTGGTGCATTAATATACAGACAACTCACCATAATAATAATGCACAACAACATTAATAATAATAATAATAATAATAATAATAATAATAATAATAATAATAGTAATTATTATTATTGTTGTTGTTGTTGTTGTTATTATTATTCTATTACGCAGTTTTCATGTATAGCAAATCATTTTCCAAAAAATCAAATTAATAGAAAACAAACAACAACAATTAATAAAATCAGCAAAGTTATTATTATTATTATCATTATTATTATTGTGAGGCAGCTATTGTGCCTTGTAATAATAATACATTATTACAATACATCATTATTAGTGCTGTCAAACGATTAATCGCGATTAATCGCATCCAAAATAAACGTTTTTGTGTACATAATATATGTGTGTGTGCTGTGTATATTTATTATCTATATAAATACACACACATGCATGTATATATTTAAGAAAAATGTTACGTTTATATATTAAATATATTTATATATGATATAATTTATATAAATATATACAAAATATTTTCAAAATATATGCTATATATGTGTGTCTTTATATATACATAATAAATATACACAGTACACACACACCTATATTATGTAAACAACAGCTTTTATTTTGGATGCGATTTATCGCGCATTAATCATTTGACAGCATTAATACTATTATACAGTTTTCATATGTAGACATAATTCCTAAAAATCTGATGAATGCAATCAACAACAATTAAAATCATCATCATGATTAACGTAAATTGATTTTAATTTCATATCACAATTATAATTTTAAAAAAAATTGCAATGCACAGTATTGCCAGTAATATTGTAATATTTCTTACTATGTCTGATAAATGAATGTAATGTAGATGAATGTTAAAAAAAATCACACAAAATGAAATGCTGTGGTGCGGCGCGTTGTCACGCAATACGTGGTAATTCTGCGACAGGAAACGAATCAGTGAAGGACACGATGTGAACGGAACTGCAGATAAACACGTGAAAAAGTGTATTCCTGATCTTTGATTTCTGTTTTGTAAGTACATTGTTTAAATACAAAGAACTAGATAGATCTAATGTAGCGCGAATAGTTCTGTCGTCGCTGATGTACAGTATTCACGCAGTGTTTATAACAGGAAGAGCTGACAGCTTCAGGATCATACAGGTCCATACACGGTTGTGCAACCAATGACCTTGATTTTAGCCAGGATTTATTTTATCTGTTTCCAAGAATTCAGGCCAGAGCTGCTGAAAACGCATGTTTGTGAATGATGCAAATAGTTAAGTGTAAATTGCATGTGGAATGAAATCTGTCTCTGGTGTGATGGTTGACGCACGGAATAAACAGCAGTAACCAAGGTAACAATATCGCTGTTGTGTATTGCAATATCCTGATTTTTGCGCACGTTACAAAATGTTATCACATTTAGCCAAAGTTGCAAAAAAAAAAAAGTAGACCAGAAAATTACGCACTAAAAAGAAAGTAGCAAAATTGCCATGTTTTCTGGACATTTACCATGGTAGTTTTTGACTACTTATATGGAAGGCACCTGTATATGATTTGGTTTGTCTTTATAGTTTAGTGAACTGAATCTGTTAACATTTCCCCAAACCAAGCACTCGTAAAGTAATACATTTACAACGCTGTCCAACTGTTTATGACTGATTTGACTTTCCTCTGTGCATAGTCCATCCCCTGTCACCGGTCAGTTGAGGCATAATAATACCAATGCACATGTTTGTTTACTCCATGCCAGAGTGTGCTGAAGACATGAATGTACTGCAGTCCTGATAACAGCCATCATGACGACAGAGGCTGTGTCCTCAGGGACTCGGGCTCAGATCCCAGCTCCTGTCCAGAAAGACTACCACTACTGGTTACGCTCTTTCACAGCTGGAGGTGAAGTTTTAATCACAGAAAAATTATATACTATTTATATACAGCCAATCTTGGATATCTTGTAGCATGCAAGTATGCATAAATTGATAGTATAGGTTGTAAATGTTTTTTTTCCCTTTATTATTATTATTTTTTTATTATTATTATTAACTGTGTTTGTATTGATTTTTCAAGTTTTTGATATAAAATGATTTATTGTAGCACATCCAAGATGTAGATGAATTTGTTTCTTCATCAGAACAGATTTGGAGAACTGTAGCATTACATGACTTGCTCACCAATGGATCGTCTTCAGTGAATGGGTGCCGTCAGAATGAGAGTCCAGGCAGCTGATAAAAACATCACGATAATCCACAAGTAATCCACACGACTCCAGTCCATCAATTAACAACTTGTAAAGTGAAAAGCTGCATATTTGCAAGAAACAAATCTGTTTAAATGATTTTTAACTGCAAACCTTATGGTGAAAATCCATAATAACGCTTCCTATAGTGAAAAAATCCATCCCCTGTTGTCCTTTTGAATCAAAATCCACCAACATATTTGTTTAGAACTTGATCTATGCATATTTCTCTCCTGATTTAGACAGCGACTTTTTCACTGAAGAAACCAGTATGAAGAATAGAGGACTCTTATTTTAGCCGCAAATAATACTTTGAAGATAAAAACATCTTAATGATGGATTTGTTTATTTACAAACATCTTTTTGCTTCACAAGATGTTAATGGACTGGAGTTGTGTGGATTACTGGTGAATTATTGTGGTGTTTTATTAGCTGTTAGGATTCTCATTTTGACGGCACCCATTCACTGCAGAGGATCTCCACTGGTGAGCAAATGATGTAATACTGAATTTCTCCAAATATGTTAATCTTGGATAGACCGAGGGTGAGTAAATGTTCAGGAAATCTTCATTTTAGGGTGAACTATTTTTTAATGGTCACATGATATGCAGAGAGATAAATAAAATATGTAATGTTTTCTAATAAGTGTTTTATTATGATTGTTTTTATTTTAAAATGATTTATTTACCGAGCAAATATTCATCTGTTTTTATATTTAGGTGTTGCAGGATGCTGTGCTAAGTCCACCATAGCGCCTCTTGACAGAGTGAAAATTTTACTACAAGCTCAAAATCCTCATTACAAACACCTTGGTAAGTTAAACCCAAAATGTTTCCAATAGAAAGATATTTTTGTGTAACTTGAAGATAACTGTTATCTTTTTTTTTTTCAGGAGTGTTTGCCACACTTAAGGCAGTGCCAAAAAAAGAGGGTTTCCTTGGACTATATAAAGGAAATGGAGCCATGATGATCAGGATTTTCCCATATGGAGCCATTCAGTTTATGGCTTTTGATAACTACAAAAAGGTTACGTTTGTTTCATAGTCATTATGTACTAATGCCAGTCTTGGGGAATAATAAACTAAACATAGTGACGTTCCTATCATAATTATATTTTTAGTAGCGTGACCGTTGTACAGTTGTTCAGAATATCATAGCTTTTCCACAACTATTTCTGCTGTTTTTGTCACATTGTATTCCACAAGCAGCCGTAAAAATAGGCAATAATCAAACACAATCTCCTAAACTGTCCTCTCAAGTGAAACACTTGTTATTCATGTTAGGGATTTGGTTAATTCATGATTTATTTCATTGATCCAGTTCAAAAATAGTATTAACAGATTTATTTGACAAGTTAAGGTAGTTTGTGCAGGGCATTGTATTCTGTTATCAAAAACACTGTTTTCCAATTTTTTATTAGTTGTATTCATTGTAAATGTATCTCTACAGATGAGATTGGGCTTGATCAGTACTACTAAATTATATTGAGTAAAATCAATTATTTTATATGATGGTTATATATTTGAAATTACTGTATATGGTCACCTTACAGCTACTAACTACTTTTTGTCAGTAGTTCCCTAACTTCAATGTTAACAATACAAAGTTTTGTACTAATGCGAAGTGTACGCTCTGTTTAGATTATTTTATGCTTGCAGTAAGCTGTTTCTGATGTACTTTCAGTTCCTTAACACACAACTTGGAATATCTGGGCATATTCATCGGCTCATGGCAGGATCTATGGCAGGTTTGTGATTGTTTTTCATGACTTTTTTCCAAGATCCTTGTAACTTCTTGATAAGCATTATGTCTTTATCTGCATTGTACTCTTTCTGCAGGGATGACTGCAGTTATTTGCACCTATCCACTCGATGTTATCCGAGCTCGCTTGGCGTTTCAAGTGACAGGAGAGCATCGCTACACTGGCATACGTAATGCCTTTCAGACTATTTACCTTAAGGTATGAAGACAGGGAAGAAGATTAATTGAGAACCTTTCTGTACTTCCATTTTGCATGACAGTGTTTTATCTTTAAAGGAAGGAGGAATTTCTGGATTCTACCATGGTCTGACCCCTACAATAATTGGCATGGCTCCATATGCAGGTTATTTTCTTGTTTATTTTATGTAAATTATACAGTGCAATGTGTGAAACTGAAAACACTTACTTTACTCACTTTAGCTTACGTCCTCGTCACTGTTTTTTCTCTGTTCCAGGCTTTTCTTTTTTTACATTCGGTACATTGAAGACTCTGGGACTCTCTCACTTCCCAGAGGTCCTAGGCAAGCCATCTCTTGACAACCCTGACGTTCTAGTGCTGAAGACTCACGTCAATCTGATGTGTGGTGGAGTTGCTGGAGCAATTGCTCAAACTATTTCGTATGTTTAAATCCCTTGTTTATTAGGCATTGTTTGTAGTACAACCGCTATATAGCTTTAAATTGAAGTAAATACTAAAAAGTTTGCTACATATATGCATTTGTGTTACTGTACATACATAATACATTCTTTCTAATGTTTCTGCACAGATATCCACTAGATGTTGCCCGGAGGAGAATGCAGTTGGGTACGTCACTGCCTGATTTTGACAAATGTTGGTGAGTATTATATAATTTGGATGATTTTCCCTCAATGATTTACACTGGTGAAAATGTTAAGTAAATTATAAGAAAAGTACTGCTTTGTTAATACTATAGGGATGTATAAGTATTAAAATCTGACTGATAATTATTTTCATATTATGGCAGATAACCTCTATAAATATATCTATACTGTACATACATATACAGTGTATACACACACACACAAACTACACGTCAAAAGTTTGGAATAATTTATATTTTTTGAAAGACTGCAGGGCAAGGCTGCATTTATTTGATCAAAAATACAGTAAAACAATACTATTGAGAGATTTTTTTTTTTTAGCATTTAAAATAGCTATTTTGTATTTTAAAACATAATTTATTCCTGTGAGGCAAAGCATGTATAGCAGTTAGATGTCCTCTGCATGTTAAACTCAAAATTCCCAACAAGTTTGGTCTGTGATCACTAATATGTTTTCTACTTGATTTTTTTTGAGCAGCAGCCTCACAAAAACACTCAAGCATGTGTACACCCAGTATGGTGTTAAGAAAGGACTTTATCGTGGCCTGTCCCTCAACTACATCCGCTGTATACCGTCACAAGCCGTTGCCTTCACCACTTATGAGTTCATGAAGCAGGTTTTTCACCTAAACTAGGACAATCAGTAAGCCTTAAAGAAACGAGTTGAAACGACCCCCGGTGACATCACAGCAGCCCTGTCTGCCATTCCAGTGACCAGTCGTCTGAAATCCAGTTCTTACAAAACACCCACACAAACGGCAAACCTGTGGCTTTGCACAGCCCAGCAACAATCACTATGGATACAGAGACAAAAGCTTGCTTTTCCGTTATGTGTGGATCAGAAACAACCGACACTGGAAATCCCATGGAAACCTGCTTCTAAAACTTGCTTGTAAGATCCCATTTCAGTTTGAACAATATGCCTTAATCTTTCACTCATATAAGCAAAACACAAAATCACAGTCGATTTTACCTATGTGGACAGTTTCTGTAGGTATATCTTTTTTTGTCAAATATGGAAGTTGATTGTTCTTTGCTAAATTTCATTCATATGTAGCTTTATATTTCAGCAAATTTAAGTCACCTCAAGTCTTATTGACTGATATTTGTCTCTTTTAGTGATATAGATGACTTTCCTCTGCAATTCAATAATATAGTGAATGGAAAAGAGTGAACAATGTCTGTGCAGTATTCAGTCATGTTCACATGCCAACGTTACTGTGGCTCAAGTTTAATATCTGATTGATGCCTTACAGTGCAGATTAATTCACAATCTCCCTTTAGGAAGAAAGCAAATTAAATGAGAATTTGTGTGGTGATGAATATATCTCAGCTGATATATATATGAATCTTAAATTATTGTTCACTGATTTGTGATGGGAACTACACGAGTCCCTTAAAAAGAAAAATGACTTGCCTTTCCATATCCAAAAGATTTGTCAAAGACGTCAAATAATTCTGTCTTGCTTCGGTTATGAATCTCATATTGGAGTAGCGCATGTCAAATACACTTTCACCAGGCCAGATTAAAATTAAAATTATTATTTTTTAAAATATATATATAATTGAGTTATTGCCTTGTTTTGTATTGTATGGAAACCTCAAACGGTTGCCTCATTTTCCTTCCTGTTGTAATTGCTTGCTTTTTTGTTGTTGCCATGTGGTGGCAGTGTTGCAGTGAATGGAGTCCTTAAACCTCTTTAAATTTGACTTCATGTACATGTTGATCGTTTAGCTGCATGTGTTTCCAAAGATGAAGGGGAACATTTATGTGCATATGAGTACATTCAACAGCGACTGATACAGTTTTATTACTGAGTGAATACTTGAGTAGTGAAAGTCATGATTCACTGATCACATTTCAAGTTTATTTGCACTAAATGCCATCGAGCTGAATCACTAGAATGGGAGGTTTGTCTTAAACTTATCTTTGGTGATTCTTGAGAACTGTGGAGAAAGTTTGTCTTGCTGCTTTGGATAAATCGCCTTTATTTGTGTTATATTGGCATAATGAATGGATATTATGTCAGATTAAAATGGTTAAAAGGCGTTGAACAAATTAACAACGAGGATGCCTGTTTTGTACATATGATTATTAATTTGTATGTATGCTTAGATGATCATTAAAGAAATGTAAATGTTAAACCAATATATTTGGGAGTAAAAATAAAGAGTTTTTTGTTTTGTTCTAGATTTTATCTTGATTGCTTTCATATGCTTAATATATGAACTGCCAGTAAGTATTTGCATGATCCCATTTTACACCATTTGTCATCCGGTGGGATTTCCCTAAAGTTCCCTCATTTTTGTTTGGAAATGCATTTACTATGAAACACCTCCCACCTAGCGATTCATTTGCATTTATTTCCTCCTATGTTTGTAAGGTACTGTTGTTTGATAATGCCTTATTTGACTAGAAAATATGTTACAAACAAAACATTGGTTGTATTATATATGTCTTACTTATCGTGTTACCATGCAAGTCATAAAAAAGTAGAGCTCACTGGATTTTTGGCCTTCTGTACTTTGAATAAAATAGTTATTATAGGGGCATTAAAGCACTTCATACTACCGTTCAAAGGTTTAGGGTCAGTATGGGTTATTATTATTATTTTTTTGTTTAGTAATTTTTTTTTTAAAAGAAATTACACTTTATCAATGAATACTGAAAGAATTGATCATGATTTTCACAAAAGCAGTGCAGCTGTTTTCAACATTGATAATAAATGTTTGTTGGGCAGCAAAACAGCATATTAGAATAATGTGAGAATCGTGACACTGAAGACTGGAGTAATGGCTGCTGAATTCAGCTTTGTATCACAGTAATAAATTACATTTTAAAATATATTAAAATAGAATACATTTGTTTTTGTTGTAATTATATTGTAATTTTTTTGAGCAAATAAATGCAGCCTCGGTGAGAATAAAAGACAAATAAAATGTATGTATATATATATATATATATATATAAAAAGTGGTGGCCAAAATTATTAGAACACTAGTATTTTCAGCAGCTAAAAAAAATGGTTTTAGTTCAGTTACTTCTATCTTTTGCTGTAGTGTCAGTAGGAAATATCAGTTTACATTTCCAAACATTCATTTTGCCATTAATTGTAATAATCCAGTGAGATTTTTGTTTGCACAAGGAGTCTGAAACAGCCAGTGCTCCACACAGAGATCTGATCTGATCATCATCCAGTCTGTCTGGAATGACATGAAGAAACAGAACAAACTGAGACAGACTAAATCCAGAAGAACTGTGGCAACGTCTCCAAGATACTTCAAGATATATATGTGTGTGTGTATATATACATATATATATATATATATATATATATACAGTCATGGCCAAAAATATCGGCACCCTTGGTAAATATGATCAAAGAGGGCTGTGAAAATTAATCTGCATTGTTAATCCTTTTGATCTTTTATTTAAAAAATTCACAAAAATCTAACCTTTCATTGGATAATAAGAATTTAAAATGGGGGGAAATATCATGAAATAAATGTTTTTCTCTAATACACGTTGGACACAATTATTGGTACCCCAAGAAACTCTTAAAATATAAAGTAAAATATCTCTGAAGTATATATTCCCATTCATATTCACAATTTTGAGGACTTCAGGGTGATTATGAACATGAAATTATCCAGCCATGGCTTCCTGTTTCACAAAAATATAAAAAGGAGGGAAAACAAAGCCCAAATTCCCTTAATCATCCATCACAATGAGAAAAACCAAAGAATATATTTCTGATGTGCAGCAAAAGATAATTGAGCTTCACAAATTAGTGAAGTGGCTGTAAGAAAAGAGCTAGAGCAGTGAAAATTCCCATTTCCACCATCAGGGCAATAATTAAGCATTTCCAATCAACATAAAATGTTATGAAACTGCCTGGAAGAGGACGTGTGTCTATATCGTCCTAATGTACGGTGAGAAGGAGAGTTTGAGTGGCTAAAGACTCTCCAAGGACCACAGCTGGAGAATTGCAGAAAATAGTTGAGTCTCGGGGTCAGAAAACCTTAAAAAAAAATTGTCAAACAGCACCTACATCAGCACATGTTGTTTGGGAGGGTTTCAAGAAAAATTCTCCTAGTTCATCCAAAAACAAACTCCAGCATATTCAGTTATCAGACACGACTGGAACTTCAAATGGGACTGGCTTCTATGGTCAGATGAAACTAAAAAATGAGCTTTTTTAGCAGCAAACACTCAAGACGGGTTTGGTGAACACAGGGTTAAAAAGTACCCCATGTGTACAATGAAATATACTGCTGTATTTTTGATGTTGTGGGCCTATATTTCTGCTGGAGGTCCTGGACATCTTGTTTAGACACATGGCATCATGGATTTTATCAAATACCAACAGATAAAAAATCAATAAGTGACTGACTCTGTTAGAAATCTTATAATGGGCCATGTTTGGATCTTCCAACCGTACAATAATCCAAACACAAACTTCACAAACAACACAAAAATGGGTCACTGAGCACAAAACCAAGCTTCTGCTATGGCCATTCCAGTCCTCTGATCTGAACCCTGTAGAAAATGAGTGGGGTGAACTGAGAAGCACCAACATGGAGCTGTGAATCTAAAGGGTCTGGAGTGATTCTGGATGAAGGAATGGTCTCTGATCTCTTGTCAGGTGTTCTCTAACCTCATCAGCCATTATAGGAGAAAAGTTGTTAAACTGGCAAATGGAGGTTTCAAAAAGTATTGAATAAAAGGGAGCTGTTAATTGTGGCCAATGTGTATTAGAGAAAAACATTTATTTCATAATGATATTTCCCCCCATTTTAAATTCTTATTCTCCAATGAAAGGTTAGATTTTTGTGAATTTTTTAAAATAAAAGATCAAAAGGATTAACAATGCAGATTCATTTTCACAGCCTTCTTTGATCATATTTACCAAGGGTGCAGATATTTTTGGCCATGACTGTATATATATAAATACATACATACATTTTTTTGCAAATTGCAAATTTGGTTGTATTCATCAGCAGAATGTGAGCTAGTACACTGCAAAGCACATACCACAAAACCTTGCAAACTATCAAGACCAACTAATATTCAAAAATAAGCATGAAGCAACCGCTCACTCTAAGTAAAACACTTGGCAAGTCTTAAAGATAAATGAGAACCAAAATATCTGATAAGCAAGCCAGGCAGAGCATCTTAAAAACTGGTTCCTGTATTGTGAAGTGTAGAGAGTGACTTACTGTAATATATACTGACATACAGTAAACTGTAATAATAAATAAATAAATAAACTGCATAATGCCATTTACACACTTCTTGAAACAAGCAACTAGGTTAAAGCCTACCGCAATGCTAATCGAGAGAACATCTATAAATTTCCGTGTAGTATGTGCGAACTTTGTGGCTTGAGTGAGTCAGTTAGAGAGAGAATGGGAGAGGGGGAGAGAGAAGAGGAAATGCAGTCTGTGTGCGACTCTTGAAAAGTCCATTTGAGTTCAGTTGCAGAGCTGATCTCCAGCTTGATGAAAATGCCCAACTACACAGTGACTGTCGCCACAGGCACTCAGTGGTTTGCTGGAACAGATGACTACATTTACGTGACCCTGGTGGGATCTGAGAGATGCAGTGAGAGAACCCTCCTGGATAAACCACTCTATAATGACTTTGAGAGAGGAGCGGTAAGATACTAAGTCTTTGCCTATGAACGCAAATACATGTATTAGTCCTTTTGAAGAGTTTGATTCATTGCGAATTATATTGTGCAAATAATAATTGAATTATATTGCACAAATGAATTGCCTTATTCTTTGTGAATTAAAATTGTAAGCTTTTTCCTCTTTTTTTAATGTTTTGGTATTCTTTCTTTTATGGCTGTTGATTAATTTGACTCAAAACACAGGCTATATGTCTTGATGACACATGCAATACACTTATACTGCAAAAAAAGATTTTTCAAAGTTGTCAGAAAAAAGGATATTCTTTTACAAAAAAAAAAATACCATTTCAGTGTTTCTACTTCAAAAATCCCTGTTTAATTCAATTGTGTGTGACTTGCCAATTCTGTTATTTGTGAAATAGCAATTTCCTGAGTGAAAATTATTTCACCACCATTTTTTAGTGGCGCACTTATATATTACAATCTCTTTAATCATTTAAATCAATTCACAGTCCTTGTTCAGTATCTTTGAGTGTATCTCTAAGGAAGTCTAATCACTAAGTGTCAGACAAAAGATAAGAGAAAGATCAAATCAATGACTATTTACAGGAAGACAACTATGTGTGTCTTTTTTGAGTCAATGCATTCAAATCTAACATAAGGTGTAATTCAAGGTGGACTCATATGACATCAGTGTGGGAGAGGACCTGGGTGAAATCGAGCTGGTGAAAATTGAAAAGAAGAAATACTGGATGCACGATGACTGGTACTGCAAATACATCACAGTGAAGACGCCCAATGGAGATTACATTGAGTTCCCCTGCTTTCGCTGGTTAGTTGATGACAAAGAGGTGATCCTCAGAGATGGAAGGGGTATGTTCTGATTGACTTGTACATTTCTTCCTGTAATAAAGGCCTAAACTTTACCTTAAAATAAGGTTTTAATGCTTGCTGTGTTTCAGCTCGATTGCCACAGCATGAAAAGACTGGAGTGGCGAAACAGCACAGGCGCAAAGAACTAGAACAGAGACAGAAGACATACAGGTTTGATGCAACTTTCAGAAAGAGGTTAACCACTGTAGCAAATTTGTTCTCTAGGAAAGGTTCTTTCCTCTAAATGCACTTGTTATTTCATCATAACAGACTATTATTTATTTATTTATGTATTTTTCCATTCTAATAGGCAGTTATACTTTGATGATGCTTACTTTTTACCCTAGTGTAGGAAATAATTATGTGCATTCAGGTTTAATGAACCTTTGTAAATCCCGGGTTACTTGATCTGCACTGCAGTGTAACTGTCCGTGTTTGGATGAACGCTCAGAACGCGACTTGTTTGCCCTCAGTTGAGTTTATAATTCTGACTGTATTATACAGTTTTCCTGAATACACTGTTCTGACCATAACTGTAAGAGTAAATTGCTCTTATCGCGACAATTCACAGTTTTTCCGTCATTGTTTGACATTTTGATTCTTCCTCAAGCTCTGAAACAAAATACAACGGGTCAAAATTTCTGTTTCTGCAAAGCTCATGCATATTTAATGAGGCAAGCGCTGTACAGTTTATGATTGGATGTTACTAAACCAGTTCCACGATTTTATGAACCATAAACGCAGCGTAAAAACGATACTGCACTTGTTCGAAATGACATGTGGGGTTACACATAGTTCACCCACAAATGAAACTTCTATCATCATTTACTCACCCTCATTTCATTCCAAACCTATATGAATTTTGTTCTTCTGCAGAACACAAAAAAGTAAATATTTTACATAATTATTTATATAAGCCTATTTAGATATTTTGAAGAACGCCGTGAGGGTGTATAAATGACAGAAGTTTTATTTTTGAATGAACTGTCCCTTTAAAAGGAGAGTTTAAAAAGACAATGACCCAGGTTTGAGCTAATCTGAAAAGTCCTTAAAGAATAGTTAACCCAAAAATAACATTTCTCTCATCATTTACTCAACCTCTTGTGGGTTCCAAACCTGTTTGAGGTTCTCTCTGTATAAGTTTCTTTGCTGAACACAAATAAAGACATTTTGAAGAATGTTGGTAACCAAACAGTTGAATATTTTAGTTTCATGTCGATGGCTACCGTCATGTTTGGTTACTGTTTGGTTACCCACATTCTATCTTCTTCTGTGCTCAACGGAAGAAAGAAACTCATGTTTGGAATGACATGAGGGTGAGTACACAATGACAGATATATATATATTTTTATCTGCATTTGACTAATAATTCATGGGACTGATTCTGGGCTCTTTGCCAATAATACCACCACTACCACATGTCTGACCATACTGCCCAGGAAATCCTGTTTTTAAATGTGGAACCTTTCATTAATTGCATAATAATGACAATACATGATTTGGTGCTGATATAATAGACTGAATTTGAAAACACGATGCTGTGCTTGATGTTGAAGATGGAAGGAGTGGCACCCTGGCTTCCCTATGAGCATAGATGCCAAAGCCCATAGTGAGCTTCCACGAGACATTCAGTTTGACAGCGAGAAAGGAGTGGACTTTGTGCTCAACTACAGCAAAGCGTAAGATTCGTTTTGTTTGATGACTATGCATATTTCATTCTTGAATACTGTTTTTACTGCTCTGTGATGTCAGACAGCTGTCATTTCCATAAAGTGACTGTCTGTTTGTATTTATGCACATTTGCATGTTTCTTTCAGAATCTGTTTGTCTTTTGCATGTATCAACGAGGTCTGAATAAAAACATGCATTGTCTTTGTGGTATTGTACATTTGCAAAGACCTGTAGAAGAACTGTATTGGCATGTGCTGGTGTAAAAGGGGGAAATTGCAGATTTGCTAGATTGTGTTATTGATATAAATAGTTTTGAGAAGTGTCGTTCTCAGTGGCCTGCATACATGTGTTTACCACCCATATCTGCAGGCACAGTGACAGTTAGATTATCACAACAACAACAACAACAACTCATTTTAAATGCATGAGGTCCAGGGGTTGAGTTTAATACAGTATGTGGGAAAAGACTGTGAGAAAGCCTGGATTGCCATTGTGAAAAACAAGTGCTTAGTACTTATACTTCATTTTTATTTATTTATTTATTTAGAAAACTAGGTTTGCAGATAATATAATATTAATGAACTAAACTAAAAAAATAATTAATATATTAATTAACTCTGTTAAAAATTGCATTATGTTTACCACTGCAGTCCATTAGTCATTTGAAAGAAAATAGAAGCAATTATGAAATTATATATAAAGATGTACTTAAGTCCTACTTAAATGGGTACAGAAACACTTTTGAGTTCAACTAATTGCATTTAATATTTATTTTAATATTTCATTTATTTGCTAATAAAATGCAATTAACTGTCCAAAAACATTACATTTAGTACATTGAATATATATTTGTTTGAAGTGTATTGTTTCTTTAAGAAGTACTCTTTTTAAAAAGTATGCTCAAACTTCTTTTTCACAAGGGTAGACTATCCAAGTAAATCTCTTTCTTTTTATTTATGATTTTATATTTGATTCAATCTAACAGATTATAGGCATATGTATGATTTTTTAAATGACTGTGTTTTATTCTTCAGGATTGAAAATCTCTGTGTAAACCAGTTCATGCACATGTTCCAGTCCTCGTGGGGAGATTTTGCAGACTTTGAGCGTATATTCATGAGAATTAAGAATACAATATCAGGTTTGAACATCCAACATATATAACCTTTACAATATCTTTATCAACATTCAAGAATTGCACATTACACACAGTTATTCATCTCACAAACACACTCATCTGTTATAATACATAAATTACCTGCTTTGAATATGCAGCATTTTGTTTACTCATATGTCTGTAAAATGTACCCAGTGTATTTAGTTTAATGTTAGGTTTTACACTGCACTCTTTAAAAAAAAAAAAAAACATACAATGTTGTTCTGAGTTATTTGCATTTTTAAAGCACACAGCTGCTTCAAAATTTGTTGTATGAATAAGTATGAATGTGGGTAATTAATGTTAAAATGACTGCTTGTGTCCTTTGCACAGAGTATGTGATGGAGCACTGGAAGGAAGACTTCATGTTCGGATACCAGTTCTTGAACGGCTGTAATCCAGTGGTCATCAGGAAATGCACAGAAATTCCTGACAAGTTTCCAGTCACACAAAAGATTGTTGAGGACAGTCTGGAGAGGGGTCTCACGCTGGAAGAAGAGCTCAAGGTATGCAACACACAAGCAATGAATTGGTATGTGCAGTATGATTCACTCACAGCACATTTTCATGTGTGTCAGTTCGGCTCGGCATGCGACATTCTGCATGGTTTTAATACAAATGTGACATCTTGTCTTTCAGGAAGGAAACATCTTTATTGCTGACTATGATCTATTAGATGGTGTTACTCCCAATGCCACAGACCCATGCACCCTTCAATACTTGGCTGCACCCATCTGTCTGCTCTATAAAAACAGTCAGAACAAAATCATGCCAATCGCCATCCAGGTATCTGAAATAAACACAAAACAAGCACATGTGCTGGAAACATTGATAATCAGATACAGCGTGATAAGATCATTTCTGCTTCTCCATTTCTTTTCTCATGCTATCTTGTGAAATTAGAAAAACTTGTGAATAAAAAAAGCTTTAGTTTAGTAGATGCTTTGTCAAAAGCAATTTAAAACTGAGAATACAAGCAATTTAACATAAAGGTGACAAACATTTTACTGAAAAACCTTACACTCTTGATTAAAAAATTAACTTAACTTCTCATCAGCAGGTATACATTTTTCTGTTATGTTTTCTGCAAAAATACTATATGTTGATAATAGAAAATGCATTTGATAATATTCCAAAATAAACTCTACACTACCATTCAAAATTTTTGGGTCAATAAGATGTTTATATTTTTTTGAAAGAAGTCTCTTATGCTCACCAAGGCTGCATTTATTTGCAAAAATATAGTAAAAACAGCAATACTATGAAATATTATTAGAATTTATAATGACTGTTTTCTTTTTTAATAGATGTTAAAATTTGTAATTTATTTCTGTGATGGCAAAGCTGATTTTTAGCTGCCATGATCCTACAGAAATCATTCTAATATAATGATTTGCTGCTCAAGAAACATTTCTTATTATCATCAGTGTTGAAAAACGTTATGCTATTATTATTTTTGTGGAAACCATGATACATTTTTGTTCAGGATTTTTGATAATTGTAAAATTCTTGGGTGATGGGGGATTACAGGTTGGATGGTAACTGTCAAGCATCAAGATGCATACTAAAGTGTCATTTAAGTAGTTCATGTGACCATGCTACTTTACATGCTTCGGAAATTTGATCGTTTTTGTACAAGGAACAAAGGAAGGAAGTCGTGCAAGGACGTTTTATGTACAGTATATATATGAATGTAAGGGAGTGAATGGGATGTGAGAAATAGGGAAGTCGCTTACACAGTCTGAGAACAATGGCATATATCCCTTACTATAAAAACAAGCTGAATGAGTTTTGAAAATGACCTCTATTTTATTTACATAGCTTGGTCAGAAACCAGGAGAGGATAATCCCATCTTCCTACCGAGTGATGATGAGTACGACTGGTTGCTGGCCAAGATCTGGGTAAGATCTTCAGACTTCCACATACACCAGACAGTCACACATCTTCTCAGGACACATCTGATATCTGAAGTCTTTGGCATAGCCATGTTCAGGCAGCTGCCTGCCGTTCATCCTGTTTTTAAGGTAATTTCTTTGTTCTCTGTATAGAATTGATTCTATAATATTCACGTAGAGTAAATAATGTCCATGTCTTATGTATGGTTGATTATACATTCCATGAGGCATCCTCTGCTCTTTCAGTTGCTGTTACCTCACATCCGTTTCACCATCGCCATTAACACCAAGGCTCGTGAGCAGCTCATCTGTGAGTGTGGACTCTTTGACAAGGTCAGATTTCCTCTTCCTCTAATAGTTTACTTCCTCCAAAGCCACCTATTATAATCATTAGTGTTCTTCTTCTTCCTCTTTTTTTTTATCTTCCGCTCAAGAAGTCTAAAAGGCAGGTCATAGAACCATTTAGTAAAAAGTTGTGACATCTGGCCCAAAGATAGAGGACAGTCTGAACGTTATCTGCAGAACTTTTGGAGTCTCTAACTCAGTCCCTCTAATACCACCAGCTGTCCAAATTTCACTTTTATCTCCGACTCTATGACATAATTTCTCTCTATGACAGAATTTTCCAAAAAACCTACTTTGTCAAACTACTCCTAGATTGATTGTCCAAATTTCACGAAAATTTAACCAAATCATCTTCAGACCATGCCAAAAAAAGAAGAAGAAGAGGGAAAAAAAATAATTCAACTTGATTAATCAAACTGTTCTTGAGCTACAGTAATTCTGAGAAAAGCACACGAAAGTGGAATTGAGGCTGTATCTCTGAAACGCTCAAGTGTATTAAGACCAAACTTGGTTTGTGTTACGACAACCGTAACCTGAGGGTACCTGCATAGATTTGGCACCTAGTGATCAGGAGATATGAAAAATAGCTATTATTACTTATAACTTCTAATCAGTTTGGCCCAAAAGACTGGTCTCTTAAGTTTTGGTGTGGCATACAGAGTTGAATGATGCCCAATTTTACCACATTGGTCAAAACACTGATAGCTTTTGATTAGTTTTAGTTGGACCATGTAAAGAACATTGATACCAATTATACCAAAATTGGCTGAACTTTATGGCTGAACATTTTGATTTTTGATTTTGTTTTAAACTCATTTTAACTCCTAGACCGTTGGTCTGATTTTCACCAAATTTGACTCAGATCATCTTCAGACTATGCTGGCAAAAAGTTATGAATTTCATATTTATAACAAAACTGCTTTCGTTTAGTGCATCAACAAATTTACTGGCATGGTGCCAAACTGCATCTGAGGCTGCTAACCTTTTTGCATTTTTGTAAATGTAAATTCTAAACAAAAAGGCAAGCAGTTTGTGATTTTAAGACATGTACTGTTGCATAAGAAGTGTTGGGTGTAGTTACTTTTAAAAGTAATGCATTACAATATTGTAACCATTGTAACCAATGTTTTGTGAAGACAACAATATTGAATAGAGTTACTTTAGTGTTAAATCATTACTGTGTAAAAATTGCATGTATACATTATAATATATAGCAAGAAAAATTAACAAAGAGTAAGCAATTGCAGCCAGTTTTTGAACAAATCAGTTAAATTAATAAAATGACTCACTTATAAAAACAGTTACTTGTTTTGTTCCTGAATGATTCACTCATAACTTGTATGCACTGGTGTACTGATTTAATATGCAAAAGAAGGTCTCTGAAAAATCCCCACCACTAATTCACAGACTGACAGTCTAGATGTGCGCAAACACATAGTGATACAAACTTAAATTGGAACTAACTGTTCAGTTACTGTAACATTTTACTAAAGTCTTACAAGTATACAGCAGTGTTTAATGTTTATTGTGGGGTGTTTGTATCTCTGTGTTTGTTTCACAGGCTAATGGGACAGGTGGAGGTGGCCACGTAGAACTGGTCCAGAAGTCCATGAAGATCTTCACATACAGGTCCTTGTGTTTCCCAGAGGCCATAAAAGAACGTGGCATGGACAGCCGGGAGGAACTGCCCTACTACTTCTACAGAGATGATGGCTGCAGGGTCTGGGAGGCAGTGACAAGGTATGTAACAAAATAAAACACGGACATTCGATTTGTAAAGGAATTAAAAAGACAAAAATTGCAATTTTACCTTTTTTTATTTAATAATTTGATATTGATTTGGTCTCTTCCTAGTTTCGTGACAGAAGTAGTGGACATCTACTATGACAAAGATGAGACAGTCCAGGAAGACGAAGAGATCCAGGCGTTTGTGAAAGATGTTTGCAGCTTTGGAATGCAGGATTTTGACTTCTGTGGTAAATATACACCTAAAACAAACCCCAAAATTGCATAACACAAAGTACACTTTAGCATACCTCCTACTTATTATTATGGGAAGAATATACTTAAATATGAACTGAATGTAATGGGTACAGACACTTAATTGCATGTTAATTTCAATTAAATGAAAAAGTATTACAGTTTCAATTTATATTAAATGCAGTTAGCTGATCTTTAGAGAGCTTTTTGATCCACTTAAGTAAGACTTTTCAGGATTACTATTAACATAAATTTCAGAATTGTTTTTGAAATATGGTTAAAGTGTTCTGTCAAATGTAAGGACAAGCATTTATGGTAAACTAAAATATAGTTTAATGTAATTTCTATTGAAACTTGTATACCATGAATTTAAATATAATTACACATTTGTATTTTGTTATGATGGAGTTGCATGATGGACATGTAGTATATTTAAAATATATTAACTTTGACTGTAATATTGAATAACATAAAATTATAATCAAGTAGGCTACAATTTAAAATGTACTTTAAACTTTTAATCTGACACAATTTCAAAGTACAATTTTTGAAAGTATATTAAGTGTGTCAAGAAACATAGTCATTACTTTAAGTATACTTAAGTGGCCTTTTATTTCAATAATGTATTTTCTGCAAGTACAGTATTCTAAAAATATAGGGTACTATTTTAACGATCTAAGCGCATGGTCTAAAGCGCACGGCGCAGGTGCACTCAGGGCGTTTCCGAATCCACTTTTGCTAGTATAACGACGGGAAAAACGGTCGGCGCTCCCGGCGCGTGGTCTAAAAGAGTTGTCCCTATTCTCTTAATGAGTAATGGGTGTGTTTTGGGGCATAACGTGCAATAAACCAATCAGAGTCTCATCTCCCATTCCCTTTAAGAGCGAGTTGCGCTCGCGCCATGGCGGATTCGCTATTTAAACTGCGGCATTTTAAGGCGCACAGATTGAACGCGTCTCCAGAAAACAAACGGATCTGCTCATGCGCGAGCAAATAGGTAGGCTAATTCTGATATACGCAATGACTATCCATGACATGTATGACATTTTTATATTTATGTAACCTACACAATAATATTCTTTTACACTGTAATCCTTTAATTTTTTAATATTTGGCATGTTTGTGTGCTGCTGCGCACGCGCGTTGTGGACCCGCCCAGAGGCGCATTTTCTACAAACGGGCTCTTTAAATAACAAACAAAATATTGCTCCATTGACTTTAGACTTTAGACCAGGTTTGAGTTGGTCTATGGCGCAGTCTATTTTCAGTTCCTCAAAATAGCAACGCGCCAACAATGCGCCTGAACACACCTCTTTTTTAGACCAGCACGCCCATAGGGCGGACAAATGGGCGCAAATGCATTTGCTATTTAAACAACGCGGCGCAGGACGGGAAAATGAGAACTGCGTCAGGCTGAAACTAGCAAAAACACCGCCGCGCCTTGCGCCTCATTGCGCCGGGTGTATGATAGGGCCCATAATTTTAAGATTTGATGTACATTAAAATTGTACATGCAATACAATTAAGTTCACATTTTCACAAGGGTATGGTTGTTTTTACAAATAATAATAAAAAGAAGTCTGGGATTAAACCATTTGCACAAGGTGACAGAATATATTTAAGACAATAAATTTCCAGTTCCTTTTCTCAATTTACTTTTCAGCAGGTGGACTAACCTCAGATCTTTTAGTTAGAAAATCCTCAACTACTGATTCATTTTAGGGCTACTAGCCTTTAAGTTCAGGCCTAAGTGTGTTCTTATGAATGTAAATGTGTCTGACCTCTGAATGAACTCCATAGTGATGACACATTATCATTGTCTATAGAATTTCCCAAGAGTTTACAAACCAAGAAGCAGCTGGTGGAGTATCTAACTATCATCATCTTCACTGCTTCTGCACAACATGCTGCGGTAAACTTTGGACAGGTAACACACTATAATATTTCTGGAATATTTTGTTGTAAAGTAAAATGAACAGCAAAAGTCCTAGGCTAATATCAGTGTTTTGACACTTTACTCCAGTATGACTGGTGTTCATGGATCCCAAATTCCCCCCCAACCATGCGGAAGCCTCCTCCTACGAAGAAGAGCGAGGTGGATTTGAAGTACATAGTGGAGAGTCTGCCTGATCGAGGACGCTCCTGCTGGCATCTGGGAGCTGTGTGGGCCCTCAGTCAGTTTCAAGAAAATGAGGTCTGAAATAAGTGCATATCTACATGAATACATAAACTCAGGTGTGCTGAGCAATGACAGATACTGAGAAGTATGATTTTTGCAGTTGTTCCTAGGTATGTATCCAGATGAACACTTCATTGAGAAACCTGTGAAGGAGGCCATGGTGAACTTCCGCAAGAAACTTGCAGAAGTGGCTACAGACAACAAGAGCCGGAATGAGGGAAAAAAGCTGCCTTACTACTATCTTTCTCCAGACAGAATCCCGAATAGTGTGGCTGTCTGATTCACCAGTCGCACGGGACCAGAAGTGCTATGCAAGTAGTAGGAAGTGTTTTATCAGAGTGTTTTATGTGTTAGATATTGGAAAAAGAAACTATTTTATATATACAAAGTTTGCCGCAGTCTTAATTGAAAATAATGGTTCTTTATTGGCATCTGCAGTTTCACGAAGAACCTTTAACATCTACAATTCAATTGCACAAAAGATCCTTTATAGTGGAAAAAGGTTTTTTAGATTATTAAAATGTGAGAAAAACAAAGTTTCCTTTAAGAACTGATCACTGAAACGTTTGTTAGGGAACCCAAAATGGTTCTTCACTGTGAAACCACCCTTGTGGAATTTTTATTTTTAAAAGTGCATGTGTAATGTAGAGAAGTTTCATAATTCTGTATAATTTACATTTTTTGAGTAGTAATAATAATAATAATACTATATGCAATAAAGTTGTAGCCAGAAATAATTTCATGCTTTTTTATTATCCTAAAGTCAACATTTTGCATTTTTTTTTTTTTTTTTTTTTTTTTTTTACATTTTACTTTACCCACATGTCAAACAAATGTCAAATGTTATTTTTATATTTATATTTATTTTTATTTTTTCTGCAACATCTTCATTCTTGATCACAAGGTACCCAGCAGGCACAAAACAGGCACACAACGTCATAAGACATTGATATTTGGTTAAATTTTGGTTGCGACGTCGGGTGACGAAAATTCAACGTAAATTCAACGTCTAATGTCAATGTTAAATTGACGTCCAATACCGACGTCAGCTGACGTTGAGATTTTGTTGTTTTTAGGTTGTGCAACCAAAATCCAACGTTAAGTCAACGTCAAATTGACGTCAAATATTGACGTCAAATATTGACGTCAAACCGATTTTCATTTTCAACCAAAATGCAACGTCTGTCCGACGTCATGTCCAACGTCAACCTGACGTTACATAGACGTCTGGTGCCTGCTGGGTAATCTTGCTTGTGTTGAAAATGGCAGATTAACAGATTAAAACAGATTAATTGTTACAATTTACATTTTTTATTTTTATTTTTTTTAGATTGATTATTTACTTTTGAAGTCATGAATGTCTATTAACGTTGGATAAATCATGAGCAGTAAATTGAGAAACACAAGCTTTGCAGTGACTGGAAAAATTGTCTTTGTGAATAAATGGACAACTGTTTACAACAGTCGTCTCATGTTGCCACTGGTTATGGATTAGAGACTATATCAAGTTACTAGGATTCATGGTGGTTTCCTTTTTTTAATTTTTGATTAAAATGATTTATTTTCTCAAGAGCACAGTTTTAGCATTTATTATAAACAGGAGGCTGCTGCAGAAATGATCTGTATTTTACATATTAAAAGACAGCACCTAAAAAAAAATAACCTACATAAATTGGCCTATCACGTCCAATAGCATCAGATCTCCAATCTCTTGTCCAGAGGTTCAGCAGCACCCACACACAAGACCTTGAAAGTGGTTAAAACCAAAAAGAGGAAGTTCTATGAGCAGCTCAGATGGGAACAAGTAGTTTACAATATCTGCTCATTCGTGCAAAAATGAGTTATTGGATGGATGTTCACTACTAGAAAATCCCTAGTCAGCCAACTAACAATCATCTACAGCAATTTCCAGCGGAAAATAAAGATATTATTAACTCAAATTTAGCGTTTCTCATGAAAAATGTGAACCTTTTTTGATTGACAAAGTACTTCCACATTGCATCTTTTATTTTTCCTTTTTTCAAGAGTTTACATTCACTCATTCATGATAATCCATCAAAAACGCACGTTTTTCCTCCACATACACGTTAGAAGTTGGTGTCAGGAAGTGCTGTTTTGAGATCAGTTTAAATCCGCTCTGTTTATGAGCAGCGTCGCTGACTCGCATGAGAAGCTGTTCTCAGATCAGAGGGACGCCGCAGTCAGGTGACTACAATCAGCTGGTTCTCTGCAGACGGAACATGGCCGACCTCTTAAAATACTGAACTGAAGATGAGACGAATGACCGCGATAAACTGCTCTTGACTTCTCTCACTGCTGGATTCGTGAGATTTTGAGGTGAAGGGAAACACTACAGAGGATATTTTATCACAGTACATATATAAGGTAAATCAATACTCCAAGTGACATTAGCAGAGATTCAGACTGTAAGTTGCTAGCACAGCAGCTAGCCTTGCATGACAGCAGGTTTCATACAAATGCATAAAACGGTAAAATATCATAGATAATAACGGATCAAAAGTGGATTCAGGTTTATGTACTTATATTTTTAATCGTTTAGGATTTGAGGAAGGACGAGGTTATCGCCTCATATGATTATGTTTTATTGGCACGTAGTTCTAACGTTTTAACTTTGAAAAGTTTCCTTAGCTAATGATAATACGTGGTTTTGTTTACATTTTATATAATGTATAGCAGTAGCAGCTGTCAGATATAAGTATATAAATGTCTGGATTTAAATAAACTAGCATTCATTTTTTGATCAGCCTTGTGTAAAAGAGATACACATTAGCTTACTTTTAAGAAGAGTACTTATTATAGAAATAATATACTTCAGAAGAATATAATTAGCTTCGAAATGGATGTAATGTTTTCAGATATTTAATTGCATGGTATTTACAACTAAATTAAAATGTATTTCCTTTTTAATTTATACTAAAGAGTGTTTTTTAATCATTTAAGTACGACTTAAGTGCATTTTTATATGTAATTCCATAATTATTTCTATTGTCTTTGAAATATGGTTAACGTGTACTGGTGAATGTAGCGATATGCATTTATGGTAAACTTTAATAAACATTAATGTCATTTCTATTTTAAACTTTTATGTCATGTATGTAAATATAGGTAATTACACGTTTGTAATGATAACGTTGAAATTGAGTACTTTTAAAATCTATTAACATAAAATGTGTAATCAAATAACACACTACAGTAAAAATTATAATCAAGTACTTTACAAGTGCTTTAGTATGTTATAGTCAACATCAAAATAAGTGTACTTTTTTATAGCGTGGTTATTAAAACAGTGATTGAAATGTACAACTTTTAATTTGACACTATTACAAAGTATACTTTTTTAAAATTGTACTGAAGTATCTTAAGTACTTAAACATTCTTGGAAGTATATTCTCTTTAAGTACAATTAAGTAGCTTTTATTTTATAAAAAATTATATTACGTGCACTGCAAGTACAGTTTTTAAAAATGTACTTTTGAGATTTGAAGTACACAGCACAATCAATACAATTAAACATTTCTTTTTCACAAGAGGCAGTCATGATTCCTTTACAAATTTTATTTGAGATATAATCTCATCTATATTATCTTGAGTTATAATGTCTTTCTATCAGTAATATACTCTGGTAAAACTTGTGATCTTCAACAGAGTAAACCAGCATGTCTAATTTCATGGAGAATGGCCCCAGTAATCATAATGTGGAGGCTGAGCAAGTGTGGGAGAGACCCTGGACGCTGGAAGAGATGCAGAAATCCAGCACTAACTGGTCACTGGCAGCAGATTCAGGGGTACGGAGTGGAAAGCATTCGTGTTTCATACTCATACTCAAATTTCAAACTTCCCCAGCTCATATTTTTAATTTTGCTCATATTTTTTTCTGAGAAAAGACACACATGTACAGGTGCATCTCAGTAAATTAGAATGTCGTGGAAAAGTTCATTTATTTCAGTAATTCAACTCAGATTGTGAAACTCGTGTGTTAAATAAATTCAATGCACATAGATTGAAGTAGTTTAAGTCTTTGGTTCTTTTAATTGTGATGCTTTTGGCTCACATTTAACAAAAACCCACCAATTCACTATCTCAACAAATTAGAATACTTCATAAGACCAATAAAAAAACATTTTTAGTGAATTGTTGGCCTTCTGGAAAGTATGTTCATTTACTGTATATGTACTCAATACTTGGTAGGGGCTCCTTTTGCTTTAATTACTGCCTCAATTCGGCGTGGCATGGAGGTGATCAGTTTGTGACACTGCTGAGGTGGTATGGAAGCCCAGGTTTCTTTGACAGTGGCCTTCAGCTCATCTGCATTTTTTGGTCTCTTGTTTCTCATTTTTCTCTTGACAATACCCCATAGATTCTCTATGGGGTTCAGGTCTGGTGAGTTTGCTGGCCAGTCAAGCACACCAACACTATGGTCATTTAATCAACTTTTGGTACTTTTGGCAGTGTGGGCAGGTGCCAAATCCTGCTGGAAAATGAAATCAGCATCTTTAAAAAACTGGTCAGCAGAAGGAAGCATGAAGTGCTCCAAAATTTCTTGGTAAACGGGTGCAGTGACTTTGGTTTTCAAAAAACACAATGGACCAACACCAGCAGATGACATTGCACCCCAAATCATCACAGACTGTGGAAACTTAACACTGGACTTCAAGCAACTTGGGCTATGAGCTTCTGCACCCTTCCTCCAGACTCTAGGACCTTGGTTTCCAAATGAAATACAAAACTTGCTCTCATCTGAAAAGAGGACTTTGGACCACTGGGCAACAGTCCAGTTCTTCTTCTCCTTAGCCCAGGTAAGACGCCTCTGACGTTGTCTGTGGTTCAGGAGTGGCTTAACAAGAGGAATACGACAACTGTAGCCAAATTCCTTGACACTTCTGTGTGTGGTGGCTCTTGATGCCTTGACCCCAGCCTCAGTCCATTCCTTGTGAAGTTCACCCAAATTCTCTGAATCGATTTTGCTTGACAATCCTCATAAGGCTGTGGTTCTCTCGGTTGGTTGTGCATCTTTTTCTTCCACACTTTTTCCTTCCACTGAACTTTCTGTTAACATGCTTGGATACAGCACTCTGTGAACAGCCAGCTTCTTTGGCAAAGAATGTTTGTGGCTTACCCTCCTTGTGAAGGGTGTCAATGATTGTCTTCTGGACAACTGTCAGATCAGCAGTCTTCCCCACGATTGTGTAGACTAGTGAACCAAACTGAGAGACCATTTTGAAGGCTCAGGAAACCTTTGCAGGTGTTTTGAGTTGATTAGCTGATTGGCATGTCACCATATTCTAATTTGTTGAGATAGTGAATTGGTGGTTTTTGTTAAATGTGAGCCAAAATCATCACAATTAAAAGAACCAAAGACTTAAACTACTTCAGTCTGTGTGCACTGAATTTATTTAATACACGAGTTTCACAATTTGAGTTGAATTACTGAAATAAATGAACTTTTCCACGACATTCTAATTTATTGAGATGCACCTGTATAGCGATAAAAGCCAAAATGTTAAATGTTATGGATGAATAGTTACTGAGTAATCTGCTTTTTTGTAGAGGGGTCAAAATGGCAATTTTCACCTGAGATTCAGAGCCAAATTGCGGGGGGCTAAAATGACTTCAGAAAGACTTTTTTCTCCAAAGTTTGCAGGCCTGTAACTCAAAAATTATTAAAGGTATCTTAATGCCCTTTTAGATTTTGGGTCTTAACAAACTTTTCTTTTGGCTCCTTAATTTTTAAGGCCCTATATGTCTTGTTTCCAGAGATATTGGGATCTTAAAATGGCTCCTGGGGTAAATCATTAAATTGTATACATTTTCAGTTGTCAAAAACCAAATGTGGGTCAATTTTGCAAAATTATGATACTTTTCTTTTCTTTTAAAGAGGAATGTCTGAAGAACAAATAATGTTGAAGAAATGTATCTTGTTTCCTTCTGTCAAAACAACTGAATTGAACATAACTGTCCGAGTGCCATAAATATTCTTTTTCCCAAGTTCGCGTCCCTATAACTCAAGAAGTCTTCAAGATATTGCAATATGATTTTAGATTCTAGTTCTTAATAAACTTTTCTTTTGGAATCTTCATTTTCAAGGCCATCATTCAGTCCTAAAGATAGGGGGGTTTCAATGAGGCTCCAGATTGTTGAATATTACCCATTTTCAGCGCTTGAAAACCAAATGTTGGTCACTTTCTGATACTTGTTAGGTAACAAGGTAACAACATGCTATACATGTATGTGTATGTGTGTGTGTGTGTGTGTATATATATATATATATATATATATATATATATATATATATACACACACACACACACACACACACACACACACACACAGTGGGTACGGAAAGTATTCAGACCCCCTTAAATTTTTCACTCTTTGTTATATTGCAGCCATTTGCAAAATCATTTAAGTTAATTTTTTTTCCTCATTAATGTACACAGAGCATCCCATATTGACAGAAAAACACAGAATTGTTGACATTTTTGCAGATTTATTAAAAAAGAAAAACTGAAATATCACATGGTCCTAAGTATTCAGACCCTTTGCTGTGACACTCATATATTTAACTCAGGTGCTGTCCATTTCTTCTGATCGTCCTTGAGATGGTTCTACACCTTCATTTGAGTCCAGCTGTGTTTGATTATACTGATTGGACTTGATTAGAAAAGCCACACACCTGTCTATATAAGACCTTACAGCTCACAGTGCATGTCAGAGCAAATGAGAATCATGAGGTCAAAGGAACTGCCTGAAGAGCTCAGAGACAGAATTGTGGCAAGGCACAGATCTGCCCAAGGTTACAAAAAAATTTCTGCTGCACTTAAGGTTCCTAAGAGCACAGTGGCCTCCATAATCCTTAAATGGAAGACGTTTGGGACGACCAGAACCTTTCCTAGAGCTGGCCGTCCGGCCAAACTGAGCTATCGGGGGAGAAGAGCCTTGGTGAGAGAGGTAAAGAAGAACCCAAAGATCACTGTGGCTGAGCTCCAGAGCTGCAGTTGGGAGATAGGAGAAAGTTGTAGAAAGTCAACCATCACTGCAGCCCTCCACCAGTTGGGGCTTTATGGCAGAGTGGCCCGACGGAAGCCTCTCCTCAGTGCAAGGCACATGAAAGCCCGCATGGAGTTTGCTAAAAAACACCTGAAGGACTCCAAGATGGTGAGAAATAAGATTCTCTGGTCTGATGAGACCAAGATAGAACTTTTTGGCCTTAATTCTAAGCGGTATGTGTGGAGAAAACCAGGCACTGCTCATCACCTGTCCAATACAGTCCCAACAGTGAAGCATGGTGGTGGCAGCATCATGCTGTGGGGGTGTTTTTCAGCTGCAGGGACAGGACGACTGGTTGCAATCGAGGGAAAGATGAATGCGGCCAAGTACAGGGATATCCTGGACGAAAACCTTCTCCAGAGTGCTCAGGACCTCAGACTGGGCCAAAGGTTTACCTTCCAACAAGACAATGACTCTAAGCACACAGCTAAAATAACGAAGGAGTGGCTTCACAACAACTCCGTGACTGTTCTTGAATGGCCCAGCCAGAGCCCTGACTTAAACCCAATTGAGCATCTCTGGAGAGACCTAAAAATGGCTGTCCACCAACGTTTACCATCCAACCTGACAGAACTGGAGAGGATCTGCAAGGAGGAATGGCAGAGGATCCCCAAATCCAGGTGTGAAAAACTTGTTGCATCTTTCCCAAAAAGACTCACGGCTGTATTAGATCAAAAGGGTGCTTCTACTAAATACTGAGCAAAGGGTCTGAACACTTAGGACCATGTGATATTTCAGTTTTTCTTTTTTAATAAATCTGCAAAAATGTCAACAATTCTGTGTTTTTCTGTCAATATGGGGTGCTGTGTGTACATTAATGAGGAAAAAAATGAACTTAAATGATTTTAGTAAATGGCTGCAATATAACAAAGAGTGAAAAATTTAAGGGGGTCTGAATACTTTCCGTACCCACTGTGTGTATATATATATTAGGGCTGCAACAACTAATCGATTATTATCGATAATGAAAATCATCGACAACGATTCTCATTATCGATTAGTTGGGTCTGCCCACAGTGCACGTCCAACTTCAGCCGGTCGCGTCAAATTACAGCACTGAATAACGCATTTCTATGTACAGAATGCATCTAAAAACAGTGGAGGAAACAGAATGAGATGCTGCGGGAGAAGTACATGATCCAAGCTGCACAAAACATGAGAATTCTTTATTTTAAGCTTTAAGTTAATGCATTAGCGTAATGGCTTGCTCCTGTCAGGCGCTTTGACAGATGCGTGTGCGTCCTCAGCGCAAACACTTTCAGTTTACAGTCATATCCTTATCTGTAAATATCACAAATTCACGCGAGCATTTCCATTTTTGTATAAAGTTCCGTCCTGACAATCTGTGTTAAGTTTAAATCTTTACTGAATGAGCGCCGGCGCGTGAACGCGTCAGAGAGGGATTAATATTCAGCGCAGTGCTGAAATATCTGTTGTTGAACATTAAATTAAGGTTTAAAAGTCAACATGTAGTGCACGTATTTTATGAGAGTAGGAACTGAAAAGGGATAACCACGTGTAATTGTCTGAATATAAATATCAGACGCTTCATAGCCGCCTTTTACAGGATAAAGAAATTACAGTAAACGTGACTGTGATCAAAAAGTTGGTTAACACGGAGTTTGTGTTTTTATTCATCTTTATTATCTTTATTATCTTAATTTTTGATGAAGAGATTTAAACAGTGCTTAACAAATTTATTAAAACAAATGTATTTAAGGTTTATAACAAATAATGTAAGCTTTGTGCCACTGCTGCTCTAAACTAACAGTATTGGTGTTTACTAAAATCATTTTTTAGCTGTCTGTATTGGTTAGTCCTCCAATATGCGTAATCTCTTTAGTAACAGTAGGCTATTTCTAATGCTATAATATAATTATTTCTGTTATCTATGAAAGAATGAAAGATCTATGAAAGATTTTTTCAGATGCCCAATTACAGTCAAAAAGTAGCTAAACAATGCCAGCAAGAATGCATGCTGTTATGAAAGGGAGGAGGCTATTTTTTTATTATGTGAATAAATATTTAGTTGTTTCAGTTTGTTATTTGCCCAATAAATGACAATAACATTTTTAGATTTAAACAATTCTTTGACAGATTCCTAAAATATTTGTGTTCCCTTTATGACAGGTGGTCTAATAAATTGTTAAGCACTGTATGTTTTCATAGCATTCAGTTGGCACGTTTGTTTGAAGGACATTGGGCAGAATGTGGAAGTGTTTTTGTCAAAAAAAAATAAGAAGAAAATTTAACTGATTGGGGGCCAACTAATCGATTATCAAAATAATCGTTAGTTACAACCCTAAAAAATATATATATATATATATATATATATATATATATATATATATATATATATAATATATTAGGGCTGTCAATCGATTGAAATATTTAATCGCTATTAATCACATGATTGTCATGAGTTAACTCGCGATTAATCGCAATTTAATCACACATTTTTATCTGTTCTAAATGTACCTTAAATTAATACTTTTCATGTTTTAAATACTCTAATCAACATGGGCAATGACAAATATGGATGCTTTATGCAATATATGTTTATTATTAGTGAAACCATAGTTAACAGAGCCTGAAGATTAGACATGTTTCAAAGATCATAGATGTGTTTCAAAGAACTTGTTCATGTCTATTAGACACATGAAAAAGGAAATACCAAGGTTCCCATTACTTCTCTTTCTTTGCACTGAGCAGTTTGCTTACACAAACCTGTTTACATTTCCGCATGACAGGGCATCTCACTTCTTCTGAACATACAAAATGTACATTTATTATTTATTATTACATTTGTTTGCCTTTCTGTGCCCACATACTGTATTTTGATGCATCTAAATTCTCAATAAAACTGTTTTCATTGATATATTTTACTGTTTCTGTTGTCAGGCAACGGAATGAATATGAAATAGTGACTGAAACGCGACCCATTGGACTAAATAACCAGCTCTCCCTTCCAAGATGTTAATCTGCACAAAAATCCTGATTTATAATCCAGCCATTGTCTGATAAAATCAAATAGACTGTTCATAAGATAAAGACAATAGCTGTGCTGTGATTTCGGCTTTACTTGCATGTTAAATTAGAGAAGCAAGATAATATCTGTTTTAACTGAAAGCGCTGTTCCTCTCATCCGCGTGATGAACAGAGCAGACGCGGAGGGAGGGAGGGAGAGAGAGAGAGAGAGAGAGAGAGAGAGAGAGGGAGAGGTGTGTGCGCAGCTGGAAAGAGAGACCTCGTGCTCGCGCGGCAGTACCGGCGTAAGGTTTGGGCAAACCCTATAAAGTTTGGTCGCTAGGCGCTTTTTGAAAAATAAATAAATAAATAAAATAAATAAAAATATTTGCTAAAGTGGTCTGAAAAGTCGCTAAGTTGGCAACACTGTCAGCATCTCCATCCATTTTCATTTCTCCAGCTATAGTAGTACAGGTTAGGCCACGGGGCAAACAGAAAATGCGCGCTGCGTTAATCACGCGTTAATAAAATTAGTGCCGTTAAAATGAATTTGCGTTAATGCATTATTAACGCGTTAACTGTGACAGCACTAATATATATATATATATATATATATATATATATATATATATATATGCCAGAATATACAGACAACATGCCAGAATTATGCTAGTAACATGCTAATCATGCTAGGGACCTGCTATCAACATGCTATCGTCATGCTAATTATGCAAGTTACATGCTAATTATGCTAGCAACATGATTAGCTACATGCTAACTTCATGCTAATCATGCTAGTTACATGCTAATCATGCTAAAACATGATTAACAATGTGTTAACTACATGCTAATCATGTCAACACCATGCTAATCATGCTAACCATGTTCGCAACATGTTAGCTACATGCTAATCATGTTAACAACATGTTAACCATGCTAGAAACATGCTAGCAACATGTTAAAAATGCTAGAAACATGATTAGCAACATGCTAACTGCATGCTAATCATGCTAGCAACATGCAGATTTTCTTATTTATCTAAATTTTCAAACTTCAAGCTTTTACAGCTGCTTTAAACTTTCAGGCTAGGCTTTCTCGAGCCAACGTAAAGTTTGTCTTGACAAACTTTTTTTATCTAGTTGTATTTAAAGCAGAATATCTGAAGAATTCGTCAGATTATGAATGACCAGAATTAATTGATAACTCTAGGTAAAGTATGAACAGTGTGAAATGTAAAATACGATTACTCAGGATCACATTTACCTGGGGCTTAGAATTACCCAGTGTTAATTATTTCAAGTTTGAGATATCTTAAATGTTTGAGGTACTATCAGTGCCAAATATGCCCTTTAGCAGTACATACTACTTAATCTGATGAAGCTTCACATTATATAACAATAAACAAGAAGAAATTCTAATAATTAATCCAGATGAGGAAAAATCTTGGTTTATTGATGTGAATGCAATGTGTGGTAAAAGCAGCCACTTTTCCCTAGGAGGCATGGGATTTGTTTCAAACATTACAATATTGCATATCTGAACTCTTGGTAGCTTCAGAAGCTGTTAAAATGAACAAAATCCCTTCTTCAAAATATCCCTGAAACTGATTCAAATATAGAATCTTACTGAAAGAAAGGTAATGTGCCTCAGCTTGTCCATTTCAGTGTATTTTAAGCACTCCGACAGGTATGTTTTATACATATTGTTTTGATAGAGGGAAACAAGATACAATTATAATTTCAAAATTATTTATTCTTCAGACATTGTTCTTTAAATTAAAGTTTAGACTGTATACAAAGTGACCAACATTTGGTTTTTAAGCGCTGAAAATGGGTAATATTCAACAATCTGGAGCCTCATTGAAACCCCCCTATCTTTAGGACTGAATGATGTAAGGCCTTGACAATGAAGATTCCAAAAGAAAAGTTTTTTAAGAACTATAATCTAAAATCATATTGCAATATCTTAAAAACTTCTTGAGTTATAGGGACGCAAACTTGGGAAAAATAATATTTATGGCACTCGGACAGTTATGTTCAATGCAATTGTTTTGACAGAAGGAAACAAGATACATTTCTAGTTTCAACATTATTTGTTCTTCAGACATTCCTCTTTAAAAGAAAAGAAGTGTCATAATTTTTGCAAATTGACCCACATTTGGTTTTTGACCACTAAAAATGTGTACAATTTAACAATTTACTCCTGGAGCCATATTAAAATTCCAATATCTCTGGAACTGAACAATATAGGGCCTTAAAAATGAAGACATCAAAAGAAAAGCTTGTTAAGACCCCAAATCTAAAAGGCCATTAAGATATCTTTAATACTTTTTGAGTTACAGGCCTGCAAACTTTGGAGAAAAAACTTGAAAAGTGCTCTTTCCCCATATTTGAACGGTCACCATTGGCACATAATGCAACAAAGATTGCTAAAGTCAACAGATTTTACTAATAGACCTGCCAATCTCTGTGTAAAAGTAACATTATGATGCTGCCATCTTTCTGAAGTCATTTTAGCCCCCCTGCAATTTGGCTCTGAATCTCAGGAGAAAATTGCCATTTTGAACCTCCTCTACAAAAAAGTGGATTACTCAGTAAATATTCATCCTTGACATTTAATATTTTGGCTTTCATCACTAAACATATTTTTTCTGAAGAAAGATAAACATGATCAACATCAAAAATTTGAGCCGGGGACCTCTGGTTGAGTTGACACGGAATGACCCTATTGTATGCGCTTGCCGCTGTGTTTTACAGACTGAATGTTTATTTGTATCTCTGCAGTTGTTTCTTTTCCTGCAAGACTTCTCTCAAAGGATGTTGTCAAAGACACATGAGATTGAGAAACAGTTGGACGGTCTTATCCAGGACACTAAAGCCACAGACAGCCGCCTACACACAGTGTTTAACGACTTCCTCATGCTGTCCAACACACAGTTCATTGAAAACGTATGTATTTTTTTTCAACATTTTAGCTAAATGAGAATTCACTTTGTATGTAGATGCAAAGCAGATCAAGTTCTAAACTGAAACAACACTGACATATCACACTTGTCCTGTGATAATATAGGGGAGAGTTTGTCAGCTTTTGATATTTTTACATTTTCTGTTCAAATTTCCTCCTTTGAGATTCAAAGTGGCCCAACTGTAAATTCTTCATTGAGCATTTTTCTCACCTCATATTGAGAAGACTGTGATATTTGATAAATTTCAAGAAAAAATAAGGGTGTAAACACGAACAAACACTGTTTATTGTGATATCTGATGTAGTGTTTTTTATTCATTAGAGGGTTTACGATGAAGAGGTGGAAGACTCTGCACCAAAGCCAGAAACCCTTGAGAAACAGCCTGAACAGGTAGTGTTTGGGAATGTTTCTCTGTTTTTTTGGTTTTTTTTTGGGTCGTTTCTGTGATTTCATATAGTGCATTATTATGAAAATTTGCCTGATAATGGTTTCAAGCATTTCTATCATACTGTATATGAAGGAGAAGACAAGGGAACAGAAAGAAGCAGAACTAATTCCCAAAGTCCAAGAGGCCGTCAACTATGGTCTGAAGGTCCTGGAATCTGCTTTCGAACAGCTGGACATTAAAGCAGGAAACTCAGACTCTGAGGATGAGGAGACTCTGGAAAAAGTAGAGCCCATTTTGGAAGCAAAGGTATATGCTTCCCTACAGCCCTTGAGTACTTATTTGATTATCAGACAGTTATTATATATAATTAGTGGCTTTGGGGTTAGTGGTGTTAAAGGGGTGGTTGACAGATTTTTTTCTAGGCTTGATTGTGTTTATGGGGTGCAGTCTAACATGTTCATACTTTGTTTTTTAAAAAACGCATTATTTTTCACATAATTTACCTTTATTCTACACCGCTCTGTCCCTTCTCTGATAAACGCGCTGGTCATTTCCTGCTTTTATGAAGCCCCTCCCTCAGAAATACGCAGTGGGCTGAGATTGGTTAGTTGGTCCAGTGTGTTGTGATTGGCTAAACCGCCTGTAGTGCGCGTCTAAATGTCCCCCCCTCACCTCAGCGGCATGTGCTCTGGTTGTATTGTAAACAATGGTGTCGTCAATATTGCTTATCAATTTGAGCCCGATTGAGACGCAGAGGATATTAGTGAAGAGGATCACGCAGACCATGTACAAGCACGGCTCTTAATGGTATGTTCGTTTGTTGTAATCTCATACTTTTAGATACTCTGTTGTTTGTAAATGCTATTACTTCTGTTAGCTTTTAATATGCGGTTTTATCCTGATTAAAGCTTTAATACAGAATGGCAACCGCACGCGCGTCCATGTGTAACACTTCTCATAGCTATGTGAAAATAAGTGTATAAATGGAGCCGTTCATTGTTGGAGTCGAGCTGATGATCTGAATGAGAGAGAGAGATGCAGAGCGTGTGCAGAGAAGGGCGACGCGAGGAACAGGATTGAGATCCGCTGCTTTAGAACATTGGTTTTGAAACTTGTGAATCCATTAGAATCGTTAGAAGACAGAATCGCGATTCATATATGAATAGATTTTTACGTGCACCCTAGTTTTCTTTCTCTTCTCTAAAGCAGCGCAGCATGGCCTCGACCCCTTTGCTGCGTGTTCCCGGGGGTGGGGTTTATCTGGGTTCATGACGTAACGGACACGGGAAGTAACTCGTTGTAGTCCCTACGAACCGTTTTTGTAGGCATTAGACTGCCAGAATTTTAAAAGACGATATCTCAGTTTGCAGATATTGTTTATGCTCAAACAGCAGCATTGCACACTAACTAACGTTAAAAAAGTGAAATCGCAATCAACCACCCCTTTAAAATATGCAAAAAAATCTCGAAAACTCACATTGAAAGAGGGAACTGAGCCATGTCAATGAGTACATCTTCACTGCTTTTTGTACCTAAATGTATTTTTATTGGTAGGACCTGTATGTGGACAGGCCTTTGCCTTACTTGATCGGTTCCCAAGCATTTATGGATCAGGAGGATGTTGGCTTGGGCGATCTGTCCAGCGATGGTGAGATTTCAGATTCATAATCTATATGAATGATTTTCTTCGTCTTGTTTTAGGTTGCTTTTA
Organism: Spinibarbus caldwelli; assembly: GCA_039654775.1. Classification (NCBI taxonomy): domain Eukaryota; kingdom Metazoa; phylum Chordata; class Actinopteri; order Cypriniformes; family Cyprinidae; genus Spinibarbus; species Spinibarbus caldwelli. The sequence continues at coordinate 22,669,738 of CM077242.1, forward strand.
AGTCGTGTGTATTTGGTGTGTTTTATAGAAATGTCTATCGGGAGTGGCAGAGACAGTGTCATTGAGAGTGATGTTGAAGAAGGTGATGAGGTGAGAGATAATGATATGCACATTTACATGAATTCTGTTGTTAATGTTTTAAGAACAATGAAAAAAAAAATTGTTTTATTTATTGAATTCGTTTTTTAATTTCAAAAACATTATACCCAATTTTTTTTGAAAACATTTAAAAAATGTATGTATAATCCTCCATTTGGTTTCTATTCCAAAAGCAGTCAGATGAATACTCTGACCAGGATGAGGAAGTCCATGGCAACTTTAAGAAAGTAAGACTTTAAAAAAAATCCTGTTGTACTACTCTGGTGGTTTATATACATGACAAATTGACACCATATAAGGATGTAATGCATAAAGTAAAGGATATATGTGAAATATTTAACCAGGTGCTTTTATAGCGGTGTAGATTATATTTTATAGATGTGTGATGATGCCACATGTAAAATAAAGTGGGTTATAAAACAAAAACAGACCAATATTGTCAGATTTACTTAAACAATCTTTTAAAAGGTTTTCATGTGCATTAATAGAGAAAGAAATTGGAAAAAAAAACTATTTCATCTAAATGTGAAAGATAAACGTACATCACTGACCAGGGACATTTCTAATTAGCATATTATAGATATAAATATAGATTTAAAATGTATGTTTATATATATATATATATATATATATATATATATATATATATATATATATATATATATATATATATATATATATATATATATATATATTATTGTTATTAAAAGTGTTATTTTTGATATTTATTTATTTAAAAATGTCAGTTTCTTTTAAAAAAATGTAATTAGAAATGTAGTCAATTATACTTTTGATAAAGCCTTGTTAAATCAATTAAAAAAAAAAAAAAAACATTTTACATTAAGTGCACCATATATAGATTGCTGTAATTCTGGTCAAACATTCATTTGTTCATCCCATAGAAGCCATCTGTTGCTAGTTATGATGATGCTGATGAAGAGAATGAAGATGAAGATTCTGACATATTTGGAGGGTCTGATAAGGATGAAGATGAGCTCAAAAAGGTTAATAGCTTTGTATTTTCTTAGCACCTCTTGACATACTTAGCAAATTAGTATTATGAGACGCGTTATCTTACTAAAATGTGCAAACTAAAACTTAACATTAGATTTCCTGCATCCCATGTCTTTCAGGACACTGGTCTGCCATCCTTTGCTGATGAACTAGCAGCCAGAATCAAGGGAGAGACTCCAAATAAGCCAGAAGCAGATCGCACATGTATGGTCACGAACAACATATGAATTTAATTGTTTTATTGTTTAACACCTTTTCATCTTTCCATTCAGTTAAGTTTATCTGTGTGCATGCACTTGTTTGTTCTCAAGCATTGTCATCAGGGCCATCCATCACCCAGAAGAAGAGTAAAACAAAGAAAGAGTCAAAACCTCTGGGTATGAGCGACTGTGTGTTTACTTCATATAGCGTGTGCTTATCAGATCATGCTGCCAAATAAATGCACACTAACTTTCGAAAGTCTGGGGTCAGTATTTTTTTTCAGGGTTCTCGAAAGAAGTCTCTTATGATCACCAGGGCTTCATTTATTTGAATAAAAATATAGTGTAAACATTTTACTATTTATTTTACTATTTTAATATATTTTCATTTTTTTCTTGTCATAGCAAAGCTTTAATGCACAAATTGAATGTATTCTTTCGTATTAAAGTATTAAATTCAAAAATAAATAATAATACTGACTCCAAACTTTTATATGGTAGTGTATGTACATATAAGAGAGCAGATTACTGTATATGCATTGTTTTATTGAAAACAACTACACCGTTATTTAGCGTTTTTGAAGCTTCTGGTATAGTTGTATCATAATTTCTTTCAGAAATTGAAGGAAATTGTAGGATATACTGTAGCTAGTAAAATAATTGCCATATATTTTATGTATATGTAACTACAGTGGAGGATGACCAGGATGAGATGTTCAAACCACCAACAATGGAAGATGAGGAATATTCTCCATTCGGTGGAAAGGGTGGACTTTTTAGTGGAGGCAAAGGCCTGTTTGATGATGACGATGAGGTTGGTAAATAATAATGTAGCATCATACAAAAGCATACAAGTACATCTAGAAAAAGATATGGTAGTAATCTGAAAGTCAGTTCATAATATTTGTTCCTCAGGGAGATCTGTTTTCTGATGCACCCAAAACCGAGCCGATGGAAAAGAAAAAGACTGTCATCCAGGCAACAGGTAAGACTTTGTTATTGTCACTCTTCTCAGACCTAATTCTGTTGCCCATTTAAAGTCAGATATAGACCAGTCCTACTTGATAATTCAAATTTAGGATGTAAGCTCACATTCAGATGCATAGAACCAAGTCCTGCCCTACATTATTTTTTATTTTTCAATAATCCATTGATGTACATCTCAGTATAGAAGAAAATATCTGTCACTACTTCTGTTACATCATAACTTTAATACTGATTGGTCATTTGGGCAATACTGTAATCAAATATGATCCATTGTTCCAGCCAACCGATTTCCTGCTTTTACTCTGCAATCTTTCTTCTCACAAAAAATAATTAAAATGAATTTAAATTTATTTCAGTTTACTTATGTATTTTGTAAAATGCCTTTTAAAATAATAACTCTTACTGAAAAAAAAACTCATACTAAAAAAAAAAAATAAAAAGTGTATTTATGTTTTATAAATAGCCATTTAACAAGCATTGTCAGAATCTTTTTTTTTTTTTTTACTATAATGACTCGATGGCTGTACATGATCATTTTCTTTCTTACTCTTTGTACATTCTGAAACCCACCTAAAACTCATTTACATACTTGACATCTTATCTTTTTCATTGCTTTTGTAGAGCCCCCTAAAACTAAGAAAATACCCACTGGCGCTGTCTCCATCTTTCCTGGTAAGCATTAACTGCATTCAATTTGCATACTCGTACACTGTTTTACATAAAAGTTTTCTGTAGTAACTAATGAGTAAGATATTTTCATGCCCCTTACCCACAGAAAACAAACTTTTTGGCTCACCAAATGATTCAGACTCACTAGAGAGCAAAGGCAGTAAGAGTCCAGTGAAGCCCAAAGTGCAGGCAGCTCCAAAGCGTGCCTCGGTGGGAGGTGGGCTGTTTGATGATGATGATGACGATGATTACTTCTTCAGTGGAAAGACGCCTAACAAATCCACCCCTGGTAAATATTTAACATTTGCCCTGCGGTATGACAACTGACTGTCTTTTTGGGAAAACTTAAATGTGTGTCTTTTTGATCAGGACAAGAGAAGCAAATGCCAAAGAAGGCTGTAGACCTGTTTGGAAAAGCTGATGAGGAGGATGATGATGATGATGAAGGCGGAGCAATGTTCAGTGGGAAAGCCAGTGCAGTTCTTCCTCAACAGGACAAAAGAGTCGAGGGGGAGGAGGAGACACGTCCTCCAGAGAAAAAGGTCTGCTTTTTATCATTATTTCATCATTATTTCGTTATGATTGTTGTTGTTGGTTATATACTGAATGAGTTTGCTTGCAGCCTCCTGTTGGCGCCGTTTCAGTGTTTGGGCCCGGCACTAAAAATATACTGGAGGGTCTGAAGAAACGCCGGCCTTCCACCAGTGAAGAGTCTGCCAAGTCTGAAGAGGTAGAAAACTTTCAGTCTCTCTGTTGTATTAATACCTGCTGTGTTAATTATTTATTATTTTTGTATTGTTTCTGCAGAGTGAACCTCCACCTGAAGCAGTCAAATCTGCACTGGGAGCATCTGAGAAAACACATAGCAAGAGTCTGTTCTCAGACGATGAAGACTCACAAGTACGTCACTTTTCTGATACAGAGAGCCTGTTCTCAGTTTTCCTGTCTATTTAAATTAGTGCTGTGCCATTTGTTTAATATTCAAGTATTTTTTGCAGTGATTTCTCTGGCGATACAAAATTAAGCAACACTGTGAATATTACAGCAATTACATAGTATAATATATTAATAATTTTAACTTCGTATAGTATATTAGTAAATTTCCTAAAGATTCAGTAGACTAGTTTTGTACCCACTTCTTGTCTCATGAATGACAAATATTAATGTTTAGTATAAAGACATTTTGCAGGCAAATAAAGGTTTGATTAGTTTCTGTTTATGTAATTACTGAAAAATATTATTCAAATTGATAACTGATGTTTTAGGGTAATAATTTTGAGATAAATATTAATGGGATAGTTCACCCAAAAATGAAAATTTTGTCATCACTTACTCACCTTCATGTCATTCCAAACCTGTACATAAAAGAAGATATTTTGAAGAATGCTGGTAATCAAACAGTTGATGGTCCCCATTGACTTCCATAGTATTTCTTTCCCTACTATTGAAGTCAATGGGGACCAACAACCGTTTGGTATTTCAAAATTCTTCAAAATATCTTCTTTTATGATCATAAGAAAGATGACACGAGGATGAGTAAATGATGACAGCATTTTCATTTTTGGGTGAACTATTCCTTTAAAATGTACATCTAGACAATATTCAAAATACTTGTTTTAGTTACATCACTCAACCTTAATTACAAACTGACTTCTGATACTTGTCTTTGATGTATTTGCTGTTCTGGATCTTGCTTGTTTTAAAGCTATTCACAAGTGAGACTGCAAGTAAATCAAAGCCTACAACTCAGAACAAATCCAATAAATCTCCGCTCTCAATATTTGATGATGAAGAAGAAGAGGTGATGTTAAGCAAGCTTAATTTAAAGAGATAGTAATCTAGATATATTTTATTCTATTCAGTGATTTTCAACAAGTCTGTTTTAATTTTTTAGGACCTTTTTTCACCAACAACAAAGTCCAAGTCAGTTCAGGCCAAAAAAACATCTCTACAACCCAAGAAACCTGTATCCAGTTCACTCTTCAGCGATGATGAGGTATTTGTGTGTTTAATGCAGAGTAAACCAATTACAATACAGTCAACACAATTGTAAAAAATACTGTACAGAGTAATATGTTGCAATACAAAATGGTTATATGAAATTGTCTGTAACACTTTAGTATAGGGACCAATTCTCACTATTACTTAGTTGCTTGTTAGCAGGCCTATCATTAACATATTGGCTGTTTATTAGTACTTATAAAGCACATATTCTGCATGACCATATTCTACATCCCTAATCCTACCCAATACCTAAACTTAACAACTACCTTACTAACTATTAGTAAGCAGCAAATTAGGAGTTTGAGGCAAAAGTTAATGGTTTGTTAATAGCCAGAATTGGTCCTTAAAATAAAGTGAGACAAAATTGTCATTTTATTTTGATAGCATTTTTATTTTGTTCAGTCGATGATGCATGCTGATATCACATGACATGGCACAACATTTGCTTGTCTGTATATTAGGATCAGTGGATGAGCTCCAAGCCCAGCAAAGAGAGCCCGGAAGTGAAGCCCAGCGGAATGAAGTCGAGTGTTAGCGCCCCCTCTAGGCTACCCAGTGTCAAAGCACCACAGAAAGATGGCCTGTTTGTTGATGATGATTTGTTTGCAGCCACAATTGAGTCAAGGTTTGTGGATCTGTGATCAGTTAATGTACCAAAGTAGTGAGAGAAACAATAAATCATTATGCTGTAAATTTTTTTTGTCTGTCCTCGCAGTAAGAAGTCATCTCAGAGAGTATCTCTCTTGTTTGAGGATGAAGATGATGATGAGGACAAAGAACCTCTTTTTGGCTTCAAAACACCTGCAAATAAAGCTCCTTCTGAAGCGAAGGTAAATATGGCTTGAGTGTCCATGTACTTGTTGGGCTACTTTACAGAATTTTGATCTTTAAGACTTTTAATGTTTTTGAAAGAAGTATTATATGCTCACCAAAGGCTGCATTTCATAGTAATATTGTGAAATATTATTACAATGGAATATATATATATATATATATATCTGTTTTTATATATTATAAAATGGAATTTATTTGGCATCATTAATCCAGTTTTTAGTGTCATATGATCCTTCAGAAATCATTCTAATATGATGATTTGCTGCTCAGGAAACATTTCTGATTATTATCAATGTTGAAAACAGTTGTTCTGCAATTATTCATTGATTGAAATAAAAAGTTCAAAAGAACAGCATTTATTTGAAATCTTATATCATTAAACATGTCTTTACTGACACTTTTGATAAATTTAATGTGTTCTTATTAAATAAAGTATTAATTTCTTAAAAAAAAAATCTTACTGGCCCAAAACGTTTGAGTGGTAGTGTATGTTTCCAATCATTCATTATGAATTATTTGACATACTTCTTTTTTTGCGTAGCAGCTACATCATTAATGTCGGTCACTTTTAATTTACCGTGTTTTTGTTAGTAGCTAAAAAAAAGCTTTGTGTTTCAGGTTTCTGGTGCTCCCTCTCTGTTTGAATCTACGGAGGAGGAGAATGCACCTAATGTAGCAAAAGACAAGATAGCAGAGGAGAAGAAGCCTGTGGAGAAGAAGCCAGTGAAATCCATTCCACCCTCTGAAGACAGCACTGAGATTAAGAAGAAGCCAGTAGGAGCAGTAAGCCTTTTTGGTGGGATTGATGTATTAGCAGACAAGCAAGACACAAGTAAAGTGAGTAAAATGTTTACAAAATAATAAAAAAATAATTTATGCTATTTACACATAGCATAAAAAGGCAATAAACATTGACAATTATGGTTTACACTTAAATATATGCTTACAAAAAAGGGTTAGAGAACTGGGGGATTGTCTATTCCACAGAAACATACTAAGACTCAAGAGGAGATTGCTGATGGTGACGCGCTGCAAAAGGAGGGCCCTCCGCCCATGGAGAGTAAGGGGACCAAGGCCAAGAAAACAGCACTGAGTCTTTTTGATGATGATGATGATGATGATGATGACAATGATGATGAAGATATGAACACTGATGAAATAATTCCTGCCCCTAAAACATCCAAATCAACAGAAAAGAATGCACTAAAGGTTAGTTGTTTCAGATTCACAGTGCTGTGAGCTATGAATTTAAGTAGATTATTTAATGTTATTTATTGATTTTGCTTGTGGTCTCAGGATCATGGGCCCCGAATGAAGAGCACAGGTGTGTTCCAAGATGAGGAACTACTTTTCAGTCACACGCAACAGAGGGACAACGATCCTGATGTAGACCTTTTTGCCACATCTCCTAAACCATCTGTAAGTCTATGCTATGATGAACTATATTGTAATTTTATCTACACTGCTTTTAGACTTTACCTTCTTAGACTTTTCCACTTCATGGTGACACAGAGGTTACTTACTGATGGAGGTATTTTCATTTTACAGGTGCCGTCTCAGAGCTCTGTAAAATCAGTTGTCCCCACACTGTTCGGGGATGATGAAGACGATGACCTCTTCAGTTCAGCAAAGCCTAAAGCTCCTCCGGTACTGTTTGTTTCCCAACTTGTACATGTTTTGTGTGTTTTTTTTTTTTTTTTACGTAAAAGCTAATACTTGTACTATATTATCCACATACAGAAAGTACCTGAGAAGCCCAGCAAGCCTAAAATAAATGAAATGGACAAATCAACACTGACCTCAAGCAAGGTATACTCAGAAATAAATCTGCTTTAATTCATCTTAATACAACAGAATATTTTTGTGAAAACCATTGTTTACCTGTAGAGAATAGAGATTAAAACAATTAAAATTAAACATTTTATTTTATACTACGGGGCCGTTGAAAGCTTGAATCTGATTGGCTGACGAACGTTCTAAGGTGTGCAATTATTTTCAGGGAAACTCACGGAGAATGTAGTTCCAGGCAGCTCTTGACCGCATTACATGACCATATCACTTCGCCAAATTATTTCTGTTATTTCAAAGGTCTTACAGCAGCAAAATAACCAAAACACACAACGACACTGGCCAAACAAATAAATATAGTAAACAAAAGGATAAAAATGACAGATCATGTCCATGTTTTTGCCACAAAATTACGCTTTATGTACGGAAAGCAAATACTCTATCTCTCCCGCTCTCTTTCCCTCACAGACCGCACATACATAACAGTTACAGTTTGCACACACACTAACATACATCGCGCTGATGTTGTTAGCGCTACTCTGACGATTTTATCAGTAGTTTAACAAGTTAAAAACTACATGACTTCTCACAAGCGAGGTAACAACAACGGCGCTGTCCGTGAAGAAAGTTTCACTATAACTAGAGACATATGCTGAACAATATTGAGAGACACACAGAGGTAATCTCTCTCTCTCTCTCTCTCTCTCTCTCTCTTTCTCTCTCTCTCTCTCTCTCTCTCTCTCGCTCTCTCTCTCGCTCTCTCTCTCATAACTTAGTTATTAACTGTATTAACTGAATTAATCTGCTATCAACGGTTCAGTTCTCCGGTACTAGGTTTAAAATGACGTTTTAGAATTAGCAACGGAGGCGTTGGATGAGATGCGGAAGAAATAATCCTACTCACAATAGCGATTTAAGTAGAAAAACCAGACGAATGCTTCCGCTTCATGTCGTGGCCGCATCACAGCCCGTCGTCAATTATTCCTTACATAATTCAACGGCCCATCGTCAATTATTATTTTCTTATTTTATTTACCACATATAAAACATTATTTGTGACATTTCCAGAACCTGTTAAAGTGGCTATTGGTTTTTATTGTTTGACTTGTATGTAATTAATATTATTTAATCGCACAGGAGCCTACAAGCCCTCTAAAATCTAAAAAAACCTCCTCAAGGATTGGAGAACTTCAAGTAATGTTTTTACAAAATAAAATCTCTATACTTCCATTTCTCTCATTGTGAAAACAATCTTGCTTTTCATTGAGCTGAGTTTTATGACACACCAATGCCTGTCAACAATCTGTTAAAAATCTATAATGTATGTCTGCAAAACCATATACTGTATGTATGTGTATATATATATATATATATATATATATATATATATTCTTGTCTGTTAACATTTTTACTGTTTTTACTGTAGCTTTGCCATAACATTGTTTCTCTCTATGCCAATGCTGTAAACCATTACTGCACCAATAGGAATCCACTTGATGCAGCTAGCAATGTGCTGTTTACAATGTTTGCAAGGCAGCAGTGTATTTATATTTACCACATAACCAAAAATTATGACATTGACCTAAAATCTGCATACTGAATTGTGATTTCTTTCTTGCATTAATTTAAACAGGCATCTTGACTTATTGACACAGACCTAAAACCTAGATTTCACCCTATTCACTATTCTGTTGCTGCCTTGCATGCATGACCATGTCCTGCAGGAAATGCAAATCTAGTGTACTTCTAAAATAGTATAAACCAGTCTCTCTCTGATCTTGGCATGTGAGCAATAGGTACTGGCTGTATTGATTTTAAGTTTTGTCACAGATTTAAAGACCTGTTTGTTTCTTTCAGGCTAGCTTAGCTGTCAACCCTGCCAGCCTTCTGCCAGGCGCAGTGCCACGGATTCCAGGAGCTGTCAGCGTAATCCCTGGCCTGGCACCCGCTTCCCTCCCTGCAGCTGCCAGGCCTCTGCCAGCTACCGATACGATCCCTGATCATCAGCCCTCCAGTGAGGGAGGGGTGAGCTTTGACTCGCCCGCTCAGGTCAGCACGCTACAGAATGCTAACAAGGTAGGTCAGACTGCAGTATGTATGTTTTATAGATGTCACAAAATATTGGTTGTGTGCCATTGCAATGAAGACTGCTGCTATTGATATAGTGTAGTGTTAATTTAACATCCTGTTCTTTTCATTTGACTATTTATTTTAACGTCCAATTCTCGCTTTTAACAAATACTACGACTTTTGCCTCAATAAACTCCTAATATGCTGCTTATTAATAGTTAGTAAGGTAGTTGTTAAGTTTAGATATTGGGTAGGATTAGGGATGCAGAATATGGCGATGCAGAATATGTGCTGTATAAGTACTAATAAACATCCAATATGTTAATAATAGGCATGCAATATGTTAATAATAAGCAACTAGTTAATAGTGAGAACTGGTCCCTATACTAAAGTGTTACCGAATTTTAGTCTAGTTTTAGTCAATGAAGACTTACAAGACAATGAAGTCATATTGTGGTCATGCTGCATAATGGTTTAACTGATAATAACAATTATTTTGCTCAGAATTATAATCGTGATTACTGATCATTATTGTTATCTTTTGAGAAACTTCATCAGAATTATTGCACTTTCACCTATAAGCACAAATCAAGAAATTGTCAACTCCTATACATGGTTTATTCTCATCATGGTTTATTCTCATAGTTTCCTGATTACATTCTTATTTAAAGTCACTCTCTACATTGTGAAAATGGGTAAAACCTTTTCTCAAAAGCTTATAAAGTGAAATTTTCAATATTTATATTATTCCAAATTATAATCATGTTTTTATAATAAAACAAACAAAAATTACTCTGTATTATGGCAGAGAGGTTGTGTAAGTACATTTATTCAGGAATCCCAATCACAAACAATATATTCAAGATCCATGATTTATTACAGTTCGTCACTGGGAAAGTTTGGCAGTCTATATTTCTATACGTTTATATTTTTTTCTCCATTTTTGGTTTAAGAAAATATAGACATATTTTGGATATAGAGAGTTTTTAATTTTTACTGCATTTGTAGTTTTTACTACATTTTAGTCTTGTCTTTTTTCAACAAAGGTATTGCATGTAGATATAGTCACAGCTAGTGTTTAATGATGTTGGTGTCATCTCTCGTCTCGTCCTGTCTTAGTCATGGAAAAAAGTTTTCAGTGAATATTTTTCTTTATAGTTTTCATTAACAAAATTAACACTAGTAGAATGTCAAGTCAATGGCTTTTTTCTCCTGCAGGGTAGGGCTAAAGGCGCAGTGCGGCGGCGACCGCAGACAAGGGCAGCAAGACATTTTGCATCACAGCAATCTGAGGAAGCTGTTGGAGAAAGCACCTCTATACAAGCTGATGAACCAGTTATGGCTGCTTCTCTCCCTACCTTTAACCCAGTTTCAGTGCGACCCTCAGCGCTCAGCACCCCTGCTCCTGCCAAGAACCCAGATGAAGCAGTCAGGCCAAAGAGATTTCTCGATTCTGGAGATGATCTGTTTGATTCAGATGATCTCTTTGCCACAAAGCCTGTTCCCTCTTCAAAACACAAAGCAAAGACCCCTGAGGAAGGCCATAAGAAAGCCTCCAAGACAGAGGCCGTCATAGCTTCAAAGAAAGACCAGGCTTCATCTATTTTTGAGAGCCATGAGGATGATCTTTTTGCCACAGTGAAACAGAAGCCTGTCCAGAAAGGCAAACAAATGTCCTTCCTAGAAGATGACGATGATGATATTTTTGGAGCAGGAAAGCGTAAAAGTGCAGATAGTAAAAACTCCAAAGCAGAAGCCAGCTCTGCAAAACCAGACATTTTCCAGGTAAATATCACACATTCTTTAAGTTTGGTATACAGATCAGATCAATGGGGTAGTAGGAAGTGGTATGACTGATTTTTGTTTTCCTATTGACTGTAAAATAAATGTTTACAGGATGAAATAAAAGAACCTCCCAAGGCCCAGAAGAAGTCCAAGGAAGTGTCATTGGATGCAAGTTTGTTTGATGATGTTGATATTTTTGCTGATTTGACTGGCACTACAAAGCCAAAGGAGAAGAAAGCAAAGAAGAAATTGGAGACAAAATCTATATTCGACGATGACATGGGTTAGTTATCGCTGCAAAACACTCTTCACTATGATTCTTAACAGTGGCCTCGTGTATAAAACTGTGTGTAAATTTCATCCTAAAAGTGATAAAAACAGATTTTGCTCATGCACAAAAGTGTTCAGATTTGTAAAAATAGGTGTATCCTCCCCAAAATAACCATATATGGAGACTACGACACTTCGTTTTCCTATGCATAACCTCGCCTGCATATAATTTCCATATGCATATTACCATCCATGTGATGCTGCCATGTTTAACGGTTCAAGACTCTAGGAAAACATGAGATATGGAATGTAAATCTTGTTTGTTGTCACAATACATAAAATTCATTCACAATTATACTTTTTTTTTGAACAAAAGAATCAAACAAACAAAAATCCTTAAAATAAAATACATTTCCCAAAGTTATCTACTTTATAGATAATAATTCTCATTCATTCCCATTTGCAAAATATTTTTAATTGTTTTTAACAAACCACATTTATTTAGATTTGCCTATAAAGTTAACATATACAGTATTTAGGATTTTTACAAAAATAAATCTTACCGATTCCCTCATTCTGTCCTTCAAATATATATGGTGTTTTTCATAATGTTAGGAAGACCAGAGAAGGGAAGGGCTTATCAAAAGCTACTCTCTGTCAATGAGTTCTTCATTAATGGGAGTTTAAAATCATTCTGTTTACTTCACTCACGTCAGTAAATGAGTCTATAGTGTGTTGACGGTGTGCACATATTTGCACCAAGTTTATTTTCTTAATAAATCCTGAAATGTGCCTGGAAATTTGCCTATGCATGAAATGGGCATTTAAATATCCATACACAATTTTCCACATATGCATATCATGATTTATACATGAGGCCCCAGGTCATTTTAATTATTTTATGAACATTGGTTTAGAAGGTAAATGTGCTCAACAATAAAAACACACTCACAAATGCTTACTGGTATCTGCTTTTTGCTCTCACCTCACAGATGATATCTTCTCGACTGGGACTACGAAACCAACGGTGAAGCCGTCCTCCAAGTCTAAGAAGAACCAGCCCGCCCAGGATCCCATATCAGCTGTGGAAACGGGCAGCAATATTTTCGATGATCCCTTGAATGCGTTTGGGGGAAACTGAGTCTCCTACATAACAGCATTTTGTTTAACTCTGTAGCGATATTCATGGCCTAAATGAAGGTAGATGTAATCTAACACTGTTAATAATTTAAACTCTAATAAAAAAAAAAAACTAAAAAAAAAAATAAAATAGACAGGAAAAAAGAAGATTGTAAATCTATTTACCTTTAATGCCATCTGTGAAGTCATCTGATTGGTAAAAGATGTAGCGGTCATAAAATGGCATTGATATTTGCAACAGTTATGTGTCTTTTATTAGCACTTTAAACATGACAATTGTCTGGTAAGGTGTAAAAAAAAAAGAGTTTATTAAGACTGGAGACATTCCTCTGACATTGTCAACTGTAACGTTTCATTTTTCAGTGTGGTGCCATAACTTTAAGCCTATGCGCCAACATAAGTGCTTTTGTTGTTGATGTTTTTATAACTCGAGCTGAAGTTTTCTTGTGTTGCATGTGAAATGATTTTTGGAAACTGAAGAAAATATATTTTATGAAACGTACTGAATGAGTCTTGAGTGCTTGAATTCCAAATTTGTAGAGGACCAAACCATTGCTAATCATTTAATGTAGAAAATTTAAAATCTTTAAACCTTTCAATGTTATGCACTGAAAATGCAACCAGATACAGTCACAAATTGTTGTTAGACGCTGCCAGGGTGACCGGGGTAACATCCGGGAGATGGAAAGGGGAGTCGAGAGAATGGTCCCGCCCCCTCTGCATTACCATTGGACGAGCGATTCTCTTTTTCTCTAACGGCTAATGTCATTCGTTCTCCTCGCTGTCAATTAAGAACATCACAGTAGGCTGCCTCCTTTTCAGATTTTTGTATTCTGTTTTAATGGGGCCTTTGAGCCGCATAACATCGAAACAAAAGCAGCTGTCCGTGGCTCGAAAAAATAAGGTACCGTATAGGCGTGCAGAAACGGTAAAGGTGCTATTAGGAATTTGTGAGCATCAGCGGCATCCGCGAGTACGTTAGTTCGACGAGCTGCTCTTACCGCTTTGCTAAACCAGCTAGCCGCTACAATAGAATTAAAACACCTTTTATTGCACGTTTCTGTCGGATAACAGGTCAGAGACTGGGGAATCGGTCGCTTTTATCTTTTGGGGTAACTAGCTAGTGTTTGGGGTGTGTTGTGGCTGGGACATCAGCCAGGACCCTCCCTGCAGATCTCCTCTGATGCTGTCAAGGTAAGATGACAAATAGGTGTAAGTGTTACAGAACCACTAGTCGACTGGACTTTTGGATACTTCGCATATTAGTCGACTTTTGGGGAAAATAAGTTAGAAAAGCGTCGTTTGTAGCTTTAAAACACTTTTGTGTTGTTTAGACTAATTGTAAATAAACATTCTGATAACACAACATCCATGAACTTACAGCACAACACAGATCAGCGTTGATCAACAGAAGAGATAGATAGATTATTATTGTTAATAAGTAATATTATTAACAAGTAATAGTATAAATAAGTATAAGTATTAATAAGTTTAATTTATCATTAAAATGTAGTAATAAGCAGAGTAATTTTTAGCATGTCCTCTTCAATGTACTAAACATAAATTTAATTCATTCATATATATATATATATATATATATATCTCAGTTGTGCTCAAAATTATTCATACCCTTGGTAAATATGATCAAAGGCGGCTGTGAAAATAAATCTGTATCATTAATCCTTTTGATCTTTTATTTTAAAAATTTACAAAAATCTAACCTTTCATTGGATAATAAGAATTTAAAATGAGAGAGAAATCTCATTATGAAATAAATGTTTTTCTCTAATACACATTGGCCACAATTAATCATACCCTTTTATTTAATACTTTTTGCAACCTCCTTTTGCCAAGATAACAGCTCTGAATCTTCACCTATAATGCCTGATAAGTTTGGAGAATATCTGACAAGAGATCAGAGACCATTCCTTCATCCAGAATCACTCCAGACCCTTTAGATTCCCAGCTCCATGTTGGTGCTTCTCTTCAGTTCACCCCACTCATTTTCTACAGGGTTCAGATCAGAGGACTGGAATGGCCATAGCAGACGCTTGGTTTTGTTCTCAATGACCCATTTTTGTTTGGGTTTTGATGTTTGTTAGTGGATCATTGTCCTGTTGGAAGATCCAAACATGGCCCATTATAAGATTTCTGACAGAGTCAGTCACTTATTGATTTTTTATCTGTTGATATTTAATTGAATCCATGATGCCATGTGTCTAAACAAGATGTCCAGGACCTCCAGCAGAAATATGGGCCCACAACATCAAAAATACAGCAGTATATTTCATTGTACACATGGGGTACTTTTTATCCTTGTGTTCACCAAACCCATCTTGAGTGTTTGCTGCTAAAAAAGCTCATTTTTTAGTTTCATCTGACCATAGAAGCCAGTCCCATTTGAAGTTCCAGTCGTGTCTGATAACTGAATATGCTGGAGTTTGTTTTTGGATGAACTAGGAGAATTTTTCTTGAAACCTTCCCAAACAACATGTGCTGATGTAGGGGCTGTTTGATATATATGTATTTTTTTAGGTTTCTGACCCCAAGATTCAACTAATCTCTGCAGTTCTCCAGCTGTGATCCTTGGAGAGTCTTTGGCCCTCAAACTCTCCTCCTCAGCATGCATTAGGACGATATAGACACATGTCCTCGTCCAGGAAGATTTGTAACATCTTTAGTTGATTGGAACCTCTTAATTATTGTTCTGATGGGGGAAATGGGTATTTTTAATGTTTTAGCTCTTTTCTTAAAGCCACTTTCTAAATTTGTGAAGTTCAACAATCTTTTGCTCCACATCAGAAATATATTCTTTGATTTTATTCCTTGTGATGGATGATTAAGGGAATTTGGCCTTTGTATTCCTCATATTTATAATCATGTGAAACAGTAAGCCAAGGCTGGACAATTTCGTGCTCCTAGTCACCCTGGTGTGATGATAAATGCAATTATGAATGGGAATATACTTCAGAGATATCTTAATCATAAAAATTTCTAGGGGTACCAATAATTGTAGTCATTGTGTACTAGAGAAAAATATTTATTTCTTAATGTGATTTTTTTTTTTTTTTTTTTCCCCCCCACTTTCACTTTTTTTAAAGGTTATTTTAATTATTTTTTTTTAAATTTTGAATGAAAGATCAAATGGATAAACAATGCAGACTTATTTTCACAGCCTTCTTTGATCATATTTACCAAGGGTATGAATAATTTTGAGCACAACTGTGTGTGTATATGTATATGTGTATATATATATATATATATATATATATATATATATATATATATATATATATATATATATATATATATATATATATATATATATATATATATATTAGTAGTAAATAAATATAAAACGTGTACTCATATTTTCAAATGCACCTAATAACCTAATAATAGATGGTAATTCAAAGATTCTGATTCTCCACAGCCCAAAGCTCCATGCATGATGTGTTTTTATGACGGAGGCGACATCTCAGCCCTCACTCCTCCACCTTGGGCAGGGTTCATTGTTGTCTCATCCTGAGCTCTGTCCTTTGCGATAATGACTGACAAGAGGAACCCACCATTTTTCAATGATGATAATGTAGGTGTGGTGCACTACAAGCTGCCCTTCAGCGAGACCATGGAGCTATTCATTGAGACTTTGACAGGGACCTGCTTCCAGCTGCACGTCTCTCCTTTTGAACAGGTCGTCTCAGTCAAGGCCAAGATTCAGAGATTGGAGGGTATGTGTCCTCTCTTGACTCAGTACACAGCACATGCTCTGAAATAATAATAACATGATTGCACTCGTCAATTGGCAAATTTATTTTAAACTGCATGTTTCTTATTCTTAAATAATTAGGATCATTATACAAGCTGAACTCATATTTAGTGAGAGATTATGTGGAATATTTCAGCTTTGAAAAAATTGTTGGTCAGATTGCTTGACTCTTAAAGTGATTAAAAATGGTGAACATGTAGAACATCTAAAAATATACGTATTCCCTTATACATGTACAGACATTTTACACTATTAAAATTTTTAGTTCAAGGTGTTACTGTCCTTACAAAATGTTTTAATACACTACTGTTCAAAATTTGAAAAAAAGTCCCTTTTGCTCACCAAGGCTGCATTTATTTGATTGAAAATACTGTAAAAAAGTAATATTGTTACAATTTAGAATACCTTTTTTTTTTTTTTAACATATTGTAACCTGAATTTTCATTACTCCAGTCTTCAGTGTCACATGATCCTTTAAAAATCTTTCTAATATGCTGATTTCCTTCTGCAAGAAACATTTCTTCTTATTATTAATGTGAAAATTGTTTCAGAATTCTTTGATTACTAGAAAGTTCAAAAGAACAGCATTTTAAATAGAAATCTTTTATAAAATTGTAAATGTTTTTATTGTCACTTTAGGTTTAACTCTTTTTATTGATGCCCTTCAATCAGAGAGATAGGCCTACAAAAAAATGAAAAGCCAAATAGTTTCAATCTGTTAACAAAGGTCAGAAATAAATTAATCAAAAGGTCCTTACTCTCCGAGTCAAACACACAATTATGAATGCTAGCACCAAGAACAATAATAAAAAAATATTTGTCACTTTTGATAAATTTCTATCATCCATTTTTTGAATGGTATTGTAGGTTTGACCAGCAACTTAAAATATGATGGTCATTTCATATTATTGTCTTTCTAATTATAATGACTTATTCCAATGATTTTGGTTACTGGTTTATTATGCATTACATTATAAACACACATTCCATTCATCTAAAACAATCTTTATCCATTATAGTCCTCATCTATGTTATGCTAAAATGAAACATTGATTCATTGTAATAACAAATGCACCTTAATTACTCTTTGCTGATTGGATAGTGATTTAGAACAATTTTAATGAGACATTAAATATCCATCATTAATTTTGAAGATGGCTTTATTCCCAGTAGTCCAGGTCTGATGTTTTCATTCAGATTTAGAGCTTGAGAAGAAATTGAGTTGTTTATTAACAACCGGTATGCTCAGTAATGGCATTTGTTTAACAGATCCGCTCATGCAGTTACAGATAAAACATGTGTCTTACCAGTTTAACACATGAGCAGTCAAAGAAAGAGATGAGAATAAATTGCTGCCGTTGTTATTACTCAGTAGCTAAAATTGCTGCTCCTGTAAAGCAGTCATCATATGGCATGGTTGAAAGACTGAAAGCAGCTTTGTTAGAATGAGAAGTGTTCATAATCTTTGAATGAACAGGTTTTTATTTATTTTGGTGGGCATAGCTATATGTAGTTTATCTCGTAACTTGCACATGAGCAAACATTGAGCTGAAAATGAGGATTGAGGGTACTTCATTTGTGAGTCTGGTTGACGCAGTGTACTTCACTGATAAGTGTGAAACAAACGAGACCAGAAAAGCATTAGTTGAAAACCCAGATGGGACGTTGTCAGTCCTGCCGGCTGTTGGGTCTTTAAACATGCCAGTCTCAAGCGCAGACGGGTTTCCTCCCAGGAACATTTTAATGTGTAAAACAGCACCTATTTCACCAGGTCTGACAGTTTCCTGCAGGAGTTAGCTTTATTAAAGGTGACTTTATCCACCCTGTGGATTACAGGTGAGGAATGGCCTAGTTTTAGTTCTGCTATTGTGGCTAATCTTAGATTCTCAGATACACTTTGCATCTGGAGCCGAACTTGCTGCCCCTTCCAGGAATCAGACCAGTTGCGGGAAGAAGTATGAGATGGATATGTTGAGGTAATCCACATTTCAATATGAAATATGTTTCAGACTTCTGTTTTAGATTAGGTTTAAGATTACGCAGATGGAGACTGTGTATAGTTTACAAAGCATGACTAGGCATGTCTCTAAACAATGGGGAGGCCACACACACTAACCGCTCTGACCACCTCACACGATTGTCACACTCCTCGCTGATCCTGTTTAGAAAACTACTCTTTCTAGGAACAGATACCAGTTTTGTGTTGCATGGGTGCGTTCTGGTGTCTTATTGCACTTCACACCTGATAAAGGTACGTCTATTCGCTTAATCACAGGCCAGTGCAGACGTCTGAAATATTTAAGCGGTACACTTATGTTTATGCCCAAATGCAATGTCTTAAAATTGAACGACCATCATAACCTTGAAAAAGGTTTTTATAGCAATTTCAAACATGTATGTGCTTTGTGTTGTTGTATTTTCTGACCACTGCTAGATATAAAGTTGATATGATTGTTGGTTTATTTGGTGTACACAGGGGGGCAGATCTGAGTCATATTTATTTTGCTTATGATGGCTTATGAGTTGCCCTGATCTGCTTTTATGCAGTTTTACTACAGAATTGATTCTTTTGAATTTATTCATTTGTTTCAGTATATTAATGGTTAAATGTTCCTCAAAGTTCTGTGGTTAAATAAGCTGCTTATTGGTGTATTTAATATTTCTGTCCGACAGGGAGCATGGTCATCAAAATGGCTTCTTTCTAATTGGTCAGATATGATGAACCTTTGGTTGCAGAACAACATAGCAAAATAGTTATGACAACATTACTAGACGAGTCCTTAAAACAGTTCTTAGCTAGCAGTAGCCATTCAACAAGATAAACTTCATTGGTTAAATGCCCTCTCTTCTGTCTCACTTACCAGCCATGAATAAATAGGAGACAGCACACTTCTCATTTAACCTGGCCCTTAAAACAAACACAGTGACATTTACAGTAACATTCACAGTAACACCAGAGAGAAATTAATATAAATGTCT
Source organism: Spinibarbus caldwelli (assembly GCA_039654775.1). Lineage (NCBI taxonomy): Eukaryota > Metazoa > Chordata > Actinopteri > Cypriniformes > Cyprinidae > Spinibarbus > Spinibarbus caldwelli. The sequence goes on from CM077242.1 coordinate 22,689,346, forward strand.
TTGCTGTTACATTTGATCAATCTAATGCATCTTGCTGAATAAAAAATTTAACAAGAAAACTAATATTTTTATTCAGCAAGGACCCATTAAATTGATCATAAGTTACAGTAAAGACATTTATGATGTTACGAAAGATTTCTAATTCAACTTTCTATTCATCAAGCATCCTGAAAAAATGTATCATGGTTTGCACAGAAATATTGAGCATCACAACTGTTTTCAACACTGATTATAATAAGAAATGTTTCTTGAGCAGCAAACCAGCATATTAGATTGATTTCTGAAGGATCATGTGACACTGAAGAGTAAGCTGAAAATTCAGCTTTGCCATCAAAGCAATAAATTACATTTAAATATATTAAAAATAAAAACATTATTTTACATTGTTGTAATATTTTATAGTATTATGGGTTTTACTGTATTTTCAGTCTAATAAATGCAGCTTTGGTGAGCATAAGAGTTTTCTTTCAAAAACATGAACAAAAAATCTTACTGACTTCAAACGTTGGTGAAATCATTTAAATCTCAAAGGAATCTTTGAGAATCTTCTTCTAAACCCACACAATTTTCTTATTCCTCTTAAAGTTGGGATGGAAGCTGTCAAGCTCTAAAAAGAACAAAAAATCACCATAAAGTATGAAGATAGTTGTCCTTTTTATTTGTGCACAGGTTTTTTTTTGTGTGTGTGGGATTATATGCCTGTAAATCTCAGGCCAGTACATTTAAATACATCAGGACACATAATAGCAAGGTTTTCTGGGTTTACTAATCTTTGCACTTGATTTACACTTTTCATCCTAACCCATGTTCAGTTAGTTTTTCCCTCCACCATGACACTTACGGTTTCTGTATTGAGCTAAAAGCCCCATTTGGATATCTTTATTTTTAGCTATCCTTGAAATCTCTGCCTTGTAAAAATAATCCAAACAATTTTGTAAAAACTCTAGGGTGTGAAAGTTATGAATGTCACTGGACATTGATTTTTACTGCTCATAAGATGTCAAAGGCCAGGTGTTATTTCCTCTGCTTTTTCTGTACTCTTTCTATTTCTCTGCAGTGATTGTAGTTCAGAAACATTCCATGTGGTCAAACATTTACTGCAATCAGATGTTCACCTCATGCTCCTGTTATTCTACAGTTACTCCTTTCTTTGTTCTTTTGTCTGGCGTGCTTTTAGATGCCGTTATTGCTCTGACTTACCCTGTGCATGGGGTTGAATGTTTATTTTAGTTTGTATTATAAAAATATGGCTATATATACTCATTTTACGACATGTCTTCATTCACAGGCATCCCGGTCTCTCAGCAGCATTTGATATGGAATGGTATGGAGCTTGAAGATGAGTACTGCTTACATGATTACAGGTGAGTTTTCAGTCTGTTTTTCAGCTTTGCAAAACAGGATCCAGGAAGTTATATTACAGGAAGTAAAAACCACATTATGTTGCTTTAAAAGCTTTTTTTCTTTTGTGGAACAGAAACTGAGATGTTTTGCTCCATGTCCAAGTTTTTTTTCCCATATTGTGACCAGGGGCTCATCAGCAGCATAAAAGTATCATAAAAGTAGTTTATATGACTCATGCTCTATATTCGATGACTTCTGAAGCCGTAAGATAGCCTTGTGTGAGGAACAGATTGATATTTAAGTTGTTATTCACGGAAAACCTCTCCGCCACGGCTCTCAAATCTCATTTGCGCTTGAGCAGCTTGGATGTTCTTCAAAAAACATCATCTTTTATGTTCCATGAAAGAAAGGAAATCATATGAAAGGGTTTGGCATAGCATGGAAGTGAGTAAATAATGACAGCGTTTGCTTTTTGGGTGAGCTATTCCTTTAAATGCAGCCACTTCTCTCAAGAGCAGGCTGGCTCAGTCTGGAGGTCACAGATGGTGGATTTGTCATAAATTCTTGTCAGTTAATGTTCCACATGGAGGCTTTCTGGGAAGATATTGTGGGGCTGGATGGCACTCATTGTGCTTCACATGTTAAGTGAAGCAAATATTTATAAAGGCAGAACTGTATAGTAGCGGTTTTGAGTTTGAGTTTTCCTATGGTTGTGTTTTCAGCATCACAGAGGGCTGCACTCTCAAGCTGGTTCTCGCCATGAGAGGAGGGCCTGTAAACACCAGACGAGGTGAGTTTTCTCCACCAACTGGGATTTTCACAGTTGAAAATGTTAAACCTGTCGTTCTGAACCCCAGGTTAATGTAATCCTGGCTTATCTTGGTCAGCTCAACACTGTTTATACTTTACCCTGGGATAGTAATTCATCCTGAGTGCTTTTGAAAACCCTATTTTTGATCTTAATAACATGATCTGTGGAGTGCAGCAAACAATATGTTTCAGTACCTGCTTGTCTGTCAGTAAAAATGTCATCATAGATCTGCTCTGGTTGTCTTAACTCTATAAAGCTGAAGATATTGTATTGGATACATGACATCTTTTCTAAGGCTACATAATTAGCATAAATACTTTGGCCAGAAAACTCTCTACCCCCTGGTATAGAAAATTAAAATTTTAAAATTTTAATGATTAAAATGAAAAAAGGTAAAAAAAAACAAAACAAAAAAAAAAACATATGCATGGATACATTGTTGACACTAATATTTTGAGCATAAAGATAAAAATAGATATTTCCAATAAAATTTCCATTTCATGTTACAGTATAAATTCCATTTTTTTTTGTCTCCATGTTACAATATTTATTTATTTACTTTTATAATATATTTAAAGTATTTATTTCTAACCTTGACCTCATCCTTTGTTGGCATTGAAACTGTGCCTCGAAGAAAAATGAAATGTTTCCTTTGCCAACAAAAAAAAAGATTTGAATAAATAATGAATGCATTGATTCAAAGATTGTAAATGCATTGGACAATACATTTTGAACAAAAAAAGACCATAAAGTCTGATATCTAATGTGGTACATTAAAAATACCTGTGCCAAATATATTTAGTATATTTAATGTATTAAAACATTTAAAGTTTTTTTTTCTTTTTCTGATTTTCTGTTTTCTATTCTGTGTTTCTGTTGAATATTTTTGTCTTTCAAGAGTAAAAGTTTTGGAAATATGCTACAAAAATATTACAGTCTGTTCAACACTCCAGTTAATGTGCTTGCCATCGCTCTTCAGCACTGTTTTCCCCAGACACGGAAATGAAATGCAACACATGAAAGTTTCTGCGACCATACAAACCACATGAATATTTAATGAGGAAGCCACTGAGACGAGTGCTACTGCAATACAGGGCTGCAACAACTCGGTGCAAGCTGGAATTGTTGTAACTTTCTAATCCTTCCTATGTGCCATTGTGCACTGGTTTTAAGGTCAAAGGAAAAAAAGTCGCTCATTACCATTCCAGGAAGTGTGCAGGCACACAGTTAGTTACCAGTCTGATATTGATTAGTATGACCTGCATCCTGTTTCTTCTCGTTACCTGCAGTGACAGTGACAGATGACTCGGTGAGGGATATCGCTGACTGCCTTGATGCAGGGAGAGAGGAGATGTGGGAAAAGTCTCTGCCTAATAAACAGGTCACCTTCCTGGTGTACCGTGAGGGAGATCAGCTTAATTTCTACCGAGTGGTGGATAGAGGAGATGGAACTCTCACACCTGTGTCTGAATCATTGAGGTCAGTTCAAAGAAGAGAAATTACTTGCCAAGAGGAAGGAACAACACTCTGGTTCCCTTTTTTAGAACTACAGTTTACATGTGTCATGTTGTTTACTAATGAAGACATGCATCAGCATTTACTGGCAAGCTTAACAGTCTGTAACATCTACATCATGAGCATCACCAAAACGGAAGTTAAAAAATAAAAATAAAAATGATTTCCATAAATTATGTAAATCATTTGCCTTTGACATCATATAACCATAAAAACACTAATAATTTAATAACACTCTTAAAATGTAATGTAAATGTAATTGAAACAAATATTAAAATGAATTAAGAAAGGTTTCTGCTTAAATCCAATGTTTTTAAATAACTAAATAAATCTTTTCAAAATAAATATGCGTAAAATTTTTAGCTAGTTGATAAAGTAGATAAAATATTCCCAAAGACTGACGCTGATCATATCTATGCACCAGAATATCTGAGACTTTGCCATCATCTAACCATAAGAAAAAACAATATTTTAATAACACTGTGAAAATGTAATCTTTAGTAAATCTTAAAAAGAATATGCATTTTTCATATCGTACATGTTGTTTTCCTGCATAAATTTACTAGTAGCATTTAAAACAATTGATTTTAGTTTTTAATTTTTAATATATTTAGTCAAAAGTATAAATATTGTACATTTGAAATCTTTCTTCATTACCAAAAGCAAGCAGAATTCAGAAAATAAGTTTTTGCTAAAACAAATAGACCAATGTTTTGAATGAATAAAAATCTTTAAGAAATTGTATGTAAAATTTTTGCCTAGTTGATAAAATGGGCAGCAAAAATTCCCAAAGACATTGACGGAGTGATCTGATCCATATCTAAGAAGCAGAATGTCAGATACTTGTCAGATACACTGTTTTTTTTGCATATATTGTTACTGTCTTTGTGACATATACAGCTTTTTCATCGGAAAGCAAACTTTTTTTAATCATTCGGGGGAACTGCAATGCTGTAATCAGCTGGTTTTGCTTCATTAACCACAGACCATCCTGGTTAGGTAAAACCTAATCATGAACCCCTGAGCCTTTTCAGCTGAGAGATGTTTCATTAAACTGTACTCATTGAATTTAAAGATCCAAAATGCCATTTATTCAGTGTAGCATAAGGAAAATGAACAGCACTGTTAAGCACAAATAATCAAAGATTTCATCCATGCATGTATTTCAGCGGGGCCTCTGTACACAATGTGTACGCGGAGGTGGAGGAGGAAACAGAGAGTGCATCTTCAGAACAGCAGACGCTGGAGAACTCCATCACAATGAGCAAGATGAAGCTGCTCAAGGCCAAGATGGAGAATATGAACCTTAACAAAAAGGTACAACAGAATAGGCAGACATGCTCTTAATCTTTTTTCGTACCTCCTCCACATATTTGAACAAAATCATCTTATTCTGAAGTGTTTGAACCTCCTTACTGCCAAACACATCAGGGGCCGGATTCACGAAAATCTTAAGAAATAAATTAAGAAATTTCTTAAGATAAATTCGGAGAAGTTCGTAAGAATTTTCTCAAGTGCATTTCTTGAAAAAATCTTAAGAAGTTCTCAAATTTGTTCTTAAGAACATCAGATTTTTTTTTTCTTAAGAAAAAATAAATAAGCAACAACAAATTCATTACCACTACATTTTAATTGTATCACTTTATTATCCTATTTTAAAGTAGCAGCCACATCCTGGTCAAGTATTTGAATGTAAAGCGCGTGAGATGTGTTCGTGTAACGACATTAACCGTCAAAGAGAAATTTACTTGCAGGAAAGCATAAACTACTCAGCTAATTTGACATTCACTAGGCAAGAGCTGGAGGTTCTTATCGAGGAAATTAGCGCAAGGAAGAAAGTACTTCTTGGGAGACTGGATAACAGTATCTCGATGCAAAGTAAGCGACGCGCATGGGAACGGGTGGCGGAGGCCGTTTCAGCGGTGGTCAACTCCATTAGAGATGTGGATGGGGGGAAAAAGAAATGGGCAGACTTAAAGTCGGCTGTTAAAAAAAAAGGAGCAGAGAGATCAAGGGAGCAAAAAATGACAGGTGGTGGATCACCGTCTATTATTCTGGATGCATTTGAAGGAAGGTTCTGTCAGTCATCGGAGATACAGCGGTGATAGGCGTCAAATCTGGTGTGGATAGAAAAGAAGGTAAGCAGTTATCCCATTTGTTTAGGTAGAGTGAACATTCAGCTTATTGTTTTTATTATTCACATAAATTAGTAGTATTTTTTAATGAAACATTGCTAGTTACATACGCTATCTACAATAGCCAGATTTAATGTTTGTTTAACTGTTAAAACATAATTATAAATTATACTCATACTCTCTTTCTTTCTCTCTCTCTCTCTCTCTCTCTCTTCCCCCCCCCTCTCACTATACATACATGATTTTTCATATATATATATATATATGAAAAATCATCACAATTAAAAGAGCCAAAGACTTAAACTACTTCAGTCTGTGTGCATTGAATTTATTTAATACGCGAGTTTCACAATTTGAGTTGAATTACTGAAATAAATGAACTTTTCCACGACATTCTAATTTATTGAGATGCACCTGTATGTGTCATGAAAGTTGTGTTTATTTTGTTTAAGGCCCCCCTGGAGCCTGAGATGAATTTATCCCAGATCCTGTTAGATGGCAGCCCTCCTCTGTGCCAAACTCCCAAGTCAAAAAGGTTCTGCACAGAGGAGATGATTGACATACAGACCCAGCTGCTGAAAGAAGTTGCTGCACTCTGAAAAGTTCAGGAGGAGTTGCTTCAGGTGGAGAGAGAGAGAGGGTGGAAATAGAGAGACAAACACTAGAAATAAAGAAACGTAAACTGCAGTAATTCAACATATTTATTTATTATATACAAATATTATGTGTTATATACATTACATACAAATATTTATTCTGCAGAATTGTAGTTCAAGAAATGTCTTATAATATTATAATATAAATATATCTTATGACAGAATTGTAATAATATGATTGTATTGTAATAATTTACTTGAAAATAAAATATATTTTTATATGAAAAATCAAATGTGTCAGATGTTTTATGAACAAATGCAGTAAAGGTTTTAAAGTAACAGTGAATGTGGTGTGTTTTTAAAGTAACAGTAAAGCATTATTAGTTTTTCTCAGGTGAATCGTCGTGCTATTAGATTATTGCGTGCTTGCATTCCTGAGTTGCTTGGTGGGTTTTCTACATCCCCCAGAGGCTCATCAGGCTCATCAGGGGCTTCTGCAATGTTGGGAAGTGGCACACGATGCATCTGGCATATATTATGCAGTACACACACTGCTGCAATAATTCAGCATGCCCTCTCAGGTGTGTACAAGAGCACTCCACCAGAGTGATCAATTCATCGGAATATAGATTTCAAAACTCCAATGCATCTCTCCTCTACTCCCCCTTGTTTTCCTTTGTGCCCTGTTGTATCTTTCATGTGCCCCTGATGCTGGATGAAGTATTGGAGTCATCAGCCAAGGTCTTAAGGGGTAGCCACTGTCCCCTGTTAAACACAGGTATTTTCTGCTAACTGAATACAAACGTAACAATGGCATTCCCAAACTAAAATATTTATTCATGATTTTTTTCTTCTTCTTCTTCTTTTTTTTTTTTTAGCATGTGTTCACTTTTGAAAGAAGACACTAAAAGCATAGAATTTACTAAAAGCATAGAAAACATGAGATTGAAAATGATTTAAAAAAAAAAATCTATGTAATATGTAAAATTAATTTGTGGTAGATCTGCCAAAAAAAAAAAAAAGTGTATTATATATATTTACCTAATAGCCACCCATCAGAGATTTTGCCTTCACTGAATTGTTGACCCAGCTCTGAGGTGGTGAGTATGAAAGAATTATGGGTACACCCAGGCCATTTTGCTACAAGGTTTGTTGTTTTCAGTGAAGCGTCACAGACTGTCTGGGTATTAATTGAATGAAAGTTCTTCCTGTTGACACAGTTCTTCATCCTCAGATGGTGCCTATAAAGATAAATGTTGAAAGCAAGTTAAAAAGAAATAGTTAATCTAATTAATGTATTACGTATTATTTACCTTAATGGCAATGTGTGTCCCATCCACTGCACCCAATACATTTGGAAATGCTGCAATCTCAAAGAATTTGTTTAATGAGGATTTGCTCTGCCACTGTAGATGGAAACATGATGAAGTTCTTCACGATTCTGCTGAGAGCCCTTGACACGTTGAAGACAATTCGGCTTACGCTAGATTGAATAATTCCCACAGTATTACTTAAAACTGCTTGAAATGACCCAGAAGCAAAGAAGCGTAGGGCAACCATTATCTGCAGTATAACGGGAAGGGGAGAGGACCTTTTTGTTTTTCGCTGCAAATTATCTCTCAGAATATGTGCAAGATACATTACTGAGTTTCTTGGAAGCCTATAAAGTCTTAGCAGAACATGGTCAGGAAGGGTGAGAGGATCTGCTCGGTCTCTAAGAGGCCTTTCTGGCTCTCTCTCCCTGCTGACAAACCATAGTATTTCCATCTGGAACACAAACATCTAATAAGCCAACTATGCTATTTTATACAAGTAAAATATTGTAGTAGTTATACAGAATGTTATAAGTTTTATAGTTTTGTAATGTTTAATATTTAAAATATATAATTATAATAATTTCATTAAAAATCTTACCCTTTATGGATCTACGACTAGTTGGCAGTTATCTTAACTTTATTTAAGATGATTTTTAAGAAGATTCTTTTCAAGAATTTGATTTTTTTTTTTTTCTTAAGTTTTGTCTTAAGAACAATCTTAAGAAAAGAAAAAAGATAAGAATATTCTTAAGAAGAATGTTTGGGAATACAAAATATTTTAAACTTTTTTTCTTAAGTTAGAAAATAAGAAGAAAATGGAAGTTAGGAAGAAATTTCTTCTTAAGAATGTTTCGTGAATCCGGCCCCTGATTAAATTTGTCGGTGGAGCACTATGGAAGTGCGCACAGTTCTCCAGCTGGCTTGAGGGAGTGCCGCCCATCCCACGCTGTGTCTGATTAACTGGCGCAGTAATAAGCTCAGCAGATTGGCACATGAAGTTAATTATTCACACTCAACTATGCATAGTTGTCAGTAGACAAGTCTTAGTGGCAGATATTTGTTTTTCTATATCTAGGAAACCATTGTTGTTATTTCTTACACTTCTACCTTAGTTGAGAAATTTGCATGTTTACGTATGCATTCCTTCTGTCAACATCTTCGAAATGTGTTGAGGAAAAACCTATTAGGAGGTGTAACATGAAGCACTGTTTAATTGGTTACAGTTACAAGCAATATCGCAACTTGACACATTATTCACCAGATGTGCCATATTTTATTCTCTAACAGCTTCAAATGTGTGTACAATATGAATTCAGAGCTTTTCATTTTAATAATAATTTATTACTATTATATTAATAAAGTAATGAATTTATATAATTTTATGTGATTAATTTTTTGTAAAATTAATATATCAATATTAATTTTACAGTTTAATAAGGTACATAATGTTAAGCTTTTTCAGACTTTAAATGATATATTTTGGTTTGCATGCATCAAGTTCCAAATTTCATTTGTATATTACTGAATTCACTGAATCATCCAGTAGTCCAGAAAAATGTTCATTACCACATAATTATTTAAATGTGTTTATATATTTGGTCACACTTTGTTTTAAGGTCCAATTCTCGCTATTAACAAACCATTAACTATGACCTCAATGAACTCCTAATTTGCTGCTTATTAATAGTTAGTAAGGTAGGCTAGTTGTTAAGTTTAGGTATTGGGTAGGATTAGGGATGTAGAATATGGTCATGCAGAGCATGTGCTTTATAATTACTAATTGTTACAGGACCGACGAGACGTGAGACGTGCGGATCCATTTGCAGGCTTTATTCAAAGATGTTGTCACAAAAGGCAAGAGTCAAACAATGGCAAACAGGTATAACACAGGCAAGACGAGTAATCCTAGGGCTAGCGTGGGTCTTCGATTGGCAAACAATATCTAGAGGGCTTGACATGAGGGGCAATCCAATAACACGAGCAATAGTCCAGGCAAGGTGTAAACAGAGTCCGAAACAGCAGGCAAAGGGTTAATCCAAGATACACAGGCAGAAGATCAGGAAACAGACAAGGCAACACGAAATGACTAGAACTGGGACTAGAAACTAGGACTGGAAACAAGGAATGGCTCTGTAGTTTAGCTATCGCTAGAAGAGTGAAATACATTAAACAATACTCGGCAGTGGCAGAGAGGAAGTCCATGGTTTATGTAGGGTGTGTGATTGTGTGATTGGTCTCAGGTGTGAGCATGTGATTAGTGAAATGGCTGCTGGGAAATGTAGTCCGGGGTAATGTGAAACAGTCTGTGCAATATGAGAGTCAATATGATGGAAGGGCGACCTCTGATGGCTATCGGGCGGAAGGCCACAGACCGAATTCGTGACAGAAATAAACAGTCAATATATTAATAATAGGCATGCTAATAAGCAACTAGTTAATTGTGAGAATTGGTCCATATACTAAATTTTTGGGGATGCACAATAGATTAGTGGTTACCACATTGGTTACCAGTCAATCATCATCACTAGTGATTCTGAAATTGTATTTGTGCATGCTCATTTCACCCATTTTTACATTTATATTACCTTTGATACCATCTAACTTTAAAAAAAAAAAAAACACTATTAATTTAATAACTATTGAATGTCGTCTTTAACAAATCTCAAAATTAAAATGCATTTTTCATTTTGTATATTATAATGTGGTGCATAAATTCCCTTGTAGTGTTTAAAACATTTGATTTTAGTTTATAGTGTTTTAGTGTTTATTTTGACAAAAGTATAAATATTATCAATTTTGGCTTATCTTTATTGACTTAAACGTTATTATTGGTGCATCTTTAAATTTTACATTAAATTGCTTTGAACAAATGTATTTATATGAGAGATATTTTTACTGTGACTCATACCACTATGTGATTTGGTCATATACTCCTGATCATATCTGCCATATCTTTTCTGTCTATGTGCCTTATTGTGCAATGATATGCGTGTGGTTGTTTTCTTTTGTCTTTGTCAGCCCAAGAAGACTGCTAAGTTGAAAGTCAGACCTCCAGTGGGTCCGCGGCCCTGCAGCGGTTCGCTCGGCTCTGCCCGACACCATCGAATGTTTCGCGTCCTTCCTCAGATAGGTCATGCTTCTCCAACACATCTACCTCCGATCGGCGATCAGCAGCAACCTGCAGTTTCATCCCCTGCTGCTGGCTCCTCCCGCCAACCATTCGCATCTCTCTCAAGTCCCACTTCCTCCAGCCGCGCTCATCCTTCCTCTGCAGGTTCTGGTGTATACATGCTCCAAGCTGAGGAACCATGGGATAATCCAGTGCCCAGAAAGATCAGACTCCCTCCCAAAGTGTCCAGGCTGGATATGAGAGGGCCTAAAGTCATGCGAGACTGCGTGTACCCACCTGTATCGCTTCTGTCCAGTTCTGGAGTTCAAGATGAGGTTGATCTCCAAAGCGACAACTCAGCGGTGATGGAGCCGCCCAAAGCTGTACCCTTCAATCTTCCCGAGCCTCTGAGTCTGGACATATCCACTCAGCGAGAGCGAGGTTTGAACTCTATAACTGTCCCGGAACCCAACACCGCTGCTCCTCTTCTTTCCCAAGCCATCAACTCGAACTGGCTGGCGTCCCAATCTGACCCTCTCGCACCTCCTCACATGCCGCAGCACTTTGAGTTTACGGGTTCCTCCAGTCCAGCCCAAGCTCTCCTCAGAACTAGCAACAGCCCGTCGCTTCCGGTCAGCTCCCCGTCGCGGACCACATCTGTATGTGGGCTCAAAGTCGACAAGCATCCGGAGGTGATTTCCAAAAGTGAGACCCGAGACATTACGAAGATGGCTAATAAAGCAACTAAAGAGCCATTGGGTTCGGTGAGCAACGCAGAGCTCCTGGCCTCCCTTGCAGGCGGTGGTGGTCAAGAAGCCCTGGCCGGGCCCTTTGCTCTGGGCAGGTTATGTGCTACAGCCGCCCCCCTACCAACCAACATCCATCTGTTGCAGGAAGACCTGCTGAGGAGGATCTCCCCCCTACAGAGAGCAGCTGGCCACACGGTGAGTTTGTAACCTTGACTTATGCTGCTGCTTTTACGGATCTACTGTTTGTACAGCTTCAAAAACCTGATGTTCATTTGATCTCAGCGGGCTACAAGGAGAAACCGTATTTGCTTTAACTCAAAATGACATGCGGATGCTGTCGTGCAAATTAGTGCTACTACTAGAACGTGTTTCCCATCACGAAAAGACACTTGTTGCACATTATACACTGTGCAAGACAGATTACAAGTGCACTTCATTAGTTTTGGCATTTTAGCTAATGAGAATAGTGCTGTGGCAATCTCACGAATGCTTTATCATGCGAAATCTTGCCGTTGCAGCCGTCAAGCTCATCAAGCGGCCTCTCCAGTTCAATAAAGAGATTAGGTGAGTGGCTTGACATAAACAGTGTGAAATGAAGCATTAAGAACACCATCTCACAGCGCAGAGAAACTTTTTTGTTGTTGAGAGTAATGTCATTTGTGTTGGCAGTTTGTCATACTTTTCCACTCGCCACTGCTTTAAACATTTTTACACCTGTCTTACTCTGTAAATCTGAAAATCCACAGGCCACTGCTTTAATGTCATGCTGCACTTTGTAAAACTTTCAAGCTGCCTCCAGCCTAGTTCAGTGCTAATGCCCAACTTGGATTGAACTCTGTGGTTAAGGGGGCCAGTATCTTAATTATTTAAATATTTTTAATATTTATATTTATTTAAAAAAAACTTCAATTCAGCAACGATGCAATAAATTGTTCAAAAGAGACAGCAAGGACTTTGAACTTTCTATTTGTCAAAGTATCTTGAAGAAATATCACAGATTCCACATTATTAAGCAATATTGAGCAACTGTTTTCAACATTGATTATAATAAACAATAAATGTATCTTGAGCATCAAATCATCATGTTAGAATGATTTCTGAAGGATCATGTCACACTGAACCTGCAGCTGAAAATTAATCTTTGCCGTCATAGAAATAAATTACATTTTAGAATATTTTACAAAATGGAAATAGAAATGGCTATTTTAAATTGTAATAGTACAATATTACTATTTTGCTGTATTTGTGATAAAACAAATGCAGTCTTGTGACCATAAGATACGTTTTTCAAAAACATGAAAAAATCCCAAACTTTTTAGTGTATTTGTGTTTATTTTGCTTTTAATATAAAATTAAGCAACACTGTGATTTTACTTTGTCCTTTAAGTTTATTAAAGAGCAGGTCATTAGATTAGTTTCATGATTCTTGAGATTGTATGAGAGCAGTAAACAACAGATTTGCTCATTTAAACATCAGTAGCAGCAATTGGTAAAGAATTGGTAAAACTGCTCATTTTCAATTAATCGATTCCCAATTAATTTGCTTTATTAATCAAACAGGTTCACAGAGATGTTTCTGTATGCCTTTTTCTTTTTTTCTTTTTTTTTGATTACGTAGTGAACAGCTATATGGTAAACAAGTATGGAATATTTTAGTTTTTTACATTAAACATTTTGCTCCCAACTGACTAACGATACCAAAATGATGCAAATACCTAAATATTGAGATATATATTGAATGTTGTCACAAAACTGGAAAATATGAAATTGCAGCTATAGCTGTATTACATTTTGGGAACATTTTTCGTAGGTCAAGCAGGCAGGGGTTTTAGCCAATTTTTGGCAATCTCAGAATGCCAAACACTGTCCGATTAATTTGTATGCCCAATACTGCATACCGGTCTATAAAATATTTTCCAGGAGGTCAGTTTGAGGGGTGAGGACTGCAGGGCTGATCTGCACTGTCTTACTGGAGGTGTTGCATTTTAAATGAGGCCAGCAAATATAAAATATTCACTGTCATACAGAGAATAACTGCTGACTGAAACCAAAAAACGGGAAATGATCACCGCATAGATAAATATTCTCATGATCACATGTTTACAAAAGCATGCATGCAAAATTACACACAAAAGAGAAGCACATCTTCACTCAGACTTAGTGTGATGCTTAGAGAGACTGCCTGCATGATTGTGCACTTAAGAGCCTGGAAGATGGTTTTGCAACAGGTGGTCCTGATACATTTGGGAAATGTTCGCTGACATTTTACCACCAGTGTTTCAGAGCGTCTGAATGTTCTGTCACATCTGAGATCGTCACTGGCTTGAAAATGCAACAGTGATGTCAAATAACAGAATGGATAGACCAGCAAGTACATGACTGGAAATCCAATCTCATGTCCCAGTGCTTGGCATTTTTTGTCACAATGTGTGTCTTTTCCTTGCTCTTTATTGTTGTGGCTTGTGTAGAAATAAACGGAGGTTCAAGTACATGAATCTATATTTTATAGTTGTTGTAATTGTCTCTCTCGTTCTATTCCTGTGATTGTCTGTGTTTGTGGAAATGTTGGTTTAGGCACTCCAACACATCACTTGCCCCCTGTGAAGGTTCCCACTGGAACAAAGAAAAAGGGTTCAAAGCACTGCTTCCTGTGTGGGAAGAAGACCGGGTTAGCCACCAGCTATGAATGCAGGTACAGTGCAGATCCCTCTGTATGAGGTTTTCATTATTTTACGACAAGGGAAGTTAATGTATATCTCTAATCTTAAAGGGAAGTATGCACTTCATTTGGTGCATGTGCAGTGGCATAAAACAGAGCTATTTCTGTTTGGAGGTGACAGTAGTTCTCATATATGTCATGTGCCATTGCTGATAACACCATCTGTGACTTTCCTCAGTTTCTCGGTATGTTGTCTTGAAGCTTTGATCTAGGCAAAGTCTTATACGATGCATCTTTGAATAGGACTAAAAAGAAAGCTGTCTATTATTCTCTCCTGTGCCTTATATAATCCATCCAGCTAGACTGATACAAAATAATATACAATAGTATGATACAAACAGTGCTTTCTTTTCAACATGACAGATTTGTTTGTTCATATCATGGCTGTAATCGCCTCCAATATATGGTCAGATGTTTGGCTTATAGCTTAAATTGTTTGATTTTCCTTTCTTACCTTTCTTATGTTGGGTGGATGGTTTTTTTTTTAGGATGTTTTGTTTAGAATGTTTTAAATTATTCTTGCTGAGCACAAGCCTACTACTAAGTAGCACATCTATTTTATCATTAATAATATTAAAGGCCCATCCACACCAATTATGATGACTATAACTATAAAATTCACTAGACTTTAAAGAGCTTGAGCATTTAAGTGGCAGATGACAACTGCAATGTGTTCTTATAATAGGTAATGTCATCTGTTGGTGTGGATGAAAAAATAGTTATCTTTATAATTATCATTCTTGGTGTGAACGGGCCTTAAGAAATGACTTTTAAACAGCAAATCAGAATATAATAATAAATTAAATTTTAAAGTATGTAAGCAAATTGAAATAGAAAACAGACATTTTAAATGGTTATAATATTTCACTGTATTACTATATTTTTATTAAATAAATGCAGTCTAGAATTACTGTTAAAGTTAAGAATTTTTTAGTCAATATAATATAATCAATTTGTTTTAAAAATTGTTTAAAATTTTGATTCTTGCTGAGCAAATGCCTAGTACTAAATAGCACATCTCTTTTTATCATTAATAATATTAAAGGCCCATTCACACCAATTATGATGACTATAACTATAAATTCCACAGCACTTATATAGCAATAAAAATTATAGCAATTATAGCAATAAAAACACAGAGGAGCGATGTCATTGGAATCACTTTCAGAACATTTTTTTCAGCTTATGAATGATAAAAACATTGATAGCCAATCAGAATTTACCAGACTTTAAAGAGCTTGAGCATTTAAGTGGCAGATGACAAAACTGCAACGTGTTCTTATAATAAATAATATCATCTGTTGGTGTGGATGATAATATAGTTATCTTTATAATTATCATTCTTGGTGTGAACGGACCTTAAGAAATGATTCTTAAACGGGAAATCAGAATATAAGAATGATTTCTGAAGGATCATGTGACACTGAAGACTGGAATAATGACTGCTGAAAATTCAGCTTAAAAATAAATTACATATTGAAATAGAAAACAGACATTGTAAATATAGTAATACAGTGAAATATTATTACTATGTTTATTTAATAAATGCAGTCTAGAATAACTGTTTAAAGTCAAGAATTTTTTTTGTCAAAGTTTCACAAGAAGAATAAGCCAAGGTGAAAACAAAATGTATCTGTGTGGGATGTTTAGAAACAATTCCATTTGGTCTCGCTGTGAGCTTTTTTCTGTATAGTTTTCTAACAGCTTTAGTTCCATACTGAAAATCAATGGACATCCGGATGAATTTCATACACCATCCATTTATTCGGTTCTGAGGAAGCAATTTCAGAAGTGCACTTTCTTTCACACAGCTTAGAGGAAACGTTGGTTAGACTGCTGTCTAATTATTGCCGTTCTCATAAAGATATCTGTTTATTTTTGTGTAAGGTGTGGCAACATCTTCTGTTCCATGCACCGCTACTCCGAGACCCATGACTGCACCTACGACTACAAAAGCGCAGGCCGACGCTTTCTACAGGAGACCAACCCCCTCATAAGTGCACCAAAGCTGCCCAAAATATGAAGGGTGAGAGAAAAAAAAGATTTGATATCCATCAGCTATTAAAAGAGAGAAAACATTGATCACCAACCTGTGCTTTTATCACCATGTTTGCTTAAAAAATATAGTAGTGGAAAAACAGTGCTCACTCATTAGCATTGCCTTGGAAAACACACCTTTGTCTGCTGTCTATAAATGACTTCATGCAAAAAAAATACAAAACCCTGGATGTAAATAGTTTCTAAAAACCTTTATATCATGCAAACAGCTTTTAAAATGAGTAAAAACTTTTAAATAAGCAAAATACACAATTACGCATATCTATTTACATGTTTTTCTGTGTGTGTTGCCTTTTTTTTTTAAAATAGAACCAACAATCACTTTTCATGACAAGTCTTGCAGAGATGCACTTTAGTAATACTCAATATCTCTTATGGAGATGGGGGTCTGTACGGGAGAGGGTGACTGTGTGCTTGAACTATGTGCCATTCTGTCTTTTGTAAGTTTCCTATTAGAACTTTCTTATATTTCTGAGACATTACTCCTCTTCCCTGTCTAGTAGCTCTCTAACAAATACTTCTTATCATGGAAAATGCCAAGCACTGTACACTCGTGTTATAACAAGACTGTTTAACCTTGGTTCACTTTGAGAATGAAGTATATAGGCTCTGTCGGCCGTACACACTACACTATGCAGTTTGACAATGTAGCATTCTAAACCAACTTAAGGGCTTGGCATGATAAGGTGTGAACAAATGACTGGTTGCCATGACGAACGATCCTTTTGTACCTTAGTATTTGAAAAGCTGCTCGGAAGGCTGCAGTTGTTATTTGCATTTTTCTGTAATTGTCGGGTTATGAGCCTAATAAAATATCCTTGTGTTTTTGTTTTTTCTCTTCACTCTCTTGTACTGCATTCTATGATTCTACTGTATCTTTCACGCCTTTTAACATCGCATTGGGGTGTTTATGCTATTGTTTCGGTTGCTTCGTCATAACAGCACTGCTGTTTGAGATTCCAGGTACTGGAATGACTTTATTGATAGTCCTGTCTTAACATGTTTCCCCTTCATTTGACTAAATTGTGATCCTGTGTCGAGTGTGAAGCTATTTAGATGAGTGCATCCACCTCTGAATTACTTTGTGTTATGATTACACATTTTTTACTTTAAATAGTATCAAAGAAATAGTTTAAAATTTCAAAGTCAGAGTCCTAAACTAAAAAGACTAGTTTACCCAGCCAACAGATGGTGTAAGAATGGTTCACGCAGTGCTAAATGAAAGGAAACAGCTGTTGCTCAAAACAGAGTATGTGAAAGAAGTGGTTTTTGTGCAGAAGCTTTTCGATGCACAGTTTTATTGTACTGTACTGTGCCAATATGAATCACTTCTGTATTCTTCTATAACGTATGCTACAGATCTTATTTTTCCAAAGAGTCTAAGATTTGTCCCATGTCCTTTAAGGAAACATGTATCTTTTAAGACAAGAATATCAAGAAAAACTAGTTTCACTGGTTTAGTTTTACACATTTGATGACATATCCACACACACAAATGTAATTGATTGTAGCGTCCAGACTGTAGTACTTTATTCGTGCATGCACAATTCATAACCACAAGTATTACATAACAATGAATCAAAGCATGTTTAGACAATGCTCTGAGCACAGAATGTGCGGATAAAACGTGTAAACCCTTTCAAAGCATGACACAGCCTTTAGCTGCTCTCTCCTCTATCATGACACATAAGATCATCTGTTGTGTTCCTCCAAATAAGACAAGGAGGAGCAGGGCACATCAAGCCCATCCCTGTATAATCATCAGGGCTCTTCTATGGACTTTAACCACTATTACAGTGATTAGAAAGGAGCATCTTTGAATTCTGTTCATTAAAAAAACAAACGTGAACACACACCCAATATTGCACCATTTTAACTAATGAAATGACTGTATGTACACATCAATCTCAAACAATCAGATACGAGAAAACAAAAGGATCATCACCACCTCCAGCACGCAAAAAAGTTCACTCAATTCTGAATAGAAATTTAAGAGTAATTAATGACCCCACACACAGCACTGGGTCAGCTGTGTATATAAATTATTAGCACTGGAGTAGACGACAGCACGCGCATGCCCTCTCCGATTTATTTTCTTTTTCAGCCCGATTTTCCACCCCGAACGCGGAAGTCGGTGGACGTGATGCACGCTGTCAGATGGGGACTGTGAAATAACAACAAAAACATCGCTTGTGCAGACGAAGAAAGACGAGGTAAGTAAATATTTGAGCGAATCCCGTAAACGCGCACGAAGAGGGTAAACACTGCACCGCTGTCACAGTAAGAAAACACGGTCGACTTGAAATAAATGCATCTTTTTGGGGGGATTTGCATGCCGGGTTAAGAGTTATATCTTAAATCCATATTATAAATGTATAATTCGCGTGTCATGTCGTTTAGCACTGCAGAAGGCATTGGTTTATTGTATAAACAGAGTATTGTGACTGCAGCTCGAGTGCTTTCGTTGTTTTAATGCTTGCAGAAACACTGCTGAACAGCTCTGTTATTATGTTATATGTTTTTAGCGAGCATGTTGGACTTGGTCGAAAAGAAACTGTCCTGGAAATGAGGTAAGACAGATAAATGTCCGGTGGTCTGCAGCTATCATCCTTCACAGCGCGTAATCATCAGCGAAAGTGTTATAATACTGTACGACTTAACTACTGCCAGTGAAAGATTGTAATGTAACCTCAGACTCCAGAGAAAACTAGCGCGTTGATCGCAGTCGCTCTGTTGGATGCATAGTTCGCAAATCGGTTCCTTTGAACAGCTCTTTTCAAAGAGTCGGTTCACAAATGATTCTTTTGTAAAGTTGTGACGTCATTGCGACTTCTCAGCTGTTGTGAAATGTTAGGTAAATAATAATGTTTGCTACGATTTAGTCTACTACTATTTTGACTGTATTTCGATTGTATGTGTTATGTTTGTTGCAAACATGATTAACCTAATAATTAATTAATTGCATTTGCTACACTTAGAACACTCAGGTGAAACAGTTTTGCACGTTTTAACATAAAATGCTACATAAACGCGAAACATTTCCAGTTTTATTTGTAACATTGCTGCTGTATTAAGCTAATAATGAGCCAGTTGTTCACTCGAGTCCGATTCATGAATAAAATGTTCAAGCAGTTTAGCGAACCATGCCAATTGATTCATCGAAAAGATCCGACTCCAAAGAACGATTCACGAGTTCATGAATCGGAAATGGTTAGGCAGTGTATCCAGTGCGCTTGGGTTGCAGCAGGTCTGTTGGATGGATGCATGGACTCAATGCAGAATGGATTACAGCGCTACATAAGTGCGTACTGTAAACATTTTGTTTCGCTTTTTGCTGGCATTATTGTCTTACGCATGGGCATGTTTAAAGGGTGGATCAGTGACTGTGTGTCAGGTATATTCCTAGTCTTTGGATGGTGTTAAACTGCCAGTTTTGTTGAGGTGTTGATGGCCATGGCGGTAAGCGTATAATTTTGTTTGTTTATCCTATATGTTTTGTCTTAATTTCTGTATAGACATTTCAAAGTCTTGATTATAACAACTCTATCGAAGATTTCCACTATTACTGGCCAGGAAACAATGGTACAGTTCTGTGAACATAGGTTGATGGGGGATGTTGTCACAATATACCTTTTTAGGCAGCCGTGTCTGCTAAATTAAAACACTAAAACAATTATAAAACAGAAAAAAATTCGTAAAATGCGTACATAATGTAGCATTTAAAATATGCTACAATTTGCCCCAATAAAAATGTGACAACAAAAGACTTAAAAAAAAAAAAAAATTGTAATATAAGACAGCTTTAAACCTGTTTTATACTAAATATACACCTGTTTTATATACTTTATATATTACTAATAAATATAGGCCTTGTGACAACTTCTTCATTTAACCACTGGCCCAGGTCTCCTTTCCTTGATTAAAATAATAATTCTCTTATAAATTATAAATTACAGAAGTAATAAGTGCCGCTTTTATACCTTAGTGAAAATTAAGATGGTAGTAATATAATATAGTATTTTTTTTTCTTTTGTATTTGTCACATTGTCACATCTTTCTGAACAGCCTGACTTTTTATACACCTTCTTATCATTTTGCAATGTCACTCTTATCTTTAGAACATGTCACAATAGATAAAACAATAGATGGCTTTGTGCACTAAGCTTGCACTTTCTGATCCTGTTTTTGAAGTTACATGAGGTTTTAAGAACATGTGGGGGGTGTGCTTCAGGAATGGTGGAGTTACCTCCCTTCCAGTGAATTTCATTGGAAAGGAAGGCATTTCACCAATGTCATTCATCCAGGAAGACCTTAGTGACTGTGCATTGTATCAAGATTTGACTGTGACTTCTATGTTGTGACATGGTATGTGTGTTTATGGTATTCATGGCGTCTGTGTGCTCTGGTTGCTGTGAGTGTGGAGTCTTATCTCAGCTTATGTGAAGCTGTAAATGATGAACAGGGATGTTTAATGATAAAGCTTAATGAATGGGTTGTGTGGAGCAGAATGCTGCATGCATGGATCTTGTTTGTCCCACACTATATTGTAAGATATTAAGTGGTAGAAAGAAAATATCTGAAGTGCATGAACATATATGAATTAATACACTTATAAGTTGGTGTTTTATCATCTGCCCTTTTAAATGAAAGCTTGGACTGTGAAATTACATGATGTTAGAGCATGTATTCATTATGAAGTAACAGGCCTATGTAGGGTAAGATGGGGAAGATGCCCCCTTTAAGAACAATGCGCATTCACTTTTAAATTGTAGAATATTTAGATAAACGTTTAGCATGATGATGCATCAGTCAATGTGTTAAGGAAATTTTTTTTTTTTGCTGTCATAGCACAAAATTTACAATTATTTAAAGAGGCCATTGATGTTTAAAATAATTTTTATTAATGTTAAATTGTTTTTAAAGTGTTGTGAATGTAATCAACTATCAAATCAGCTAGTCTATTTAAAATTGTATTTTATTTGAATAATCAAATAATCATTGGCAGACAGTAGAATCCGATTAAAATAGATTCATTGGAAAGGTAAAAGGAATATGAATACGTATTTAACTGTGCATATTTTTGTTGAAGATATCTCATAATAGCAATTGAATCTCATAATTGGAATTATTGCACTCAGCCTTTTAGTGTAAAGAGAATATATATATATTTTACTCCACAGATCTAAACATCCCTCATTAACAAATAGACAAAAACCTTTGATACTGAACATAATGCAATGTATAATGCACAGGTCACTGTTTTCCAGAGAGACATAATTACATCAATTAATCTGATCATTAAACTGTTATGACTGACAAAATCTCACAAATGTTGATATTTATATAAAATGACAAAATGAAGAAAGCCACAATAATTCATAAAATGTTATGAGATGGAATTTTTGTGACATTTATGGTCAAAAGAAAAAAAAATAAGGTGGGGGTCATTTTACTTCTTTTTATTTATTTATTTATTTACTTCATCTGACCTCATCTTATGTGATGGACTTTATAGTGGAGATTCAATGAGTCACACACCCAAAGCCAACAAACAGACATGTTTTGGAACACAAACAATATTTGGCCTTTTTCTATAAGTTTTTGAAGCATGTATTAAAAATAATTTTGTATAATCTGTATCCAGATTCTGGATCTTACATTTCAAGTCAGGGTTTCTCATTTGCATCCTCATTCAGAAAGGCAAGCTCCGCCCCTGGGCCTTCACTGCATGAAATGTTTATGATTAGCATAAAGATGTATGTAGCTGCAGGACAGACCTGCCATGAAAAGCTGTATATCTCCATACCAAATGGTGCAATTTCTCCTTTGGAAGTAGGTGTTGAATTATCACTGAGTTTTATGCTAACTTGTGCTGTCTGCAGTCTAATCAGATATAGCCATATGTGTAATAACACAATTGCTACAGCGTAGGCCATTAACACTACGGGATTAAAATAAACATATTGATTAAGTTGTGGACCACTTGCAGTGTTATATTTTGGAATTGGTTGTGTTTCTGACAGAAAAACAAAAGCTGCTGTAGCTATACAGTAGAAAGTAATTAGATTATCTGAAATTGGTTTGACCTCAGAAAGCCATTTAATTGCCAAAAACATTTTTCTAAATTGCAGCTACATTGGAAACTCTAATAGGGTGAATTCCTGAAAAATTGGCCACTATTTGACAGTCTGTGTGTGCGCATTGGTTTTAAAGCTGTCTATTCATGAAGCACGTTTACCTTTGTGCTCAAATGTGCTTGATGCACTTGACGGAGCTTTTGCATATCCACTCCAACATTAGCCAAGACACTTATAACGATTTATTCTAAGACTGTAGGAAAATCCATAATGGGATCTAATACTTACAGCTACAAATAGAACATTTTTTGGATTCCACTAATTTGTCCCCTCTGGTGAATTCAAGTTTTTGCACAAAGTAATTAGTGGAGTTTGCTACTGGAAACATCAGTATTATATTGCTCATGCATGCGGTTAGTGATTTGAACAAACCACTTGTCCCACACTATTTGAATTGTCATCATGAATACTATATCAAATTGTGTGGCCTGTTGAGGAGAGACAGAAAAATCCCATAGGTTTACAATGGAGGAGTGACCCAAGCCATATATAGAAAATAGAATAGAGATTTGTTAGTGGACTATTTTGCAACTCAGGTTCATGAAAAATGTGTCTTTTAGTGTCAAAAATTATTTCACTTTGCTTCTTGCATGTTTCAGTGTCCAGTGAGTGTTTCTAAAAAGCATGTACAATTTTCTCCAAAACACATAAACTTGTCTATGCCAACATTTTATTACATTGGTTCATGCATATACAGTATCGTGGCAGTTTGGAAATCAAATGCCCGATGAGTGGCGCTAAAAGGTTAATGCTTCCTCTCGCTTGAAAATAACGTACCACCTATGATTAACAAGATATAGGCCAAACTTTAGATGATATTCCATAATGATGCAGGAAGTGACAAAAGTAAGTGTTAATATTACAGTCATTTTTAAGATGGCCAAGAGCCATGCATTCACAGTGTCCTGTAATGACCTGCTAATGGATGTGTTGTGGAGTTTTAATGTAGCATCATAAACATTTGGTCTCACTTAGGTACAGTAAGACAAGTCACCAATCAATAGTATGTTATTTAGAGATGGGAGAACATTTGCCTTGTTTGACTAATCTGGACACATTCTGCCAGGCTTTGCTATTTACATTAGTGCACTGCTGCTTCACTGTCTCATGACACTTCCCCCTCAGCTTCATAAGAAGTGTTCAGGAAAGCATACTAACCGAGCATTTTATTCCAAACAGAGTCAAGAATTGTGATAGGACGTTTCCTAGAGGTAGAGGTGGGTTAAACTGGGAGTTAACATGTTTTCTTTGGAATCTCTGTGTACTTTTTATTCATTTATTCATTATTCATTACATTCACCATTATAAAAAGTCAGCAACAAAAGCATGTAAGCCATCTTCTTTAAGGGGTGAATCAGAGATACCTCATTCAGATCAACGGCATGCTGCTGTGATTGATAAAAGAAGAAAAAATACAGTCAGATGGGCAGTCAGATGCACTTTCTCTAACATGTATTTTGCCAGAACATAGTTAAATATTAACAAACTCCTCTTCCAACAAGGGCTAAAGTAAAGGACAGACGTTACAAAATAGCAAGTAGCTTTGTCTAGACATCACTGCTGAATGTACTGCTTCTGGAATCAAGAATTCATTTATGGTAACTTATGGTAATACTAAACTATTCTAAACAACCTCACTAGGTCTAGGTGACATCACATGAAAAAGAAAGTATTTTGAAAGGCGAAGCAAGTTAATACATTGTAAGGAACGACTACAAGACAAACAACCGAGTGCACAATAACACAAGAAATGTGTATTAGAAAAGAAAATGTGGTCAATTTTGATTTCATGTTGACTTAAAGGCCCCATAAAAACTTGATAATCAGTATCATTTCTGTGTTAATATATATTTTCTTTCGAAAGTTGATCTTTGGGTGGGACAAATTGGGCTTGTACATTTTGTTTTTATGTTAAAGGAATAGTTCATAATTACCCCATGATTTACTCACCCTCAAGCCATTCTAGGTGGATAGACTTTCTTCATTCAGACAAATACAATCTGAGTTATATAAAAAAAAATTTCTGGCTCTTCGAAGCTTTAAAATGGCTAACTGTCATACGTGCATCCACGAGAGAGTGATGTTCCACCGGAGGATGTTGGACGTAGGTGAACGTGGTGACGAATGCAGAAGCGCAGAGGAGAGAGAACAAAACAAAACACTGGTCAGGAATTAGAAGCACATAACAAGGATTTATAAAGGAAAATGTCTGAGGATTTTGATATAAGCCAAGAGGAGACTGGTTTTCCTTTGCTGTAAACAAAACTTGGTTCTCACGAGACTAGCATATTTTCACCGGAGCTTATGCTACACTTATGCCCTACGTCATCCGCTGGACCGCTCCTCTCTCTTTTTTGAAAAAAAAAAAAAAAAGAAAAATTGGTGTTTTCCTTCACTAAGCACAAATTAAATGAAAATTAAAAACTAAAATAAAAAACGTCTAAAATTTTCTAATAGCTTGGAATAGTGGCTGTTAAAAATTAAGGTTAAAACTAAATTGTAAAATTATATAAAAATAGAAAACGGTAATAAATTACAGTATTACTATTTTGACTGTACTTTTGATCATTTAAATGCTACATTTGTGAACAAATACACACACACACACACACACACACACATACATACACACACACAAATATAGGTGACTTTGAAGCTGATAGACATAGACTATAAACATGGATAGATTTGTTGAAAATGTCATGTCAAGGTCCCTTACTTCAAAGGTTTCTACCGCAGACAAGTGACAGACATGACTGTTGAACCAGAATAAAGTCATATCAGCTTTTGCATGAATTTAAAGCAGGCAGACATATCAAAAATGACACACAAATGTCATAGTGGCTAATTCAGATGACATTAGGGAAGCTTTGAGAAACATGAAGCAGACTGTGTGTGAGAGAGATTTTGGTAACCGCACTGCTTCATTTGAGTTCAGATTTACTGAATAAATAAATAAATGATCACCTTGTTATTAGGACCTTCATACTGCATAAATTTTCTTCAGCGCTCTTTCTCTTCCACGACATTGCATACTATCCACCTTTTTTTTTTTTTTTATGTAAAAGCATGTGGCCGTTTATATTTGTGAGGCTTCCAGTAATTTTAGATGTACAAAAATAGTCCATAATGCTGCTTGAAATTGCAAACAGGTATTTATAATTTTTTAAAATCAATTTATTATGATAATCATAAACACACTTGTTTGCAAAAAAAAAATTACAAATTACTGCACTTATCTATAGCGGCAAAGCACAAGAAAAATCATTATGACTTAAGTGGTCTCTTGAGCCCACTGTATATTACGTATGTGCATATATAAATACACTGTTCGGGGTGTGTAAATAAGAGTGCATGTCAGAACTGTTTTTGGACACCATGCCACTGTTTTGTACATTAGTTTGAGTTGAACCAGACTTTCCATTACAGATTATTTGCTTTTTCGCTCTGAGTAAGACCATTTGGACACAGAAATAGAGATGGAAGTGTTTTAATAGAGATGGAGTGTACAGCTCTTTGGGCCACTCAAAGAAAAAAAACAATTATAATCCACTTATGAAATGATGAATTGCAGTGCTGTTCAGTCATCATCACTTATGTGTTTATAATGATAGCCAAGGCCTGATTAGTATGTACACCAACAAGCAGTATGTGTATAAGGTTATATGTTTCACAGTTTGGAGCAGTGTTATTTGTCAGAAAGAGAGACCCAAGGCTCTGGACTTGGTTTCTGGTTGGAATCAGATTGTTTTTCCTTGTGGTATTTTCCAAGCAGCTCTGTCCAGCTGCTGCTTCCCAGTGTTTCCATTTGTACGTTAAAGGAATGGTTCAACAAAAATTAAAATTGGCTGAAAATTTACTCCAAGATGTAGATGAGTTTGTTTTGGAGAAATTTAGCACTACACCACTTGCTCATAAATGGATCCTGTGCAGTGGATGGGTGCCGTCAGAATGAGAGTCCAAATGGCTGATAAAAACATCACAACAATCCACAAGTAATTCATATTACTCCAGTACATCAATTAATGAGTTGTAAAGAGAAAAGCTGCGAGTTTGTAAGAAACAAATCCATCAAGATGTTTTTAACTTCAAAACCATTGCTTCCAAAAATCCAGCTAGACTCTATCCATAATATTGCTTTCTCCAGTCCTCTCATCTGAATCAGGAGAGAAATATGCTCAGCTTGAGTGCTGATTATAAGCCAAAACAGTCCAAAACAAAGATATGTTGATGGATTTTGATTTGAGAGGACAATAGGGAATGGACTTTTTTTCGTGGAGGAAGTGTTATTATGGATTATGGACTCTTGTGTTGATTTAAAATTAAAAAGTCTTGATGGATTTGTTTCTTAAAAACACAGCTTTTCACGTCACAAGACATTAACTGATGGACTGGAGTCATGATGTTTAGGCTACTTGTGTATTACTGTGAAGTTTTAATTAGGTTTTTGGATTCTCATTCAGACGGCACCCATTCATGATCAATTGGTGAGCAAGTAATGTACAGTAATGCCAAATTTCTCCAAAACTGATCTGATGAAGAAACAAACTTATTTACATCTTGGATGCCCTGATAGTGAGAGAATTTTTCATTTTTTGTTAAATTTGGTTACAATTTAAATCCAAAATCCACATCATCTACTACACTTTGCTTACAATACTGTTCCCATAGTATATTTACAAGGTGCTCATCATCATAAATATTCTTTGTAAAAGAACAGCTTTGACTTTTTAATAACTCCTTTTTGTGTTCCACAGGAAGTAAATACAAGTGTAAAAACCCCTTAGTATTTTAACTACATCCTCTTGGTTTAAGGTAGTAATTATTGTGGTGGTAACCTTAAGTTTTATTAAGGTCTGAGTGCAGGAAATTCAAGAAAGATACTTTGTTCCAGTTTATGATGAAAAATCAATGATCCTGCATTTTGCACTTTTGTCTCAGTGCTCTTCTCTCCACTGTCCCTGCTACATTACATTATTGCCTTTCTTTTTTATAACATAAAGATGGACATGCTCGTTCTCCTGTTTCAAAAGTGACTATTAAACATAACTGGAATGTTTTTAAACATGATAAAATGTGTTTTAACAGACTATAATTTAAAGAAAAAAATGCTATGGGTAGAGATTTCTTGTGTGCCTAGTTACTGTATTAACAAACAAAATGCTTAACACATCAGTAGTTTATGAGCATTTGAATATATATTAAATATATATACCAGAAAAATATCATATGCACACTACCATTCAAAAGTTTAATGTCAGTGAGATATTTGTGACCCTGGACAACAAAACCAGTCATAAGGGTCATTTTCTTAATTTATTTATTTAGATTTATACATCATCTGAAATCTGAAAATATAAGCTTTCCATTTATGTATGGTTTGTTATGATAGGACAATATTTGGCCGAGATACAACTATTTGAAAATCTGGAATCTGAGGGTGCAAAAAATTCAAAATGTTGAGAAAATCACCTTTAAAGTTGTCCAAATGAAGTTCTTAGCAATGCATATTAATAATCAAAAATTAAGTTTTGATATATTTACGGTAGGAAATTTACAAAATATCTTCATGGAACATGATCAGTAATTTTGACCCATACAATGTATTGTTGACTATTGCTACAGATATACTCATGCTTCTTATGAGTGGTTTTATGGTCCAGGGTTACATTTTAAAAATAAATTAATGCTTTTATTCAGTAAGAATGTATTAAATTGATCAAAAATGACTGTAGAGACATTTATAATGTCATAAAAGATCTATAAAAATAAATGTTGATCTTTTGAACTTTATATTCATCAGAGTCCTAAACAAGTCTCAAAGATTAATTGTTTTCTGCAGTAATAATAAGAAAAAAGTATATTAGAATGATTTCTGAAGGATCTTAACTTTTTTTTTTTTTTTTTTTTATTATTGTTGTTATCATGTCTGTATGAAATTTGCTGTGGTGCAGACATGCCTCATAAACAGTTGTTTGAATGGATGCTGCCGGAAGCTTACCAAGAAACCTTTGCATGACCCAGTTATTCACGCATTATGCTTTAATTTTGCATCCAGGCGTTTATGCGTTCAGAAACAAGAATACGTCCTAAATGAGCACCTCCTTTTGCACACTAACGAGCCATTAACATTTTGATAGATGGAAAAGCATTTACTGAAGCCTAGATCCCATTTGAATTTTCTTTATTTAAAAGCAGATGAATCACATAATAAGATAAAGTGATACTATCCGTGCACCATGTTTTACAAAATTTAAGGTTTTCACTGTCTCTATGCTTTTTAGGGACTCGTTTTGATGCAGTCTGCAGTTTTGCCTTCCTCACTAAGTTTTCAAAACCTTTCATCCTGCTCCGCTTGCAAAACATGAAGTCAGCCGCCATCCAGTTTCCTCCTGTGCTCTTCTCTGAATCTGTGCGGATGGAGAGACGCTTTGACAGAAACTACAACTAGGTCTGCTGGTCTGCTGTCTCCATTAAATTTGCAGGATTTGTCTTCAAAGTGTGAGAAAGGTTTACTTTCTTAGAAGACTCTTCTTGTTTGAGCCAACAGAGACTGTGTGTGTGTGTGTCTCTGTGTGTGTTCAAAAATGCATGTGTACCCTGAGGTCATGTGTTTCTTAGTCTCACAAGGCCAGACTTTAGGTGTGTTCGACTTCATGTGGCGCTGCGTGGACTGATAGGTGTCTGACTTGATTTTTTTTTTTGACTTAAAACGACGCAGACGGCACACCACTGTGACGTATGCCATCAAAATACCGTAAGAGCTATTAGAGATGGCTGGCTAGTTCATTCTGCACAGTTTCTCCAGATTGGCCACACAAGCTCTGATGACAACACAACTGTTTAACGATTGGCTGGATTTACTGATGACAACGATGACGTGTTTCGCCTTTATTCTGACACCTTCATTTGTGCTAATGCTCACAAATTTGGTTTTTATAACAGTAAAAACATGTCAACTTAAAGGGATAGTTCACCCAAAAATGAAAATTCTGTTATTATTTACTCACCCTAAAGTTGCTCCAAACCTGTAAGACCTTCGTTCATCTTCAGAACACAAATGAAGGTATTTTTAATGAAATCCGTCAGCTTTCTGAATTGTTGAATAAAATTATTTTGTTTTCTTTGCGCATAAAAACTATTCTCATAGCTTCATAAATTAACGGGTGAACCACGGATATCACATGGACTGTTTTATCGATGTCCTTACTACGTTTCTGAGCCTGGGAACATTTCAGTTAAATACAGGGTCAGAAAGATCTCGGATTTCATCAAAAATATCTTAATTTGTGTTCCGAAGATGATCGAAGGTCTTACGGCTTTGGAACGACATGAGGGTGAGTAATTAATGACAGAATTTTCATTTTTGGGTGAACTATCCCTTTAATGTTATATTGTGTCATGTTTATCAAAACAAAACTTATAAAAATGTATAGACTCCACTTTAAAATAGTATAGGCTTATGCTGAACGTTCTTGCACATACAAAACATTTGCTGTACTTTTGGTTCTAATCCACTTTATCTGTAAAAAAAATACACATACACTGTGTAAGCATCACTACAGGAAGCTTCCTCTGACTGCAAGCGGCAAATCTTGTGATGGATCACAAATCCAGTCGCAAGCAAAGTCGAATGCACCTTTTCAATATCAACATGAAGTCCAATCAGCTTTCTGATCTTGTTCTGATCAAGAACCGCCCACTTAAACAGAAAAAGTCTGATTGACATGAAAACAGCCAATCACAGTTTGTTTTGCTATTTAGGGGCAAGTTTATCTGAAATAGCTTTACAGTTGAATTCAGGATTGAGGAAACTGTTTAATAATGTAGAACATTCTGACATCTTGTTAATGTTTACACCACAGATTCGTGACAGAAACGCATGTTCATCCGTAATAAACTGACAAACGTATCAAAGCTAACATACAAATGTCTTAGTAATGACTTTGTTTTATTGAGACGACAGCAGATCTGACAGCATCGAGCAAGGAATTGGTCAGTGGTGTAACACTTCGCTCCATAAATTACGGTGTCCCAAAAGGACAACGTGTTTACGCGTAAAACATTATGATAATTTATTCTTGAGCTCGTTCTAGCCTCTGAATGTGAAATGAAGGATGGAAAGTACTGCTGTGCAGCACAGAGTGTGTGTGTGTGTGAGGATCAGCAGGCTTTCATCAGTACACATCAAGTCCGGTTTATCCCGCTCTAATCTCTTAACAGTCTGTGAGGATGTTCCAGCACTGGCGGAGTTTGTGTCCCGCTCTGATCTTGAGGTCATGTAATATAGCACACTGATGGGGTTTAAGCCAGTAAGCCACTTATTAAGCTTTGAATAATTGTCTGATATCATCACTCCGGTCACATATGACACTACCTGACGTTATCCATTTGGTTGAAATCCAGAGGATGCTAGATAATAAGGCATGTGATTGTGCAACTGTTTAGAAAAAAAACAGCAGGGGTAAATCCTGTTGATGCCTGATACTGGAAACAGAATATTTGAAAATTGCAACCAAGGTGTTTGTTGAATACAGATTTACCATGAAAGTTTCCAATGAGGTGGAGTAACTAACTAAATAAAAGTATCAGACAACTAACTTAAAGAGATAGTTCACCCAGAAATGAAAATTCTGCCATTAATTACTCAACCTCATGTCGTTCCAAACCTGTAAGACCTTTGTTTATTTTTTTCATCAAATATATCTTAATTTGTGTTCTGAAGATGAAAAAAAGTCTCATGGGTTTGGAACGACATGAGGTTGAGTAATTAATGACAGAATTTTCATTTTTGGGTGAACTATCCCTTTACTACTTTTTCAGTGGTGTGCAATAGGTCAAATCAGAGTAGCTTTTTAGTACCACGTCACTTTTCCCAAGAGTTAGCGGTGTTCATTTTAGTGGATTGGTTCCCTTACATTGTTCTTTTAAAGGCACTGGTTCAATAATTTTTTCAACAATTAATTTCTGTTCCTGCACAGTGGTGTGCATGGCATTTATTTTAACAATATTCGAAATATTAAATTATTAATAATATAATATTTAGGAAGATGCTGCTTTTGATCATATACAGTATATAGACTACCATTCAAAATTTTGTGATAGTAAAGTGAAAGAAATTAGGCTAATACTTTTATTCATAGGTTGCATTAAATTGATCAAAAGTGACAGTAAATGCATTTATAATGTCGCTAAAGATTTCTGTTTCAAACAAATGCTGTTCATTTGA
Organism: Spinibarbus caldwelli; assembly: GCA_039654775.1. Classification (NCBI taxonomy): domain Eukaryota; kingdom Metazoa; phylum Chordata; class Actinopteri; order Cypriniformes; family Cyprinidae; genus Spinibarbus; species Spinibarbus caldwelli. The sequence continues at coordinate 22,721,064 of CM077242.1, forward strand.
ACTTTTTATTCATCAAAGGATCCTGAAAATGTATCACTGTTTCCGCCCACATATTAGGTTGCACAGCTGTTTTCTACATTGATAAGAAATGTTTCTTGAGCACCAAATCACCATATTAGAATGATGTCTGAAGGATCATTTGACACTGAAGATTGGAGTATGATGCTGAAAATTCAGCTTTGCATCACAGGAATAAATTACATTTTAAAATACATTAAAAAGAAAACAGATATTTTAAATTGAAATAATATTTAATACAGTTGCAGTTTTTACTGTATTTTGATCAAATAAATGCAGCCTTACCAAATCTTACCAACCCCAAACTTTTGAACGATAGTATATATAGTATTTTAAAACTTTTTTATATAAGTTATGTAGTTTATATATGATATATGATTTAAAATTTATATTCAAAGTTAAAAGTTGTAAGTAAAAAAAAAAAGTGATATGAACTGATATTTAAAAAAAGCTTCAGTGTAGTTTGTGTTTGTAGCTTGTGTATCTTGACTTGAAGTTTACCTTTAAATGAAGAGTATCCTGTAGCTTGACGAGCTTCCCCAACATTGACAGTTTCTTAAATGGAAACATACATCATACATATGAAACTTTGGCTGTTTTCTGTTTTCAGTCTGGAGGAACATCCATAGGGAATATCTAACTATGTCACCTTTCCAGTTGCATGGATGAATAAATCTGGGTTAGAGTCTTGGCGCTCAGCGTTATCTCTCTCACAGGAGACCAGCAGAAGGATTTTCCAGAGAGGGGAAACACACAGGCTCAGGCCCATCTCTTGGATAGATCCATTGCTGTATCGATCTCATGTCATTTCTAGCAGCAGCTGCTCATTGATGGATCATCCTTTGTGGAAGCAGGGTAATTTACCAGCCTGATCAGTTCAGTGCACAGTGCAGCGCTCTCTCTTACTGTCAGAGAGTTAAGGCCAGTTCACAGAAAGTTCACAGAAATTGTTGGATTAATCCAACAATATGGTGTCTTTATCGTTATAGTTGTGGTGTGGACTTTGTGTAATGGTAAGGTGTGTAGAGAAGTGCAGGCTCAAAAACTTAGTGAGCTGCCTACGTAGCATTTCTAAATGTGTGGTTATATGTAACATTGTTTGGCAAATTTTCACAGGCAAAATGCAGTCATTTCAATAGAAATCCATGCAAATTGGATGCTTTGCATAAGGGCGAAAGATTTCTCCACACAGATTTCGAAGTAGTGTCAAGTTGGTTACACGGATTTGCAGCAGAAAGCTGCTTGGTTTGAAAGTGACTTCTGTGTGAGCTGTGCTTCATATTGCTAATGTGATGCACCTTAAGACTGAAATCCCTGCTCTGGGCTCTGTGAAAGCTGGATTTGTGGCAGTCGTGAAGCATATGGGACACCTCATCACATGCTGCCAGCAAGGATCCGTTGCTGTTCCTTTTGGCTATTCTTCCTGTCATGAGCTTGAACTTGGTGACTGATTTGAGCTGAAGCACATATTCTCATCCATTTGTTACTCTCTGTCAGTTTATATGTGAGCTCTGTAATCCAATTCAATGCAGTTGTTTTACTATGTATGTTATTTATCTTCAATAATTTATTACAGTTTTTCTCTCTGAAAATCCAAAAGGATGAAAAAACAACAACATTTTTTATGCTCTTTGAGACATTTCATCCTGGCGGAGACATATTTCCCTCCTTAATCTCCAAATGCTAATCGTAACAACTAGTTAAACATATCTGAACAAAATTTCTGTGGTGTTTGTCTGCCAAAAATCACTGTCAAACTGTTAGAGTGTCACTGTGTGGGTTACTAAAGGGTTCGGGTTTTAGTGCATTGCTATTAGGTTTCTAGAGCGTTGTTAAGCGGTTGCTTAATGGACGCTTTTCCCCTGTTGGGCTGAATGGTTCTAAGAACAGTAATGAATGGTTACAGTTATATTTCCACTTGAGCTTGGTTCGGGAAAAGCACGATTACAAAATTGTAAACATCCTCAGCGATGTCGCTGCTCAGGATCAGTCACATGTTTTGTTACCTGGTGTCTACTTTCTCTCTTTAGCTGGCCAAATGGAAGAGTTAAGCAACAAGAAGTGTTTGGCTCGATGGTGGAAAAGTGACTAAAGTCTCTGCGACTTTTAAGTTTTCTAAAAGACTCCACTTGCTCCTTTACTATTAAAGGGATAGTTCAACCAAAAAGTTAAATTCTGTCATTAATTACTCACCCTCATGTCATTTCAAACCCGTAAGACCTTCGTTCATCTTCAGAACACAATATATTTTTGATGAAATCTGAGAGCTTTCTGACCCCCCATAGAAAGCTACGCAACTGACATGTTCAAGGCCCAGAAAGGTTGTAAAGACATCGTTAAAATAGTCCATGTGACATCAGTGGTTCAACCATAATTTTATGAAGCTACGAGAATACTTTTTCGTGGTACTCTTATAAATGGTGGCGGAGATTAACACAGAAAAGAAGAAATTGTGGTATAAAGTTGTTTTTGTTTTCTTTCCCCACAAAAAGTATTCTTGTAGCTTCATAAAATTACGGCTGAACCACTGATGTCACATGGACTATTTTAAAAGGGTCATATGATGCGAATTCAAGTTTTCCTTTCTCTTTGGAGTGATACAAGCTGTTTGTGCATAGATAAGATCCCTGAAGTTGCAAAGACTAAAGTCTCGAAACCAAAGAGATATTCTTTATACAAGTTGACTTGACCACACCCTCCTAAAACGCCTCGTTTAAACACGCCCTCACATGTCTACGTCACTGTGTGGGAAGATTTGCAAAACACTGCCCAAATGTATACGCAAAGAAAGAAGGCGGAACTATTATTCTCGCTGTATTATTGTTGCTGCCGCCGGCGCCATGTCGTGGAGACGCTGTGTTTCATTGTGAAAGTGAAACTACTTTGTTTGGGCTTCCAAAAGAGGACACAACTCGAAATCAGTGGTTAAGTTATGTTTACAACACTGTTCCAGAACAGTTCAACCCAAATATTAGAGTGTGTGCAGCGCATTTTACGGAGGACTATTTCCTGAACCTGGGAGTAGCCTCCAGCTGTGCTCAAAGACTGTTTCTATAAAGTGGGGCAATTCCAACTTTGCAAGGAGAGTCTGGTGCTTCTGACTCACAGCCTGTAAGTACGTTTTCTTGTTTAAAGAATTTTCCACTGACGATTCAAACGCGAGTTTTGGGCAGTGTAGAGTAGCGCTTGTTGTTTGTCGTTTCTCCAATCACAAATGCAGACATAGTAATGTCAGTAAAAGTAAAAAGACAGTATAAGTCATTATAATCAGTAATTATGTCCCCACTGGATGCAACAAATGCCTCGTTTATAATGGGTTTTATTGTTTTTGTGTCATCGCGCCAGGACACAGCATCACAATACAGTAAGTGGCGTGATATTTCCGTCTCACGCTTGAGGTATTCAACCAATCACAATGCACTGGATAGCTGGCCAATCAACGTACACCTCGCTTTTCAGAACGATGAGCTTTATAAAAATCGACGTGTTTCAGAAAGGCGGAGCATAGAGGAGCAACCATAATGTACAGTATGTGGAAAATAATGTGTTTTTTGAACCTTAAACCGCATAAACACATTGCATTACACCAAATACACAAAATAATGTTCTTTTTAGAAACGTCATATGACCCCTTTAACTACAACCCGAATTCTGGAAATGTTGGGATGTTTTTTAAATTTGAAAAAAATGAAAACTAAAAGACTTTCAAATCACATGAGCCAATATTTTATTCACAATAGAACATAGATAACACAAGAAATGTTTAAACATTTAGAAATTTTACAATTTTATGCACAAAATGAGCTCATTTCAAATTTGATGCCTGCTACAGATCTCAAAATAGTTGGGACGGGGGCATGTTGACCATGGTGTAGCATCTCATCTTCTTTTCAAAACAGTTTGAAGACGTCTGGGAATCGAGGTTATGAGTTTCTTGAGTTTTGGTGTTGGAATTTGGTCCCATTCTTGCCTGATATAGGTTTCCAGCTGCTGAAGAGTTTGTGGTCATCTTTGACGTATTTTTCGTTTAATGATGTGCCAAATGTGAAAAATCTGGACTGCAGGCAGGCCAATTCAGCACCCAGACTCTTCTACTACAAAGCCATGCTGTTGTAATAGCTGCAGTATGTGGTTTTGCATTGTCCTGCTGAAATACACGTCATCTGGAGGGGAGCATATGTTGCTCTAAAACCTTTATATACCTTTCAGCATTCATAGTGCCTTCCAAAACATGCAAACTGCCCATACTGTATGCACTTATGCACCCCCATACCATCAGAGATGCTGGCTTTTGGACTGAACGCTGATGACACGCTGGTAGGTCTCCCTCCTCTTTAGCCCAGAGGACACGGCGTCCGTGAGTTCCAACAAGAATGTCAAATTTGGACTCGTCTGACCATAGAACACTTTTCCACTTTGAAACAGTCCATTTTAAATAAGCCTTGGCCCACAGGACAAGACGGCGCTTCTGGACCATGTTCACATATGGCTTCCTTTTTGTATGATAGAGTTTTCGTTGGCATCTGCAGATGGCACGGCGGATTGTGTTTACCGATAGTGGTTTCTGGAAGTATTCCTGGGCCCATTTAGTAATGTCAGTGACAGAATCATGCCGATTAGTGATGCAGTGTCGTCTGAGGGCCCGAAGACCACGGGCATCCAACAAAGGTCTTCGGCCTTGTTTCTTATGCACAGAGATTTCTCCAGTTTCTCTGAATCTTTTGATGATGTTATGCACTGTAGATGATGAGATTTGCAAAGCCTTTGCAATCTGACGTTGTGAAATGCTGTTTTTAAAGTATTCCACAATCTTTTTACGCACTCTTTCACAGATTGGAGAGCCTCTGCCCATCTTTACTTCTGAGAGACTCTGCCTCTCTAAGACATCCCTTTTATAGCTAATCATGTTACAGACCAGGGGCCGGATTCACGAAAATCTTCTTAAGAAATAAGTTAAGAAATTTCTTAAGATAAATTCCACGAAGTTCGTAAGAATGTTCTTAAGTGCAATTCTTGAAAAATTCTTAAGTTCTCAAATATATTCTTAAGAACATCTTAATTTTTTTCTTAAGAAGAAAATAACAGTCTTTATGTGAGTGAATACATGACGCACTGATAAACTCGCACTTTATTGTCTTTTTGCGCTTCCTGCAGATTACCCTAATAATTATAATAAGCACGCACACTATTTTAGTCGCGACTTTGGTGCTCAGCTTCACATTTTCAATGCGGCGTGTTTTTGAACAGTTACTTTTAAATAGCTTGTCTCATTTTTGTGCTGTTTTTGCGCTCTCATCTGAGTGAACCCTTCCGGTATGTGTGTCCACGCTGCTACAGCAAATGCGTCCTGTGTATCGGCGCATTCATATGCGCTGAATACTGCTAAAGATTGTCATATTTAAAGGCTAAAATTAAAAGCGTCCAATTAAAGCTCCCTATCTGACTCGTTTTTTTGTAGAGTTGCTACTGAGTTTTGAAGTCAGCAAAAAGTAGTTTCACACATAGGCTAATCATGACCGATTAGTTTACGTTATCAGTCATCGCTGTCACTTCTGAAAACTCGTGCACATCCCAATTAATAGTCCTACTATGTATTTTATGTAGCTAGTGTTGTTGTAATGCTTAAAGGAAAACGCCACCGTTTTTCCATATTCCAATGTTTTTCCCTCAATTTAGACGAGTTGATACGTACCTCTCCCGTCTCAGTGCATGCACTTAATCGCTCTAGCGCATGGCGCCACTATGCTAGCGTTTAGCTTAGCACTATTCATTCCTTAGGATCCAAACAGAGATGAATTTAGAAGCTACTAAACACTTCCATGTTTTCCCAATTTAAAGACGGTTACATGAGTAGTTACATGAGTAAGTATGGTGACACAAAATAAAACGGGGCGATTTTCTAAGCGGATAAAAAATGATAACTATAATGTATGGCGGAAGAGCACTTCGCAGCACTTCAACCTCAGCGCAGTAATATCATCACTCCTGAAAACTCCCCCTCCCCCTCTCCCTCTCCCTCTAACTTCCATCAATAGAACCAATATTACTGCGCCGAGGTCGAAATGCTGCGAAAGTTCAAGTTTAGTGAACTTTGACCTGTGGTGGAGACGTGTGACCAGTGGAAGATAGTTATGTCACTCTGTGACCTTAAAGCTGAATTAGGCTAAATAATGTGAACTTTAAAGCTGCTGGTTTGCATCATTTCATTTATATTTGTTTTATGTTGAATTTGTTTTCTTTTTTAAAAGTTGCCACAGAGTGAGACATATTATCTCATTTGTGTCCAAATGTTCAAAGTTTAGTGTGGCTGCCCCTTGAGTCTGTGTATAATTTTTATTTGCCCAGACAAAAATGATAAATCCTCTGCTCAACAAGCCACATGATTTGAGGTATCACTTACTTTTGTAGCCCAAATGTTAAGGATAAGTTACATGGATAAGGTAAATGCTTAAGTTTACAGGTTTATTCAAATCCCTAACCTCGGATCTTAGCAATAATAGTAATAACAGTACTTAAGTATGACCTTTACACAGTAGATACTGTATGTGGCACATCAGATTAACAGATGGCTGTCCTTTTTTAACTCCTTCACCCCGATCGACTGTGCTGAGGCATTTTCACTTTCCACCTCACATTTAGATCAAGAATTGGCAGAGACCTCATGCATTAGTCATCACTCCACAGGCTCCAAGCCCGTGATTATTATTGTTATTATGACATCTGATTTCATAAAAACCTCAAAGGGCATTGACTTAAGAATTTGACCACTAGCTTCCTTTCCCACCCAATCACTTTTTCAGTGAAATGAAAGCTATGAGATTGATGTGTTTGTTCTTCCATTGAAACTTAACATTTGCCTTAAAGGCACAGTTCACCCAAAAATGAAAATTACCCCATAATTTACTCACCCCAACCCACACTAGGTGTATATGACTTTCTTCTTTCAGACGAACACAGTCTGAGTTTTTTTTTTAATTTATCCTGGCTCGTCCAAGCTTGGTAATGCTGCTGGATAGTGGTTATTATTTTGAAGCTCCAAAAATCGCATATCTCTGTCATAAAACTAACCCATACGCCTCCAGGGGGTTAACACATGTCTTCTGAAGCAGATCGATGGGTTTTTGGAACAAAAATATTTCTATTTTTAAAATTATAAACTCAAATCCCTGACTTCCGGCAACGGCCGTATGCGCGTTCGCGAGAGTCGAGTTCTGGGTTCTTGGCTGATCTCTGACTCGACGTTTGACGTAAGCCGCATTCGTAGCGTAAGCTCAGGTCAGAATAAATGAACTAGGATAGAGCAATACTATGCGCCGGTAATGAATTAAAAGTCGAAAACGAGAAGTTAAAAAAAAGTTCAGAGGATTTCACTATAAGAACGAATGCGACTTACATCAAACGTCGAGTCAGAGATCAGCCAAGAACCCAGAACTCGACTCTCGCGAACGCGCATATGGCCGTTGCCGGAAGTCAGGGATTTGAGTTTATAATTTTAAAAACAGTAATATTTTTGTTCCAAAAACCCATCGATCTGCTTCAGAAGACGTGTTAACCCCCCAGAGGCGTATGGGTTAGTTTTACGATGGAGATATGCGATTTTTGGAGCTTCAAAATAATAGCCACTATCCAGCAGCATTACCAAGCTTGGAAGTGCCAGGATAAATTTTAAAACAACTCCGACTGTGTTCGTCTGAAAGAAGAAAGTCATATACATCTAGGATGGCTTGGGGGTGAGTAAATTATGGGGTAATTTTCATTTTTGCGTGAACTGTTCCTTTAAGCTGTTTTGCTGATCATGAAATCTATACACAAAAATGGCAGCACGGACCAGGATACTGTGGATTCATCAGCATGTCACACGTCTCATGTACTTGGCAGTAAACCATATGCTGCTGTCTTTGTTTTAGCGCGCTAAAAATTATCCTCGGCCTATTGATCCGGCGGCACATGATTGATTGCAGTCACATGCCCTCCGCTTTAATGCGGTGTGATTAGCATGGGTTGTTGATCAGTCATGTGGAGCAGTTTCTGCTCAGATAACTGTCCTGCTGTGAGTCCTGGATGTGTATGAACTGGCCAGCTGTTCTGTGAGCAGCTTACGAATTAATGGCACTTTTGATGCCAAAGAGAGAGGATTTCATTCGCTCCTCCCCATGTGTTGACCATTATAACAATATCATAATATTAGATCATCATATGCATTCACTGATAATCACACAACCAAATGTGAAAAACAAAACAAGAAGCAAAAAAAAAAAAAAAAAAAAAAATAAAACAAAACAAAACAACTCCAACACAAAACCAATTTTCACAAATAAACAGATATTCACAAAAAGTGTGGTCTCAAGTTGTTGGACTGTTCTGTTGGTCTGAAACAGCAGTGAGATATTCAGTATTCAGCTTCATTTCTTTGTTCAGTGTCCAACAGTTTGTCATTCTGCAGTTTTGTGTGTCTGTTCATCAATCAATTTTCACTAGCAGACAGTGCATCATTCATTTTGCAGTGCCAAATTTGGTCTGATGCCGGTGGTCGCCGTTGCGATTATAGATACAAAGTCTTACACACAACACGGCCGTTGGCATGGTCACAAAATGGAGAGAATTTTAATTGCTGTTATGGTTGCAGCAGATGGTGGTAGAAGTTGAGCGGCCTATTTGTAAGCAGACTTTGCGTTGTCTCAGCGTGGCATGAGCTCTTTGTTCTCCTTCAAAGAATGCATTTCATTATGGAGAACATGGGAGTCGGTTTGTAATTGGTGATTCAACTTTTACTGCTGCTTCTCATTTCCTCACTCGCTGCATGAAACTTGATGTTTTTGTAGTTCAATTAATATGCAGCAGTGTTTGTGAATACTTACCGTGATTTCACCGTGTGAGATGTTTTCCTGATCAACATCTTTGTTGGTCTTAAAACAAAATTCTTGTCAACCAGATTTTAGTGTTTGGGTTAGTCCTGAAAAACATTCTTATCTTCCTATTATTTCATTCCATTTGCCATCTGATGATTATTGCACAAAAAACTGAAAGCACTTTATCTGGCAAGTTCATATGCTGTATGATTGGCTGATTATTTATGTTTGGATTTATTTTTTATTTTTATTTTTATTTCACTATTAATTTGTTTGTTCATTTTATTTATATTGTTGTTTATTTTGTTCAATCGTTTTTTTTATTCATTGTATAATCACTGGATTTATCAGTATTCCAGGTTGATGACCTCAAAGATTGCAAATTTATATCTATATTTATTGAAAAATATATGCTTGCTGTTGTACGAGTATTTAAATTAGTCATTTTTTCACACTTACATTATAGATTCACAAAAGTCAGCATTGTTTACCCTGTTCAATTAACACCACACTATTACCATCTACAGAAAGCGGTTAACGATAGTTGATTGACAAGATATGTTTTTGTGCATTTTCTATTCATCATGATTTTGGAGCATTAATTTCTCATCTCTTTTTGTCTCTCTGTCAGATTTGGATTAGTGGTTCTTTCCATCATGCCGGTGCTGGTGGACAGGCTTCAGCTTCAGAGAGTGTGAGCTCCACTGAACTGCGGGTATGAACATGCCATTGCACCAAATCTCTGTCATCCCTCGTGATGTCACTTCCTCCCGGGTGTCCAGCAGCGGGAAGGCAAAGGAAAAGGACAAACAGGTTTGTCTTCCACCTAATAGACATAGAAAAACAGGCGGTAGTATAATCTGTGACCCTTGTTACCTTCATCCTCATTCCCACTGAAAGACAGCATCCTGTTTTCACAGTTCTGAATGTTTTGTTTTCCCTCTCAAAACTTAACGTGGAAAGGATTTTAGAGACAAACCTTACACACACACATGGGCTCGAAATACTTGTTTGTTCCTAAGTTGTTCTGTGAACTCAGTCTTAAATACGGAATATATTATATGCTTTCGTGGAACACAACAAATTATGGAAACTACTGACACAGATTACAATAAAGGAAGTAGGTGAAGTAGAGGAAGTCGCACATACACAAGAGTGGGTGTTTTGGGGGGCAGGTTTCCAGTAAGTGATTCAGGCAGGAATGACTGTGTGAAATGTTATCATTGAGGAGAACTATAAAATAAAGTGTGATTGATATCATGGTGCCTGTGGGCTTTGTGTTGACTGTTAAAAGGGTCTTTTTTATCCTATGGGATTTTTTTTCTCTTATTATGTTAGTCAAGGATTTCTGCATCAAAAACTGTCATGATTTAGGTTTCGCAAATATTTTATGCTTTCTCTTACACCTAGGAATTATTTGGTACGCTGTGCCTTGAAGACTTCTTTGCATTTACTCACCATGAGGTCATAAATGACGCCTTATTTTCTCCTTAATGCACATTCCTGATCTTATTTTGAATGAATCATCAGTGTGTGTCATTTTTCATTACTATTATTTGTAATCTTTCATCTAGGGATGCACTGAAATGTAAATTCTGGTTGATACTGATAGGCCGATAATTAAGGGATAATGTATATCCAGCTGGTTGTTATCGCAGAATAAACTCCAACAGGGTGATCAGGATGTGAAGCAGAGGGGTCTTGCGTCGCCCTGAAGGGGTTTATTCTGCGATAACAGCCAGCTGGATGTACATTATCCCACTTATTATATGGCTACTTGCTACGCAAGTAAATAATTAGACACAAAGTATTGATCTGAGTTAAATATTTTATTAGCTCCTGAAACACAAAGCTTCTGTGTAACTTAAAGCTTATTGTATAAGATTCTGTCTAAATAAATTCAAAATGAAGAACTAAGAAAAAATAAATTAATAAAATCTGTTGTTTTAAATGCTACAAATACATTTAGGCATCACAGTATAACAATGTGCAGTATGAAAAGTGGATATTCATTTTGGGATTTCCTAAGGATTACATTTCACAGTGTTATTAGATTATTAGTGTGCATTTTTATCATTTTTATTTTTTCAGAATCATTTTCTCTTATCGTTAGTTGTTCTGGTGTTAAGAGGTAATCCAAAGATTTCAGAACGAGATGTTTTAGTTTTAATAAAAGCTTTTTTTGAACTGGGAATAAAGTTTGTTTACACTACCAGTTAAAAGTTTGGGGTTGTGAGATTTTTATTTTATTTTATTTTATTTTATTTTATTTTATTTTATTTTATTTTATTTTAGTTTAGTTTAGTTTAGTTTAGTTTTTAGCTTATTTTATTTTTGAAAAAAGTCACTAATGTTCACAGAGGCTGCATTTATTTGATCAAAATACAATAAGAACAGTAAAGTATTATTACAATTTAAAATGACCATTTTCTATTTTTATGTATAGTGTTTTAAAATGTAATTTATTCATGTGATAACAAATATTGCGATATATATATATATATATATATATATATATATATATATATATATATATATATATATATATATATATATATTCAGCAGCCATGTCACATGATCCTTCGGAAATCAAATGCTGATTTGCTGCTCAAGAAACATTTGTTATTATTATCAATGTTCAAGATTTGTGCCACTTAATATTTTGGTGGAAAAAGTTATACATTCATAGAGATTAATTTGAAATTGAAGTCTTCTGCCACCTTTTTAATCAATTTCATGTGTCCTTGATGAATAGAAGTATTCATTTCTTTCACCAAAAGGAAAAATCTTACTCACTCCAAACTTTTGAGCGATAGAGAAGTATAATGAATTTATAGAAGATGAATGAAAAATTGATTTCTCATGATATGATTCCTTTAAAGAGATATATTTTCTTCCCAAAATGCATATCGCAGATATGATAAGGTTTCGTGCAAGTGAGATACTTTTGGCATCACTGGTTGATACTGTGTTTCAGATGTTGTCCAGCCTTGTGACCCATGCTATTATCATCTGTTTGAATACTGGTTTGTTTTTTTTCTGAGAAGCCTGATTCATAAACACTTGGGCCCAAAGGAATCTCAGTATTTACCCTCATCAGTTTTCAGCTTGTGTAGCAGTGCTCTCTCGTCCTCCTCTAGTGTGGCGCTCTGTTTAAGCAAGACTGGACGGAGACACTAATGAGTGTTGTTTCATTGGTGGGCCTGAGGCCGGTAACCCATCAGCTGTTTGTTTGTCAGAGCCAGGCAGGATACAGGAGACAGGCTCTGTTTTTTTCCCCTTTTTTTTTTTCTTTGGCTAAACGGCCTCAAGTGACTCAAGTAGCAGGAAGTCTGTTAAATCCTAAATGTCGGTATGTCAATCATCATTTCCAGTCCATTTTTTAAGAATCACTCTTCATCAAAGCCTCTGTATGTTTACATTTCTACTGTTTGGCAGCTGAGTCTGACCTAGAGACATTTTGATTATTTTTTTAATAGAATTGCAGTCTTGTGTATATGTGTCTGTCCATGTTTAGAGGTTTGTGTATCAAGCTCACGGTGGAGTTACTGATAGTCATCATAGCTGGGCTTGGCTGTCTGTCAGTTTGATTTGTTGCAGTTTTATTTGCTGCTTCTCTTTTTTAATGACAGGTCCCTCACAAGTTTCTGCCTGACTGGCAGTGACAATGTGCCGCCCAGAAGTGATTTTTTTTTTTTTTAACTATGGAGCTGTGGACTAGAGATATTTAGGCAGACGTTGTTATGGGTGAATCTCATGAAGAATGTGCGGGTGAAATTGTTTCCTAAAATCAAAATATATATATATTTTTAATATTTATTATTTATATATATATATATATATATATATATATATATATATATATATTATATGTGATTTTCTTTATATATATAACAATCCAATCCTTATTTCTGTAATTAGACTGAATGTTTTATTTTTGATTTTTTTTTGTTGTAATTTTCATTATTCTCATTTGATTTTTATTGTAATATGCTGCACTGAAACATTGAAGAATATCAAAGAATATTTTGAATTAGCTTTTTTATATTTTCAGTTTTCATTTTAATTTTAGTTCATGTTTTAGTAATTTTGTGCTTTTGTCATTTTTTTTTTTTGTATTATTATAAATAAAATATTACTAGTAATTTAGTTTTATTTCAGTTGTAGTTTTAATAATTTAAGTACTTCAAGTTCAGCATATTTAAGTTTGATGCCAAGGCAACAGTTCTAATTTTTTTCTTAGTTAAAGTTTTTCATCTAATATTTATATTTTATTCTATTTCAGCATAATTTCAATTATTAAAAATGTTTTTAGTAGCTTTAGTTTTAGATAAGAATAACAACGTTGATTTATTTTAAAAAAAGATCAAAAATAAATATCTAAATATATAATCCACTTTCTTTAATATTTATGTATGCAGGGATAAACTGATCCGTGTTCACTCCATTTTAAGAACTATCAGGGATTAACGACGGATTTCTGTGCGGGATTGCGGCTGTTAATAATAATTCTACTCATTCCCGCAGGTTCCGACGGAATGTATCACATTTGCACGTGTTTTTGAGTCTTGAGGACTCACTCGCGCACTCTCATTTTCTGTGTGCCCACAGATCGCGATAAAGAGAGTGACCGCTTTTAATTATTATTAAGAGAGTTTGCAGATGTGATCTTGATTTAATACAACAGATCAATAAACAAGTGCTGCATGATTTTGCTCTATATCATCAACGAAAATAGTTCCAAATAAAGTAACAGCTGAGCTGCAGCGCATATCTAAAATCAAACACAGCGGTGAATCATATCAGATTCATGAATGAAAGTGCGTTTTTGAACGAATCTAGTGAGTCAGTGATTCATGATTCCCCATTCATAAAGACAGTCTTTTGCTTCATTCCTGAATGAATCAGCCGTTCGAACGAATCAATTGAATGAATGATTCCGTGATAAAATCATTGACTTACCGCCACCTGCTGGCGGTTTCAGTTTAGGGGCTACTGTATAATTTCAGTTATTTAAATCATTTAATAGTTCTGTATTCAAAATTGTATATTTAAAACATTAATCGCCACATGAATTTATTAATTGAATTGCACTCATGCCACCTCTGAGCCTCATTAAACGTCTGAAAATGTACCATTTTTTAGCACTGTGATAATATAAATTGGAAGAATGTGCTTAGAAAGTAATGCCAAGAAAGTAATGTTATATTGAAAAACTGGTTTAATTTTATTTTTGCAAAATGTAATTTCTATTTCTTTCTTTTGATTTTGTGCTAAAATATGACAGTCCTGTTCTTGACAAGCTTCGTGAGACTCACCCTATATCAGTGATGGCACTCAGTGCAGTTTATGAGGCTCTTTTGATTGATGTTGATTGGTCAGATGCACAGAGATGGGTGATGGGCCATGAATATTAGTCACTGAGACACGATAATCAAACCCTGCAGGAATTTAATGACCAAAATCCTTCAAAGCTCCATCAGTGGATTATTCAGCGTTTTGTATGACCCTTTTATGCTCAAACACAAACTCTGTTTTTCATCAGCTTTGAGGAGATTTTTCGTACATTTTTGTAACCTATAATACACTGTGTGCTGAATTATTAGGCAAGTTGATATTCTGGTCATATTTTTTTTCCAGGAACATTTTACCAATTCCAAACCACATCAATCTTAATAACTACTGTTGACTTTGTATTTAATCATTTATAAGTGATATATAATTGTCCATGAAGGCTGGAAGTCAAAAACACCTCATATTCAGGTGTGCCGAATTATTAGGCAGGTTTTCTTTTACAGATAAAATGAGGCAAAAAAAGAGATTTAACTCAGACTAAAAGTCAAAAATTATTAAATGCCCATGAGAAGAATGCAGTACTAATGCAATAATAGAATTTGCAAAGTTAGGGCATGACCATTGGGCAGCGAAATGCTCATTGGGTCAGCAGAGTCAGAAAAAACAGGTGGAGAAGAAAAGACACGTTAACTGCAAAAGAATGAAGAATTAAGGTGAAGAATTAGGTGAGAAACCATCAGGAACCACTTAGTCTCCAGCGCCATCATTTTCCAGAACTGCAACCTTCCTGGAGTCTCCACAAGTGCAATGTGTCAGGTTCTCAGGGACTTTGCTTGGGTAAAAAATCCTAAAAAGTGACCCTCACTTCATAAGAATAGCATGCTGAAGTGTTGTGAAATACATTAAGACTGATTTTTCATAGGCTTTATAGACAGATAAGTTTTGAGTGACTCTTGAAGGACCAGCACCACATCCTCTTGCCACTGTTTGAAGAATTTATCTTCCAGAATCTGGCAGTACGTTTTAGGAGCTCATTTTTAGGCCATCTCCTATCCTGAAAAGTCTGTCTTGCAGAGATTGACTAATATGAGCTCCTAAAACTTACTGCCAGATTCTGGAAGATCAATTCTTCAAACAGTGGTACAAGAGGATGTGGTGCTGGTCCTTCAAGAGTTTTTGACTTCCAGCCTTCATGGACAATTATATGTCACTTATAAATGATTAAATACAAAGTCAATAGTAGTTATTAAGATTGATGTAGTTTGGAATTGGTAAAATGTTCTTGGAAAAAAATATGACCAGAATATCAACTTGCCTAATAATTTGGCACACGGTGTATAAATGATTATGTTACCCTTCCTTCATTAATAGTTTCCTTTAATTGAGCTTGACACTGAATTTCTTGGAGTCTAGAGAGACAAATCTTCGCTCTTAACACCTAGAGCTTGTGCTTGGTACAGACTAAGGAGTTGGCACCAGCCACAGTATCGTTTACCTCTCGCTCAGCATACAGATCAGCCGGGGGGCGTATCGCCATTAGGCAAAGAAAGCACACCCCATCTGCCTGTTGCAGACAACTCCTCCTCTGTGTCTCAGTGGAAAGAAACCCTCATTCCCACTGCTTTAGATTCAGCGCCAGCTGCCATTGCGGATGCAGTGCTATTGAATGATCCGAAATGAACAAGTGTCAGAACTTTCAGGTACATAACACGCCGTTATTTCTTTGTTTTCTTTTGCTGCTACAAACATGACGTGCTCACATCAGTGACATGTTGATCCTTTGAATGATAATCGGTGTCTATGACAGTGACTGGCAAAATGCAGCAGTAATATACTATTAACAGGCCTCAGATTGAATCTGTATACTTTTTTCCCACTTTTATCGATAGGGAGCCAGACTCAAAATTTGGTTACCCACACTTAAAGGCATAGTTCATCCACAAATTATCAATAACAAGGCCAAAAAAATCATTATACTTACTGTCATTTTATGAAAAACTAGAAATATTTATCAAATGATCTCCATTTGTATTCAACAGAAGGAAAGCCATACAAGGTTTTTTTTTTTTTTTTTTTTTTCTTTTAAGTTTTTAAAGGAATTTTTCAGCACCACAGGATGTCAAAACATACACTAACTATTAGGAAATTTTATATTTATATTAGGAATATTATTTATATTTATCTGATGAAGGAAAACTGGTGGCAAGGTGTTTTAATGTTTTTGAAGTAAGTCTCTTATGCTCACCAAGGCTGCAATAATTTGATAAAAAAAAATACAGTAAAACAGTAATATTCAGAAATATTTTTGCAATTTAATTGATCTGTTTTCTATTTTAATATATATTAAAATTTAATTTATTCCTGTGATGGCAAAGCTGAATTACTCATCATTACTCCAGTCTTCAGTGTCACATGATCATTTGAATCATTTCATATTATTATCAATGTTGAAAACAGTTGTGCTGCTTAATGTTTTTGTGGAAACCCTGATACATTTTTTCAGGATTTTGCTGTTCTTTTGAACAGAAAGTTCAAAAGAAAAGCAAAATCTTTTGTAACATTATGGGCCAGTTTAATTAACAGCTTGCGCCAGTGCAAACCGTGTTTTGGCATTAAAATAGTACTGTCAGGTTTTACTAAAGACGCACAGTGACGAATTAGTGTTGAAAAGGCGTGGACACAGTTATTTTTGCGCCTGACCTTATTGAATATGCATTTGTAAGAGTTTCCCTTTCTGACACAAAATTTATGGGAGGAGAGTATTCAAATGAATCCTGCAATGCGTTTTACTAACGTTTGCGCTCGTCAAATTACTGGTATTTGCGCCATTATTTAACGCCCAAAAAAAAACAAGTTTTAAAGCAGGTGGTAATTTGCGCTGCTCTTGGTAGATTGCGCTGGTCATTATGGAAATGATCTGGCTGTGTCTGTGTTCTTTAATTTGTGTGTTGTCAGTAAATCACCCACAGAATTTTCTCCTCTCATTGGCGCTGTTTTGGAATTGCGCTCTCGCGCTAATTTGCCCTGTTTAGTAAAACTGGCCTTATAAATGATAAATTCTTGCTGCAGGGAAAAATATATTCAAAAAATATTACTAACTCTGAACTTTTGAAAGGTTTTGTACACTTAGAAAAAAAAATTTCTGACTGTGTACCATGCTAATACCATAGTATTCTTTGAATCACCTCGGAGTACAGTGTACAATGCCATGATATGTGAATTTCATTCAGTTGTATAGCATAGCATCTCAAAGTACCATGATATTACCACTGGACACCATCGTCGTATCATGATAGCACCGTAGCAGGAGGGCTATGTGAAAAACGCACTAAAAGCTTGAGCTGTTTCGAGTTTTGTGATCAAACGCTGACCTCTAGACACACAACTTCTTGGAAGCTGTTTGTCGTACAGCATGAAGCTTTCATGAGCAGCTGCTGTGCGGCAGTAATCTCTCAAATAATGCAGGGAGAATGAGCCTTGTGCGAACTGACAAATGCGAACAGAAGGAGACAGAAATTGAACCGCCACTTTGGCGTAAATGCAAACAACTGTATTTATCTGTGAAAAATGTAAATTCTCCTGTTTCGTAAGTCTCTGTATTTTGAAAAAGCGCTTCGTAACCCAGAGGGCAGGGAAACTGGCCAAACATTAACACGGCCATATTGTCCAAATCTGTCTTCCCAAGAATGCTCTGCTTTGGGCTTTTTGGATGTTAATAATATGCTAATAAAGATAAGAGCCTCGCAGCTCTGTAAAATAACATGAAGCCACCAGGATGCTTCGGGGGGAATGTTTACTGAGGAGCGACAGGATTTTAATGCCAGTGCTATCTTTGTAGGACGCTTTTAAGCTTCGTCAACACACTAATCTCCTCGAGAGAGAGACCAAGGTGTCATGTGATTGCCTGAGCAACTTGTTTGTGTCAGTGTTTGACATTTGCCGTGATATCAGCATAACTCAGAGTGTGGTGTTTAATGCTGCTTCGGAGTAAACTGTCAAATCTGGAAGTTTCTTTTGCATTAAGTGGACTGCATGCTTGAGTGGAATGCTTATTTTCTCCTATAATAAATAACTGCCTATTGTCATTTTAGTTTGAGGTTTCAGTACAAAGTATAACAAAACAGACTTAACTAACACTCAACTTTATTGATGACGTATAAGAAATACAAGGGATCATGAACTGACTTTTTTTAAAATTTGTACTGTTCTCTGAGGTTGCCTTACAATGTTACCAAGATTTTTTACATCAAAAAACATAATTTAGAAGTAATAGGCTATTTTCTGTCCTTTTTTGACCCCCCTCATCTGAACGCTCTGTTCTGGCGGGTTGTAGACTAGGAAGTAAATGCCCACTGGTATGATTAGCTAACAGTTGTGTGTGTTAGCCTACATCCTTCACAGATGGACGCTGCTGTGTTTTATGTTAAAAATGTATAAATACTCAGTGGATATCAAACAATCTGCAAAACAATAGTGATCACTTAATGAAAACAGTTACACTTGTGTGTTGTGACATTACTGTCGGATCCAATATATTTGGCACAGCATCGTCTTTTAGTTTCAATATTTCTGAAAATCCTGCATTGAATTGTGCCTTGTTTGTAAACAAATCTGCAGTAAAATGAAGTGAACAAAGGACCAAGTTCTTACTCACGTGGTCTGGCACTTCATTAAAAATAAAGTTAATCTAAGTTTATTGTTTGGTTTCTACGTAGACCTGCGCGAATCAGTGGGCGGGGCTAAACAGGTAGCGATCTGAAAGCAGGCATTGATCTTCTGGGGAGCTGGTGTTTAGACACACTATTACGTCAAAAAGTGACACATTCCACAACCTGTCATTTTGACAGACTGGCTTCAATATAAGCTGTTTTTAGACTAACAAGAAAGTTTTGATTTCTGAAACTTAAAGAAATTTTGTATAGCACAATGACCTCCTATATATAAAAAGATCAAGGGAATTTTGATTTCTCAGTTCATGACCCCTTTAAGGGAAAGAAGATAGGGTTGCGTGGTATACCGGTACTGGAAAATTATGGCTATGTATTATATTTCAAATGGCACAATATCATGATTTTGCTCTTTTCTGTACTTGATAGGCTGCTGTTCTGAAGTTCACCAAAGTTTACCCAAACTGATGCGAAACGGGCAAATGTGAGAGGAACAAGATGGATCAAACAGAGTTTCTTTTCATAGAGTTAAGAAATCATCAAGTGAGTGTATCATTTTAGCTGATTTTATTTAGACTTTTATTTACAACACTGATCAATGCACATACATAAGAGCATATCAATTTCTGAAATATGGTAACAAGCTCAAACTCCCAAATGATTTTGAAAAGTCTCCCATTTGATGTGGTTGTAAAAACATTCTGTCTAAATAAACGCAATTCTTTCAAAAAAAAAAACAGAAACAGCAGTTGTGAGTGGATAGCCAACCCTAGCTCCACCCCTGCGTTAATTGCATTAAATATTTTCAACGCGTTAAACTGAAAAAAATTAATCACATGCGTTGATGCGCTAATTTTTGATAGCACTACTCAAAAGTGAAAATGATCAGTTACTTACTTTCTTGGCATTCCAAACTCATAACACGTTCATTCATCTTCGAAACACAAATGAAAATATTTTTAATGAAACCTAAGAGATTTCTGTCCATCCATTAAAGGTGGGGTAAGTGATTTCTGGTAGCCAATGTTGACATTTGAAATCACCAAAACAAACACGCCCCTACCCCGAAAGTGTCTTACCCCTATTTTGATAGCTCTGCCCCACGCATACGTACAGCAACGATTAGTCCTGTGAAACAAAGCAAAACCAATGTTACTCACTTATCGAGAAGAAACAAAGCAACCTCGGCGCCCAATCACAGGCCTTCCTGCTCTTTGAGTTCTCTCCAGCCCTGGAAAGCTGATCCGACATTTACACAGGTCCTTCTTGCCTAATCGCAACACCGTGTCTACACCGGACGCGAGCGACGCAACAAAATATTATAGAACTCATTATAATCAGTGATGCTGTCTACACTGGATGCCGCGCCACGACTCGACAAATCCCCGACAGTAAACTGCTGCTGCGTTCTATTTATGACATATTGACACACATTTCAAATGATTTTCAACGGTCGCATTGTCGCGTCCAGTGTAGACAGACCGCGACAGGACAACTGTCGCGTCCGGTGTAGACACGGTGTAAGCCTTCTTTTGTTTTTTATCCGCCATCTCTATCTTTCTGCCGTCGCTCGGGTCAGCTCGGCTAATGTCCGTCATGTGCACTGATGAGCACTCTCCTCGTATCATGAGTAGACACGCCACTTACTGCTGATTGGCTACAAGTTTGATTTGATACTGGCCCAACTCTAAAGCGTTTTTTTTTTTTAAAAAATGCATACCCCACCTTTAAATTTCCATGCAGGCAAAACCTTGATGCTGCAAAAAGTTGATATAAATTATAAAAATAATCCATATGAATCAAGAGGGTTAATCCAAGTCCTCTGAAGAGACATGATCACTTTATATGATGAACAACTATTCACATAAACATTGATCAACACACATCAAATATGGTAAATGAAGCTCAAGCGTAATTACAAACTTTTTTGGTTCTCATGCATAAGCAAAAAAAAACAAAAAACAGTAAAATATAAAAAAAAACAAAAAAAAAAACAACCATTTTTTATTGCCTTTATGGACAGGAAAAGATAGGGAACTACTGAAAAGACAGACAGGGAATGGGTTTGAGAAAGATATAAACTGGATTGGACCCGCATTTCTATAAAACAAAGACTCTTTCATGCATTTTCAGCGTGCATTACCCACAGTACCATGGCTACGATTAAAAATGTGTTTATTTTTGGCCATTTACTTTGAATGAAAAAAAAACATTCATTGATTTTACCACACATCCCACACTGCTGTATATTCCAGCCTCCACTTGATTTGGCTTGAGAGATTAAGATTATTGTAGTCTAAGATGACCCACTTCTCATTTGGCAGCAACAGATTGCAAGCTCCTTCTCGTCATTTTGAGGAAGTCCTCATGCTTGTGATCAGCTCTGAGAGAAACTGACAAGCTGAACACACACTGCTGCAGGGCTCCATCTTTGCTGAGGGGAAGGCTCTGGCCTTTATAGTTTACATTCTTCAGAAAATTTCTGAAAATTCTCCCACTTTCAGCAAAGCCTCCGGGGGAAATCTTCAGACGCTACTCACAATCATGCTGCCTTAGATGACAACAGGTGGAGGCAGTGCTTACAGAATATTTTCTTAACCTAGGGAGCATTTGAACTGTGTAAACTACTGTGGGAGGGATGAAAGCACATTTGGTGTGCTAATGATATTCAGTGATTTAGATGATGGCCTGTGTGTTCATTAGAAAATTAAACTAGTCTTCATGGAACTAAATGTGAGCCAAGTGCAGAGTTAGGCTTTTGTCCAAAACCTAGTGAGGTAACTGAACTGAAACCTCATGCTTGACCGATTTGGAAGGCCCTACATAGGCAGCATCTTCCTGCATTGTACAAATAGTGCTGCTCATATGAACTGCATGGGAGACTTAACTCAAACTGATTTCAACAGAGTGATTTCAACAGTTTGACCTTAGCATGAAATAGAAATATTGGGTAAAATTGTCAATTTTAAACTATTTATGTCAATAAAAAATGAACTGTACTCTTCAAAGGTTTGTGGTTGGTAAGATGTTTTAATGATTTTGAAAAAAGTTTACTAAGCTCACCAAGGCTGCATTTATTTGATCTGAAATACAGTAAAAACAGAAATATTGTGAAATATTATTACAATTTAAAATAATTGTTTTCTATTTTAATATATTTTAAAATGTAATTTCTTCCTGTGATTATAAAGCTGAATTTTCAGCATCATTACTCCAGTATGCATGTCACATAACACATAATATGCTGCTTAGTTTATATCATTATCAATGGTGAAAACAGTTGTGGGGCTTAATATTTTTGTGGAAATGTTTTCATGAATCTTTGACTAGAAAGTTCAAAAACAGCTTTTATTTAAAATATAAATCTTTTGTAACATAACTGTATTGAATGTCACTCTTAATCAACCTTTCTTTCTTTCTTTCTTTCTTTCTTTTTCTTTCTTTCTTTCTTCCTTCCTTCCTTCCTTCCTTCCTTCCTTCCTTTCTTTCTTTTTCTTTCTTTCTTTCTTTCTTTCTTTCTTTCTTTCTTTCTTTCTTTCTTTCTTTCTTTCTTTCTTTCTTTCTTTCTTTAATATATTACTGACCAGAAGTGTATATTTTTTTTGGTTGGCGATTTGCTCATTCTTTTGGACAGTTGATAAAATCGATGTGCAACACTGTCATTAATTTATTGCATTGGAAAATAACATCTTTGCTTAATGTTTTGTTTTGCACACCCTCATGCTACCAATATAATCACTTGAGATTTCTAATGCTGAAAAATATAATTAACTTGTAGTGAAGTGTAGCTATTTCCAAGCCTTTTGGCAGTTAATTAACACAATAATATGACTTTAAATATACGTTGCGTTACAAGTTTATTACAGAAGTTGGAGTTGTGCCTTTCATTCTGCATTACGTGAAAGTCTTGCAACACTGAAAGTGAGAATTTTGTGAGAAGATGCTAAATAGTTTTCATCATGTCTGAAAAACAGCCATAAAGAGGACCTGCCAGTCATACAAAATCACAAGCATTCGTGTCGTCCATGTTGTCAGGCCCGATCGAACTTGATGGCATCACTGAGGCAGTCAGACAGCACAGTTTTCTGAAATAGACCGCATGTGCATTGTACCCTCTATATTTTGCCCAGGCATCCTCGAGAAATGAACTGTGAAAATACCAATATTGTTGTCAGCACGACTCGTCTGTGTTGTCCATCATTCTGTAGGTGAATTGCTGCAGTGCTGGTGTCTCTCTCTTTCTCACTTTATTATTACTCTTTTTCCTCCCTTATTTTCATGGTGGTGCGGCGGTTAAAGACGTGGGCTGAGATGCTAATACCCCCTAATTAACCCCAAGGCGTAATTTTCTCTGTCTCCTGCTTTAACTCGTGTCCAGTGAGATGTAGAGTTGGAATCTGCCTCAGTCCTAGTCTCATATAGCCAATTATTTGGCAAAAAGTCATCATAGCAGCTTATACTGGCCAAAAACGTCCACTTAGACAGCTACTTGACTGTCATGTTATGCAACCAACAACAGTTTGTTTTGTTGTTATGTGGCAGAGTTATCAGAAATAGATTATTTGAATTTATTGTACTTAATGCACCGATAATTTTGTCATGTTATGAACAAAACTTGGAAAAATGCTAATGAAATGCTACAAGTGTATTTAGGCATTTCAACATTATATTGAACAATATGAAAATGAATATTTATTTTAACATTTACTAAAGATTACATTAACAGTGTTAGCAAATTTTTAGTGTTTTAAAATAAAACATGGGAATGTAAAAGAAATTAGTTTCCACTATGATAATATTTATATAGTATTAATCTGTATTAATTATAAGTAATAATTATATAATTATATTTTTCATTTTATATATATATATATATATATATATATATATATATATATATATATATATATATATATATATATATATAATTTTTATAGTTATAGAATTATATTATTATTTAATAAATTAGATTTAATTTCATTAAAATATTTAATTAAATATTACAACAATTAATTCATATTGAATTAATTTAATAGTATCGGCCGATTACCGATATGATACCGATATATCCATTCATCCATTCTCCAAACCACTTGGCTGCCATATATTATGCATCCTAAACTTCATTGCCAGGCGAACTGAAGAAAAAACTTGTGTGCCTTTACTCCTGAAAGTTGCATAAAGCCTGTCAGTCAGATTTCAGTGAACTTTGTGCAGTCATTGGGCTTGCCTTCCGAGGCTGAGACTAGTTCAGTCCTGGTCTAGCTAATGTGAGGATGCTGAGAAAAGACCGTCAGCCCTGTCCTCTATCTTTCGGGAGAAAACACACACAGGAGCTCAGGCAACCCTCCAGCTCTGACTCTTAAAAAACTGCTTTTTGTGCTTTCTTTTCCACCCTGCTAAAGAAGCAGAGTTTCACGGGCATCTCCGAGTGGCGCCTAATTAACAGTGACATGTTGATTGCCATTTTTTAGACTCCCACGGCCCAGCTGATTCGCTCGCTCTGAAATCAATTGCTGTGTTCCTGAACGCTTTTTAAGAGGGTCTCTGCCAAGACAGGGGAAGAAGGAGACGCTTTTAGACGCCCCCTGCCTCTCTTCCATCTTCAAACACTGGCCTCTGAGAGAGCGTGCCTCGGAGGTCCATCATTTTCCCAACGTATAACTATGATTATTCTATCTAATTGAGCAGATTAGGGGCGTTTTAAGAACCTTGCATACGTAAATGTTGCATTGTCAACTGTTCACAGATACAGATAGCCGAACAGTTATCTAACCTCACAAACCTATTTTAATCTGCAACTTTTAAACTGACGCCCATAAAAAGATGCTTAGATAATGACTAGTTGTCTATTCTCTCCATTAAGCTTGATCTTACGCCCTAAAGAACAGTTATTTGTCATTAGCTGCACATTCATCAACATCACAACATATTAGAGATGACCGTGAGTAGGTTCTGTGCAATGCCTGTTTTATCAGGAAACACTTTATTCTGTAATTGAACCAATCAGCCTGTTCTTTGTTACTTTGAAACTCTTGTGAAATCAGGCTGCCGTTGTCTCATCACATCTCTGATGCTGAAATGCTTCACAATGGTTGCTATTTATGCACTCAGGACATGATGCTGGGTTAGAAAACAGGCTGGAAAATTATGGATGGCAGTCAAACTTTGATCTGTGCTCAGTCTGTGCCTCAGGGCACTTTCAAGATGGTCTGATTGGAGGTTTGCTGCAGGACTAGAAGGGAATGTCTTTGTTTCAGATTTTTATTTGTTCTAACTTGAGAGTTTTATATATATATATATATATATATATATATATATATATATATATATATATATATATATATATATATATATAACTATGTCATACAAAACTAAATTTGCATTCCCTGAAGGCAATTGCAGTGCTTGCAAAGCAACAAAAGAATAATGTGCTGTAAGCTAAGTTTAGTGTTTATTTTTATGTAAATGTAAAAGAATCAACACAAACAGTAGTCAATAGGATTAAGATAACTATACCACAATTTAACATAAAAAAAAAAAAAACTAAGAAAACCCATGCATATACACTATCTTTCTAAAATCTGGGGTCAGTTAAATTGTTTTTTAAGAAATTGGTACTTTTATTCAGCAAGGATATGTTAATTTGATGGCAGTAAAGACATTTATAATGCTAGAAAATAATTTTTGTTTCAAAATACTGTTCTGCCGAACTTTCTATTCATTAAAGAATCCTGAAAAAAATATTTTCATCATGGTTTGCGAAAAAATTGAGCAGCACAACTTTGATAATGATAATAAATGTTTCTTGAGCAGCAAATCAGCATATTAGAATGATTTCTGAAGGATCATGTGACACTGAAGACTGGAGTAATGATGCTGAAAATTCAGCTTTGACACCACAGGAAACAAATTACATTTAAAATATATTCAAAGTTCTATTTGTTTCTGGAGGCTGGCCTGTTGTCATGAAGAAAGAGGGAGTGAGAGAGACAGAGAGATGTGGAGAAGAGTGGATGACAGGGTGAGAGAAATAAAGAGAGAAACGAGAAGAAGGCAGCCAGACATTAACAGCTTCAGACACATGAGATACACTGACTTTGGTGGTTGCTGGGGTAACCGTTTCCCAAGGTCAGTCAGAGTAAAAAAAGGTGTGATTTTTTTTTTTTTTTTTTTTTTTTTTTTTTTTTTTTTTTTTTTTTTTTACCCCCTTGAAGTCAGCATGAAATGGCGCTCATGACCCTTTTTTTAACCCTTGATCTGACAAAAGTGTTCAGAGGTTTTGAGAACTAATTTAAAATTAATATTGTTATTGCAAATGATGTTACCAACATAAAAATTTGAGGGAAAGGTTGATGAGATAAACTTGAGTTTCAGATTAGTTTTTGATTAGTGACAGAGAAATAGCACAGAATCTTAAACATCTCTTATTTATTTTATAGTTTTAAAGGAATAGTTCACCCCAAAATGAAAATTCTGTCATCATTTACTCACTCTCATGTCTTTCCAAACCTGTATGAGTTTCTTTCTTCTGTTGAACACAAAAGAAGGTATTTTGAAGAATGTTGGTAATCAAAAATCAGCTGGTAGCCATTGACTTCCATAGTATTTTTTTTCCCTACAAAAGTCAAAGGCTACCAGCAACTGTTTGGTAACCAGCATTCTTCAGAATAGCTTCTTTTAATTTCAACAGACGAATGAAACTCATACAGGTGTGGAACAAGATGAGGTTAAGTAAATGATGACAGAATTTTCATTTCTAGGTGAACTATCCCTATAAGTACCTCTTTTCCCTAATCTAAAGTGTTACATTTTCTTCAGTTACAATTGCTTTAGACTGAAACCTTCAGTTATTCAGTTAACATTCAGTTGACCAAATGTAGGTTGGTACTTGATCTTAGTCATGAGTAACTGATTGGATGGTGAAAAGTAGGTGAGTTAAATCAGATGGTTGGAAATTAGAGGTGGAGATGGAGCAAGTTTTTGTATTCTAAAGCAATATTAGCAGAGCTGGGTAGTAACTGATTACATGTACTGTAATCTGGATTACGTAATCACATTCCAAAATTCAAGTACTCGTAATTAGATTATAGATTACATTTTATAATGCTCATACTCAGATTACAGTTACTTTTTTATGGATTACATAATTACATATTATTCACACAGTGGCATTAAATCATTAATAATTTATTGATTCTCCCTAATACTTTTTTCTCTTTTAAATTTTCCTCTCTAAAAATCTTACTGTGTCGTACCATTTAGCTTTCACTATATTTACAATTTAAAATGGTCGTGTAAATGTCATGTAAATAAATTTGCAATCCATGCTTCTACATTTGGGTGAGAAAAGCAAACTCCTTTGACATGAGATATTACTTGAAATATCTCTGAGGAAGTTAATATAGTCAATAATTTAACAAAACATTTGGATGTTTACAGTTCGATGTCGCTAAATGGTTGCATTGAATGCAAAATTTAATATGTAATATTAATATTTTGTATTTAATAATTTAATAAACAAATTAAATATTTCTGTTTTTAGTGTTCAAATTTTTGAATAATTTATTTTACAATATTTTAATTAAATTATATATTAGCTTTTTATCAACTCACAAGCCCACTGCAGTTCTTGAGTTAAGCCCATTTTGGGAAATACAATTAATTTAATAATGTTTATATATAAAAAAAAATAGAATATATATTCTTTATCTTTGCTTTTTATGTCAGTATTGTATGTTTAATTGTAAGTTTAAAACAAGTTTGATAAAAAAGTAATCTAAAAGTAATCTAAAAAGTAGTCAGAATACATTCCCTAAATAAGTAACCTAATTACATCAATAACTACAGTTTTCATTATGTAATCTGTAATCAGTAATGGACTACAATTTGTAAGTAATCTACACAGCTCTGAATCATAGAAAAAACGTTATATGTTTTAAATAAGTAAATAAAGTTGACTACCATTTCAGTATTAGTGCAAATTTTGTAAGGAATAAATACAAGATACTTCAAAGTAGTTTTTTAAAGGGTTGACTTTGATTTAGTCATATTTGTTTTGGTTTCATTTAATATTGATATATATATATATTTTTCATTTTATGTGCTTATTTATCCTCTGAGCTGCTTTTCCTCTTGCATAGAAGAGGCTGTAGAAATGAAGGGTTTGTGTGTCTGGTAAATTGGGTGGATGGGACGGGGTTGTGATGCTCATGCTACAAGGTCTCCACATGAGAAATGACAGCAATCAGGATGTTACAGTCCACTCTGCAGATAAATTCAGTAATGGACAAAGCTGCTGCCAGGCCTGAGATGCATGAATGTTTCAAAATATAATTTTAGAAATGGAAATGTATCAATTTAGGAGCAAGAATTATGCATTGCAGTCGAGGACTGAATTGCCATGGCAACCACTTCCATATGGAGATTTATCTGTCAGATAATTTTGGAGATGTCCACATACATTCTTTTGAAGACGGCTCACTGGAATAATAAAACTGTTTTTTTTCTCTCTCTCTTACATTATCAAGGGTACTAGAAACATCTAAAATGTATTATGAAGGAAATATGGTGCTGATGGCACACGTTGTACTGGTGTTTGGGTGGATGCCAAGGTGTTGCTTACAAAAATAGCCTTCTGGCCTCAAAATAAGTTTCCTCAATGTAAATCTATTAATTCTTTAGGAAGTTTTATCGATATTTTATAAATGATCACTTAGAAAAATAATATCACACATGCCCTCAACAAGTTGCATGATTTGAAGTATCACACATGTCCATAAAACAAATTCTGCAGGATTAGCTATTTCCTGAAAGAAAGTCCATTATCTTATAATATAATGATTCAGAATGTATGTACTGTAGCTTGATAGCGAGTTATAGTCATTTCAGAATAAAGTACCTGAGAGTTTTGGCAGTGGTATTTTGGTATTATTTATATACTATTTATTATAATATTATTATTATTATTATTATTATTATTATTATTATTATTATTATTATTAAATACTAATTATTTTATTATTAATAATAATAATAATAATAACTAAAGGCAGTAACAATGTGAACAATATTTTGTAAACACTTTACAATAAGGTTTCATTAGTTAACATTAGTTAACTACTTTAGTTAACATGAACTAAGAATGAACAATACTTCTACAGCATTTATTAATCTTAGTTAATATTAATTTCAACATTTACTAATGTATTATTAAAATCAGAAGTTGTGTTGGTTAACATTAGTTAATGCACTGTGAACTAACAATGGGCAACTGTATTTTATTAGCTAACGTTAACAAAGATTAATAAATACTGTAATAAATGTTCATTGTTTGTTCATGTTAGTTAACACATTAACTAATGTTAACAAATGACACCTTATTGTAAAGTGTTACCAATATTTTTTTATTTGCGAACTGAAGTTCAGCTGTTCTTTTTAATAGTCAACTTATTTTTGTGTTATTGTCATAAAATCTTTCATTTCATCAAGCTGAGTGCTCACTAAAAACTGACACAGTCATCACGTTTTCAGGCCATTTCAAGTTTTATTTTGACATGACACAAATCAGTGATATCTAAGGGGTGAGTTGTTTACTTACTTTATAATTAGTCAATAATGGCATTATTTTCTTCATTCAGGCCGAGAGCTTGCACAAAAACATGGGGCGGGATTTATCACACAAACCAGTCACATCCAATCATAACCAGTAAAGTCACGGCACGCTATGGGGTCTCTGTTAAAAGTCAATGGGCTGAGGGGAGGCAAGCCTCTTCTGTAACTTTACCTGCGGGTGTCGTTGTTGGACAGTATTACAGTATAAAAATATGTGTGATTTTATACTTTTTAATGTCATATGAAGTAGTATTTGCATTGTTTTATTTTTGTAATAAAGATTATTTTCTCATCCAATTTTTTGAGGAGGCACTACCTCCCTTGCCTCCTTGGAGGAAAGTCCCCTGAGATCAGGAAAAAACATAAATTGATTGATTAGAAAATGTAGAAAATATACAGCATACTAAGCCAAAACAGGCTGAAAGTTCTAGGATGGGTTATAATGTAAAGTATTGGTCTGGGTTTAGTAATTTTGAAAGCATTTGTTCAATAACAGTATGTTGGTTTTGTCAAGTGAACATAATTACCTCCAGGTTCTTCTGGAACTATTAGACTTGAGCCTCTGAGCTCTCTTACTTTCTAATTTCCATTCTGAATATGCAGACAGATTCTTCTGAAAGGATTTCTGTTAACGTCATAACGCAAAAGTGCGGCACAGTCTGAAAGCTCTGATAAGCAGTGTGGAACAAATGAAACTGAGGCTGACTAAAGAAGAGCTTTCAGAAAGATGTTAGAGCCAGTGCATAAAGTAGGATGTATTAGAACTAAGCACATACTCAAAGAACAGGCACTCAGAGAATACTGTCCTGAAAAAACTTTCATGCTTCATTTTTTCCTTACAATCTCCAAGGCACTTTGAAGTAAACCATGTAACCGGGCAACAGCTGTCACAGGGTCTTTGGACGCTTCTGTGGCATTTTAGACACCTATTAGCCAGCAGACACATTGTAAGGTTTAGTACATGATGATGACCAATTATTTTAGTGGACGGCCTTTGAGCTTATGCCTGAAAAAATTGGACTTTGAAATTTTAAGGGATACTGGAAACCCAGCAATGATATTTTACACAGAGATGCATTACCAAACATTTATTTCTGTCAGATTTATGCCTAAAGTTTTCCACTGAATCGGCTGTGTGGAATTTATCAAGGTTAATGGTGACCTGAAAACTGATTGCACTGCTTTTTTATCCTATTTTCACTGTATCACCTTTCTAATCCATAAACAAATCACTGCGTACGTGAGTTGTTTGCCAAGCTTGACGTGTACGATGAGGAGACGCATTCCTGAATTATTAGTAACGAAAGGAAAACATCTTTATTCCAGTCTGTTGTCAGACTGCCTATAGTCCTCTGTCTGCACCAATCACTATTCAAGCGAGACCAAATAATGGAAGTGCTTCACAGATTGCTTGAACACGGTTAGACAAAGGACTAACCACTCAGAGGATAATTCTGTAAGCCAGTGCGTATCATGAGGAAAATAACACAATCTGCTCTGGCCCTCAGCTGAGATTTTGTGTAGAAATCTAATGGGAATGCTGAATTAAAAATTCTATTTGTTCAAGCTGTCTGGAGTTGGAGAGGTATAAATATAGTTATGGATGGATTGCAGGGTATAGCACTTCTCTCAGGCCTGGTAACCTTTAAAATGTGCCTTCCTGACACTTTTAACATGGCTCAACAATAAGGATTTCTTTCTGCTTTGTTTTCCGATTTTTACTGTTCCCACTATAACATTTTTATTTTTAGCAACACAATTTTTTGCGGAAAAATTATATTATTTAAATAAAAATTACATATTATACTGTATATATAGAAATTCTCTCTCTATATATATATATAGTGTAAAATATTATGACAATTAAAAAAAAAAATATATATATATATATATATATGTATGTGTGTGTGTATATATATACATTTTTTAATTCTGCTACATGAGTAAAGAAAGCAGAGAAAAGGGATTGTGGCATAAACTTCTGCAAAAAAGGTTGCGAAACATCAACACCCATAATGCACTGGGCATAGTCTAACTCTCTGTGGACAGGGATACACAAAAATGGGGATGTACTGTCTGTAGATTTAACATAAGCCCTGGAGCTAGCTCAGCTGACAAATAAACTGAGAGATCAGGGTGCAGGTAACATGAAGAAAGAGAAAGAGTACATATTCATGTTCATATGTTCATTTACATATACTACTGACATTATGGGTGTATTCACACCTGTCTTGTTTGGTTCGATTGAATCGAACTCAAGTTTATTTCCCCCCTTGGTGCGGATCTTTTGGGCAGGTGTGAATACACCAATCGCACTCGGGTGCGGACCAAACAACCGTACCGAGACCCAACTGAAGAGATGGTCTCGGTCTGCTTCCAAACGAACTCTGGTATGGTTGAATGAATGAACCAATAAATGGATGACCTTAAGCATACGTGTGGTTTAGTTTACAGTTTCTGGTTCACTTGCAAAAAGGGTAGTGTGAAAGCCAACCGCACCAAACAAAAAAAAATCAACATTGTATTTGGTCCGGACCAAAGCAAGTGAACTAGCGGACTTTCCTGGTGTGAATACACCCTATAACAACACAAAGCTGGTTGAAAATCCAGATGTGTCCTTTAAGTCAGCAGAGCAAACTGCACAAAACCACATCACATTTGTAAGGCATAAAACTCATGACTAACTAATGTAAAATCAGTACGATAGGGCATGTGACATTTGCACCAATTGGCCTGAAACTCACAGTGGCTCGGAGCCATCGGGCCTTCCTTATTGTTGAGACGTGCATGGCATCAGTCACGTGCTGCAGAGACAACAGCTCAAACCAGACAGACCAGGAGAGCTGTTTCATAATGACTGTAAGGCATCAACCTGTCATTGAAAGAGAGGGTGTGCGCACACGTGTTAGTCAGAAGCTCAGAATGGACGGCCCGTCGGGGGCCATAATGAACCTCCTGCTGCGGCGCAGAACAATTTGTGTTGTTCCTTGAAATCACACGCAAGAATCTAAGCTCAGCAAGAGAGCTTTTATAGCTAATGTTAAGTGACTTCCAAGTTTTTGCATTGGCTGTTGTTTTTCAAGAGAAAAGCATCTCACGAGTTCTGTCTCATTAAAACAAGGAAACCATGTTTCTAGAGGGGATCTTTTCAGTGGTAATCAGACCCGAGCACATCCCAGAGCTCGTATCTACAGGCTAAGCACGCACACACATTTTTCCTCATGTATAATTTGTTTCAGTTGGGTTCAATAAGACAATTTAGAACTTTAAAATGACATTAAAATCTGTTTAAACAGACGTTTTGATGAAAGGGAACTACACAGGGGGTGGTAGTTTCAGGATCAGTGCCAGCAGGGGGCACTAAATCAGTAGAGTTTTAGTGAAATCTTGGTCTCCTAATCAGCACTGCACTTTTAATGTTCTCTTAAAGATCACGACCTTTTGACACTGTCATGCTACCACTGCAAATTGGAAAGAAGTTGTGCTTGCTAAGGGTCTGTTACTATTGCTTATAGTTATTCATATTTTCTGTGTACATCATCTTCCACAGTTTTTGCTATGTGAGGGGTACCTCAGAATATGTAGTTTGATAAAGAATTATGTGCTTTTACTTTTGTTATCAAACTTATGATTTTCACCTGGTGGATAATATATCAGGTGAAAAAACCACTTCAGTCTTTCAATACATTGAAGGAATCAATTAAAGGATGTCTAGAGAGACTTTTATGACTTGGATCCAGCACCCAGCAACCACACAGAACAAACCTTAAAAATGACTTGAAGATTGCTATATTTGGGGGGAGAAAAAATCATTCTAGAATGACTGGGGAGATTTTGTTGAAGGAGTGTGTCTGCATAGAAAATAATTTAAAAAGCTGGAAAATGATCCTGAATTTTTACAACTTTTTAAACCCCTTCTTTTAGCGCTGAATGATTTGGAAAAAAATCAAGTTTTGATTAATGAAGCTCTAACCGGTATGATTTCGCAAACACCTTTCATTTGAACAGCTTATCTTGAGTGTAAACATCTAGGAAGTGTTTGCTGCATCTGTTAGGTGGGACGCACCTGCACAGTGCTTAGGTCAGCCTTTTGCTGCACTTCAATGGGAGTTGAAGGGTGAAGACAGCTGCTTGAGTTATGCTAACTATTACAGCATCACACATTCTGCAGTCATATGTCAAGCAGCAAGCCCACATCTGACATCAGTGCCAAGATCAGTAGATGAAGGTTCTAGAGAATGTGATGTTCATTCATCTCCT
Source organism: Spinibarbus caldwelli (assembly GCA_039654775.1). NCBI lineage: Eukaryota > Metazoa > Chordata > Actinopteri > Cypriniformes > Cyprinidae > Spinibarbus > Spinibarbus caldwelli. The sequence goes on from CM077242.1 coordinate 22,754,767, forward strand.
GAGATGTTACTTTGCCAAGATTGTCATTCATTGAAATGTTGTTTCTTCAGCTGAGTGAGGTTATGGTCTGATAAGCAGTTTTTTGTGAAATTTGTTTATACCAACATTCAAAATGCAAATGCATGTGTTCTTCAACAGTATATTTTAATATGCATGGTCTTAATGCAAATGTATGTGCTGCAGATAATGTATTTGAGGAATAGTAAATGAGTCAACTACTTTAGGAGAGAGATGACATTTTCATTACCACTCAGTTAATTTATGGAGGCTTGGGTCTGGAATGAATGAAGGGCTTGAGTACTCGCACAAGTCCAGGTGTCTCGCTTCTCTCTCGTTTTCTCTCTCTGTTTGACTGTGCAAAAGACATAATTTATTCTAATTAGACTTTTCCCTTGATAATTCCACATTGTGCACTGCTATCATTTACAAAACAATGGCTTAGTTAGCCTCATTGTTCCAATCGCTGGTAGCTTATGGTACCTCACAGATTAACTCATTATTTTCATTAATTGTACCAAATGAGGCATCTGACCTTTTTTCAATAATTTTTGCTTCTCCTTGCTTACCAGATATTTATGTTTCACTAATGTGTGAAAATGAAAGAGGAATTGTGTCTTTGTCTGTAACAGGTTCCCATTTGTAAAGAATAGTTTATGCACAACAAATATCTTGTGCTTTATTTGTTAAAATTATACTTGAGATAGATACTTGACTGGTTAAAAGCGCTTGACTGAATTTTTAGATTTGAGCAAATACAGTACTTGAGTTTTTAGACAGATGCAAATAGTGCATGTACATGAAATACTTAAATATATATTTTATTTTATTTTATTTTACTTTGCTTTACTTTTTTTACATCCGTTTTCCAAACCTCTTATGTAAAGCCTCGGGCCGTATTTTTTGTATCACCTTTGTTTTGTTTTGTTTGCCCTTACAGCTGAGCTGGAATATAGTGGTCTCTACATAATCTATTTGTGTTATTTCGTAGTCGAGTAGAAAATTCTAATTATTTAATGCAAAGGTGTGTCCAAATGTGTGGATGTTAGTGTACTGGAAGTAAACTGGATGGGAATTCACTGACTAGTAGAAGGCACCCAGTGGTAATGCATGGTATGTAAAGCCATAAACAGATGGAGGCAGCAGTACTGGACTGGAGTGTGGGATGCTGGCATTCTTTAGCAGTGTGTGGAGCAGACATCTGCAGATAAGTCATCCAACAGTGGTCACGGCTCTATGAAACCTTTCACAAAGGATGATGAAGCTTGAAATGACTTGCATTCAGTGGCATGTAGGGGACTTATAAAATGAGAAAGCAAAGTCATTTCGCCTTTGAGTTTATTCCTGTCAGTTTATTCATGTTTCAGCTGCACTTGGCATGGTTTCATGATTAAAAGAATATCCATCCCCATTCACCTTCTACTTGGTACTATCAATAAGCCACCAATACTATAATATTTCTACTTTTTTATATTAACATTCTATTCATTAAAGTCACATCAAAGTTTTCATTGCATCAAAATTTACTCAAATAATGAGCTCTCATTAGTAACTCTCTGATCATTTTGTGTTTTTCAAGTCATTTCAGGTTCATTTTGATGTGAATGAAAGGAGTGATGGGTGACGTAATACTCTGTAATTATTCATTCCATTTCCACCCATTCAGCCCAATTGCTGGACCAGTTATAAATATAAACATATGTGGGCATCAACCCACTGACCAGCTAATCAGCCAGTCACAGTGACATGGAGGCACTGCCTACTCTCATGTGACTTTTAACCTGTGTTTTGCAGCTTTAAGGAGCTCAGTAAGAACGCATTGAACCCAAGGGAAGCAAAAGAGTCAAACTGTATTTGCAGGTGGAAATATTAATACTTTTGTGTTCCTGTATTTTCAATTATTTTCCTGTCCGAATGTTTTTGAGAAGTCATCACCTCTTTTGCCTCCTAGTAGAAAACGCCTCAAGTCTCAATCGATGATTTAGAAGCATTGCACATTTTATTTCGATTCTTATCATAGATAACGGTAGAGTTTAATATAGGAACTGAAAGTCACTGATTTAGTTTTTACAGTAAATGACTGTTTGCCTAATGGGAAGTGAGTCTAGCTATTTCCGCTCTAGAGACACACTGTTCAATACTCTTTCGAGTCCTTTAATTTGTGTGGCCTTGAGCCGATGAGCAATTGTGTCGCATGTAATCAAAGCAGTTCCTTGCCGATTCTCCCCTGTGAGCCTCATGACTGATCTTAATTAATGACCCAATCCGGATCCTAAAACGCAGCCTGCAGACGCTGAAGCTCACACAGTCCCTACCCAGCTTTCTAGCTTAGTCATTGTGGCTGTTACCAGGTATCGTTCTGTCCTATTTCTATCTCTGATTCTAGTACAGTTATCAGCTATAGTGAGTAAGAACACTAGTTATGATGATGTAGATTTCATCTATAAAACCTTAGTTTTTCTAGTCTTTGCCAATGCAAGATGTTTCACTTTCATACTGCCTGGATCAGTCCGATAGATGAGCTTGCACTACATGCGATTTCACTTCCTGTTGGAATGTTAGCCCTAGAAAAGATTACTGGCAGGGCTCAATTACAACAGGTCAGACACAACATCATATCACTTCTAAATGAAAGTACATTCTGACCCTTAATCTTCACTTAAAGCCCCAACACTGTGGGTTTTAATCCATGTCTATTAGACTAACTAAAAAAGGACATATATGCATTAAAAATTTAAACCCGTTCTCCTCTAAATAGACCAAAATCTACACGTCATCTACCTAACTTATCTGCAGAGGCATATACAGTTTTTCTGTCTGTTCAAAAAAATGCTCTGTGCCTCCTACTATCAATAGCAAATATCTAATATGCAAAAGTATGTCATAGCATAAACCAGATATGTTGTTTATCGTATATTGATAGTTGTATTATATACTAATAATATATCTACAACGTGAAAAGCGTATAATGTTAATTTGAAGGCACTTATATGTTATACAGTTTTATATGAAAATTACATTTGAACAAAAATGAGATCTCTATTTCCATATTTTTTATTTTTTTATTTATATATTTTATATGAAGCTATTAGCTATCGGTCCACTATCGGTCGACCTCTGTAAACTAGAGCATTTTGTCTGTTTGCACACCAGAATATGTTTCGTTTTGGATTATGCTCCCTAGCATGGGATAATGGTGTCCTGGTGTCCTGACCAGGTTTGTTAACTAGCTTAACTAGCAAAACTTCACCAGAAGGACCATGCTGGCATCCAATGCTAAGTGCTAACCAGCATAATCCAGCCTGGGTATACATAATATAAATTATGCTAATCTGAGCTGGTGTTTTCAGCACAGATGTTCCCTTTGTTTTGTATTGCCACATCTTCTTCTTTAAAGAAAATGTAGCCTTTCAAACTATTTATTAGGTTCAAATGTTTAATCACATGTCTGTTCAAGTTAGAAGTATGAAGTAAACTCTGTGTTTATTTAAGGCCTTGTTATTCAAGCACCTATTTTTGGGAACTTGTCAGACCTCTTTTTAATGTGATTTTTAGTTGTGTTCAAAAATGAAACAGAACAATGAAATACTTCAGAATGAGTCACAAACAGAGACGAGCATTTGACATTACAGGCTCTATACAGTAATGGACTGTATGAATAAGAACGCCTGACCCCTTGACCCCTTAGCTTGTATTTGTGGATGTCCTTCAATCTGCCCCCTGTGCGGATTGGCTGCGTTCATCCACGGCTAGTGGAGATGTCCATCTGTGTGGGTTCAGCGTATGGACACAATCTGCCAACCAGTGGGCCAGCTCACAGCAAGACCAGTGCCACAATCCTCAGTGGAGTAAGCCATGTAATGCCCTTAAGTCTGATTACAAAGAGCTTTGTCATACAGTTGCAGCTAAAGGAATCGTCATGATATGTATTGAATGACGGCCACAGGAACTGAAGGGGAATTCCATCCCAAAGCAAATAGCAGCCTCAGCTGTGCAGTTTCCTGAGCGTTACTCTGAGCTGGCTGCTCTCAAAGATCTCCGTCTCAAGTCTGTGAACCCAGACTACAAGCCATTCCCATCAGCGGGACTTTGAAAAGCTCCCCTTCTCTCTGCAATAAAGGCTTTGGGATAAATACAGCCTACCCTGGGAATAGAGATGGAGCGGCTCTTTAAACTTTGTTTATGCTCATCTCATTGAAGCAGGCCATTTAATGGTGTCTAATCTCCCTTAATTACACTTATAGACTGCCAAGGTTAGACATGCAGACAGGACTGTCAAAGCCCCTTATTGATTTCACTTTAAATTAGATATGTTTCATGCCGCCAGGCCAGTCTCCACAATCAGCAGGCAAGACTCTTCAGAGATGTGATCTGTTTTTGTTATTCAGCTTAGACCACTTCTCTTCAAGGACACTCTAATAATTTGCTGTTCTCAACAAAATTGGGTCTGCTTCAAAACCTAGTGAACTGTCTTGTTGTCTTCTGTCTTAGGCAGTCGTAATGGAATGTGTTGTTGTAAGTGAGCATTTTGGAACATTCTAACTCATGTGTGTCATTCAAATAGCAATCAACAAAATTTGAGGTTTGATGTTAGCATGTTGCTAAAATGAGGCTCTAATAAACATAAAAATACATTGCACACACAAATATTGGAGAAAATAGTAATATATAAAATTTGCATTTCACATCATCTGCCAATTTCTCAGAAATCTAATTAACCTCAACAAACCTGTGTATTATGCATAGACTTTTTTTGTAGATTATATAGTAGTGACAACACTTCAGAAATGCATTAGTTAAAAAACATAATTTTAACATAAAAGGGGCTATTTTATTTTATTTTATTTTCAATTTATTTTATCAAATCAAATCAAATCAAAAATATACCCAGGGTATCCAAAGCAAATGTTCAGATACTTCTTTAAATTCCAACATAGTCTGCTAATACATACTACTGATACAAACTATGCTGATTGACAATATAACCATATCATATTATTTATGTTAGTGTCAGTCATCCAATTCCTAACAGCTCTTGTTATAGATAATCTCTGTATATCTTTGTTTTAGGCTTTTTCGTGTGATTAAGCTTTAAATGGCAGAAGGAAGACGTTAACTGAATGTTAAATGTCATGGTAATAAATGTTATAAATGTGTTATTATAAATGTGGCATATAAAAGAAAACAAACATAAGTGTTCATGTTCCTGTCCTGACAGCAATCGCTTCTCAGTTTAGTATGATATAAATGCCTCGTTTTGCATCACTTTCTATAACATCAGTTTCACTTTAATATGCAGTGTAAAATAAAGCTTTTTGGATGGAAATGAGCCCTCATGGATCCGGCCCTGCTGAATTAATGTGTCTATAAGGCCTTGAAATTAATGTATCATTAAGACTGTCCAGTAGAGACGCCTTATACAACCTTAAAAGCTCTTTTATATAATATATATATATATATATATATATATATATATATATATATATATATTATTTTATAAACAGTTTATATAATTTCTTAATACATAATTGCGTTAAGTTCATGAATTGCTGCTCACAGAGTATTGGTGTTAATTTTCTAGTTGAACTGGCTAATCTTTTGAAGAGAACTGATTGATGGGAATTGAGTGACTGGCAATGATTCATATCCGCGGCTCTCAGTAAAGCAGTCATCACTGTGGTGTAAGTGGGTGACCTGCTTCAGATGTGCTTTCCACTCTGTCCCGGCCTGCAAAAATAACATCCCAAAAGCAGAGCTTGTATTTTCAAAAGGGGTCACTTAAAAGTTTCTATTTATTGGACGGTAATTAATTGGTTTCACTTGCAGACCTTTGCGTGTTACTTAAATATAAAAAAACACGTTTCCAGTCCGCACACAATTTGACAGCTGTGAGATGAAAATGTAGATTTGAAAGCTGCTGACGTAGGAAGTCCATCCTGCTTTCCTTTCAGTCAAACGTAAATGAGTTTGAGCTTATAGGACCATTTTGTTGATGGTCTGCACAGCCTCATCTTCTGTCTCCCTCAGAGATTCAGTGTGGATTGGCAACCCTTGGCCCCTGTGAGAAGGGTTGACTTTCTTTTTGAATATGAACTGAAAGGACTATTACATCGCTATTTCATGCCCCAGGGGTTATCTGATATCCTCTTCACTACATTTAGCTCTCACAAGTGTCTCAGTCTCCTCACCTACTCCTGCTTGATTTGCTCAGTGCCTCATTTCACTCGTCTCTTCTCTCTGTTTCTCTGTGCCACCACCCTTTATTTTTCAACAGTCTGCTGAATGACTTGTCTCAATGCTTTTAGCACAGTTTCTCTTATGTGTGCGGACAGATAGTTTGCCATTCCACATCAACTGAGGAAATTTACTGGCTTTAAATATATTTTGCTTACCATGAAGCGTTTTACATTTTTAATATTATTCATTATGAAAAATAAGATTGATGTTCAAAACCTATTTGCTATTTTTTGAATTCACTAAACAAAAATATTTTAATATTAATATTAGTTAGGAAATATACTACACCAATTGAGGAAATTGCCCAGCTTTAAATATTTCTGACCAAGAAATGTAGTTTTATGAATGTTATTTACTATAATAAATAATATTGATGCTCAAAAACTATTTATTTTTAAGTCACTAGAAAAATAATATTTTAGTGTTAATATTATTTATACCCTGGTTTCACAGACAAGGCTTAAGCCTAGTCCTAGACTGAAATGTAAGTTTGAGCTGTTTCAACTCAAATAAACTTGCACTGACTGATCTTAAAATATATCGGTGCCTTTTTTTTTTGTCTCAAGATGCACCCCAGTAATGTTTCTTTCTAAGCATGTTTATAAAAATTACTTAAATGTCTTAATTGAACTATGGCCTAATCCTGGCTTAGTCTAAACCCTGTCTGTGAAACCGGGCCATAAAATAATACCACAGCAATTAAATAAAAGTAATTAATGAATTAATAATTATTTATATAATCGTTTCTTTCTGAAACTGTTTTTCTTTAAGTAATTAATTAATTATTTTTGTATTAATTATAACAACAACTGATGCTCAAAAACTATTGTATGTTATTTTTAAATTACTAGAAAATGGTATTTTTATATTAGTATTATTTAGAAAATAACACACCTATTCAGAAAATGTACTGATTTTAAATATTTCTTAAGAGCTCTGAAATAGCATTTTGCATTTTATTAAATAAAAAATATGTTTTCATTCCTGTGAGAATAAATTATTTAACTGTTTCCTCCTTGTGACGAGCAGTAAAGCCATTATATCACTCCAAGCATCACATGAATGATGAACCAGCTCTCGGTGAAACTGCACCTGTCATAAAAAAAAACCCATCAAGACACATTTTGATTTTGTTCCTCATATTTCAGTTTTGGGAGATTTATACGAGGAATACTTCACATATGTGTCACCACTTGGAGCTCAAAAAGCCATGTAGACTGTATATCTTACTCGTAGATAATCTTACCTGAAATTTTATTCATATTTTCAGTGGTCATTGTGATGATAAAACTGATTTTGTGTATTTTTAGCACTTTCCAGTCATCACAGGAGATCTCATTTACTTTGATTATGAGTTGTCACATTATATGCAGATTTGCGCAGCACTGCATGAAACCTGAAGAACAAAAGATGAAATATTTTGTATTGAACTGTGACTCATCTGAATGTAATTATTTTTAATAAACATTTCGCAACATTTAAATATCAGTGCAGTCACAGTGGAGGCTTTCCTCTCAGTCACTGCAAAAATCTCAGTAGCTGTACTACAAAAATGTGAGTCCAGTTTCTGAGCAGTATTTACCAACCTCACAGCACACAAAGAAATCACTGGCTGTTTTTCATTCAGGTGCTTTAATGAGTAATCTATACTGTGTTGACAGAGCAAAGTCCGTAAAGGACTTAAATAGCGGTGAGCAGAGGTTTTTAAGAGCGTGAGCTATTTAGCAAGGTAGTCTAATGAAAGTGAAAGGTACAGGCCACACTTAGTTCATTATCCAGCTTAAGGGCTTGACATGCTCTTAAATAGTAGAGCTCAGGTGAACACAGGAGACCCAGCTCCCTTACACCCACTGTCACACCCACAGCCTCCCTGTGTAGGTATTTTGAGCAGGATTTTGTCGCTACTTGTATAGTACTTCATAACTGCTTCACTGGAAAGTGCTTAGTCATTATTTAGTCCAGGTCAACTGTGACCATCCTTATTTAATCATATATTTCCTCCTCTGGAAGTCTGGAGGGCAATATTTTTCACATCATGAAAGTTGTATACGGCTCATAAGTTTGCAAACCCCTTGTAGATTCTATATCCATATAAGAGATAATATATATTGAGTTTATCTTTTTATTAAGTACTGCATAACAGATATTAGTGTATTTCACAAGACAAAATAATGACTGGGCAGTTTCTGTAAATTCAGTTTGTAAATTGTGTAAATTAGTTGTGTAAATTTAGTCTTGTTGAGTATATATGAAATATATTGATTTATATATATATGAAATATATTTACAGTATGATACAGTGCTAAATTGTATTGCATTTTATTTAGCTTCATTATTACTAAAAAGCCATTTTTATGACGCTTCTTATTTTGTTATTATATTTAGATTTATTTATTTGACAGTTTATTTAATTTATTTAGCTTCATCAGTGCTAAATTAAAAAAAGAAAACATTAAGGTGAATTTAATACAATGTAAGAAACTTGCTTTCTGAGACAGTCAGTTTTAGTATTTTACTTAATGTTTTTATGACCCTTCTTAATTTATTTTATTTACTTTTTAGTTAGCAGTTATTTTTTAGTTTTCAGCATATATGTTATTTATTATGGCAGATTACTTAATGTAAAAACTTTTGCTGGCATAGTGAAGTTTAATATTTCACTTTAATATTTTTAATATAAGGGTTCATATTTATTTATTATTTTTATTTAATATTTTTATAACCCTTCTTTTATTTTATTTTATTGTGTTGTATTTTATTTTTATTTTTTATTTTATTTTTTAGTTAGTTTGTGGTATATAATAACCTTAATGCAAATTTTATGATCATTTTTATTTTATATTTTATTATATTTTTTGTTTAATATATATAAATATATATATGATTTATGATATTATGATATTATATATATATATATATATATATATATATATATATCATAAATCCTCATTATTGAGAATTACTTAATGTAAGAAACTTGTTTTCTGACACAGTCTGTTTTAGTATTTGACTTATGTATGTAATGTAAATCTTAAATGTGCTTGGTTTCAGCAATATCACTTCTCCTACACTTTCATTTATGCAATTTGTGCTCCCTGACGTGCCGCCCTCATGACCCTAACCTCTCTACGGTCTGTCTTTGACTTTGTTTTTCACTGTCTAGCTCTCTGGTGCTTTGTTGTAAGCGAGCCTCTTGAATCAGTGTTTTTGGATAAATTAGAATAATTGCTGTGACTGATCATCTGAGGTTCTTGACCTTTTCTGCATGAGCGTGCAGTCTTAACTACATTACAGCCAGCAAACTGAATCCACCGAAGGATGAGAAAGGAAGGCAGGCTGCGCATTAACCCAGCACAGGGACAAATGACAGTCAGAGGGGGAGGGACTGTGGGTTAGGAGGAGGAACACAGTCGGCCAAAGAGCATGCTCGGCTCCGCCCCCCTCATGAATAATGCATGTGACATAGGGTTGTCCCTGCTGATTGGAGTCAGCTGGCGGAAGTGACTGGTTGCTGGGCTCACCGGCTGAGAGAGCAAGCCTGGGCTAGTATCTCTCAGTCGCTCCATGAGCCTGTGTGCCTCTGCCTCTGTCTGTTGTGAAAGAAACCTGGATGTAGGACAGCTGGATCTGGCTCTGTTGCATCCTGCTCCGCACTACTTCCGTGTTTACCAGCTTCAGCTCTCCCACAGGATTTACACAGGGGACATGTAACCTCTCCAGCGAGGCTTTGTTTGTGTGTGTGTTACGGAGGGGACAACCTCCTAAAGGATTCACCAATGCATTCCTGTTGGAAAATGAAGATTCAGGTACAAATGCTGTGATGCTTTGGTGTTGTCTTTCCTGTGTTTGTCAAACGGCTCCGGCCGAGGCTCTTGTGTGTTTGCGTGTGTCATTGTGCTCATGTGAAAGGAGAGCTGTGAGATTGCTGTCTCCATGGTTGCTATTGTGAGGCCTGTTGTTGTGTTATGGAGATGAGGCAGCTTCTGTGCACTAGTGCTGCAGTTTCAGCATCAGCTGTGAGCTGAGGGCTGTTTTTCTTAAATCAACAATGCTGACATTTGTTGTGCTTTTTATGTGCTTAATATTCCCCGGTTGTGTTTCCTGAATGACCTCCCTTTCTGCTGTCTGCTTCTCACTGTACAATATATGTGTGCTCAGGTGAGGGCTTTTATGTTTGCGAGCAAGACAGGACTACTGTAGAATTTGTTTTGTTTATCTCATGCTATACTGACTTTTACCGGACGGGTTGATCACACAAATGTAGAGCACATCCTTTATTTTCAGCTCTGTGTTATAATGTAGGGACTGTAATTGCATGTACGCAGTTTTTCAGGGTAGCGGACATCCTACCAAACTCAATAATTATGTACACTGAAAAAACATTGGTGAAGAGTTTGCTTTTGTAACCATTTTCACTCAGAATGTGCTTGTAAATTTCACAAATAATTACAAGGAAATGTCAAGTAACACTTTGAATTAAACATGACATTTTGAAGAAATAGTATTTTCATGTAAAACCCCAATACTCTCCAGTAATCTAGTTTCTGAGTGAATTGGTGTATAGTTTTTTTAGTTTTTGCAAACTCAGACCCATATGTGACCCTGGACTACAAAACCAGTCATAAGGGTCAATTTTTTTTATTATACATCATCTGAAGTAAATAAGCTTTCCATTGATCACAACATCACAACATTATAATGTACAGTATGAAAAATGGATATTCAGTGGAGATTTGCCCAAGATTAGATTTAATGGTGTTATTAAATTATTAGTGTTTTAAAGATTAATATTAAGTAAACATTAGAGGATGGCAATGGTAATCTAAAATAGGTAAAATGAGCATTCAAATATCCAAAATCAGCCAACATATCCAATATACACTTAAAAAAATATATATAACATTGTCCACTTAACCAATATTGTGCCAAAATGTTGTGCACCCTAGTTTCATGCTTTTGACAGTCAATAAATCACAAAACACATTGTGGTCGACAGACCATGTTTGTCCCTGTTGGAAGTGAAACCATATTTCTGGGTTGTATTATATGGAACAAGTTTCCCCTTTTTTGCTGATTTTGTATTTTATGATTTGCGTTTAGCAATGCTATCTGCGACCAGAACATAAGACCAGACCTGCAACTCATTTGTGACTCACTGCTTTGCAATGACGGCCACATTAGTTCAGTGATTGTACTGTCTCTCAAAGCCATTATGTGTCATTAAATCTCAATAATAGGCTGTTAAATACTGTCTGTTAATATACTGCCACATCATGAGATTAAGTTCATCATTACACCATTTACTTTCTGCCTCAGACGTCTCAGTTGCTCAGACCAAAACATCCCAGTGATAGAGACACACGTGTCTGCGGCGGTGCACGAGCAAATCGCATCATTGACAGACGCACAAAATCGGAGGCTTTGTGTGAAATCCCCTCGTTGTGGGGGGAGGGGGCAGACAGAGATTAGCGCTCACATGTGGCCCCCCACCCTCTTAAAACCTGTTGGAGAGAGGAAGTTATGAGTGAACACAGGAAGTGTGCCTGAGTCAAACAAAACGATCCGGTCGTCTTTGCTCCAGACAGGCAGATAGACTCATTAGGGATGACTCGGTGATTTGATGGAGAAGTGACTGTAAGGCCTGAGGGTTCTGCTGTATGTTACAGATTATCCCCATTACTGCCATGCTGTTTCTCTTCTTTACCACTCTGCCATCCGATTCGCAGGGGCCATATGTAGCGCTCACTGCTTCCTACACACTGAGCAGGTAGATCTGTGGATCAATTCACTTAGCAAAATGTGTTCATTTTGGATGACCTGCAACGTCCTGCAGGGCTTCAAAAGGGTTTTGAGTTTAATAACAATACAAGCATTTAAAAAATACAGTATGAACGTAAAAGAACATTTTCATGTATGTACATCAATGTGTATTTATATGAAATGTTATATTTTTAAATGAATATAGTTTTGTATGCCTGCATTTAGCATCAAATGACTGGCGAGTTTTAATCTAAAAATTAAATTTATTCCTGTGACGGCAAAACCAAATTTTTAGTCGTCAGTATCACATGATCCTTCAGAAATCATTTGCTGATTTGCTGAAAATTTGCTGCTTAGAAAGCATTTGTTATTGTCAGTGTTGAAAACGGTTAATATTTTTGTGGAAACCATTGTATTTTTTCCCCTCAGGATTCTTTGATAAATGGAATTTATTTGAAATAGCAATATTTAGTTTAACACAACAGTAAATATATATATTTTTAATATATATATAATTATTCTAATGGGAGATCTTGTCATTGAATAAGGTTTAAATTTTATTTGACTTGGAAAGTAGCACACAGTTTACAGTATCTTTGTTGTTTTTATCATTTTTGGAGCTTGACTGACGTGGAAACTGAACTTTGGATTGATAAAAGTTGTGTTAGATTCTTCAACAATCTTGTTTTGTGATCAGTAGAATAGCTACAGATTTAGAATGACATGAGGGTAAATGAATAATGACAACATTGACTTTTTCTGTGAACTGTCCCTTTAAGTTGAGCTGAGATGCAGCAAATTCACTGTGATGTCATTTATGCACACAAACCACACACATCATTATCATCATCATAAATATTTGCACAGTAGCTTGCTTGTGTGTCTGATTATGTTTCCTGCATTTCTAGTGTCATTGTGGTGTATATAATCATGTACTACATCTTCATGGGGTTTCAGAGGCTGTAGCGGATTGTTTATCATCTATGAATGACCTCTCATTTGCATTTAGACATGAGGGAACAGTCCGGAGGGTCACGGGGAACACAGAGGTCCCGGTGTCAGCAAACTAATTAGTCTGGACTGGCCTGAGTTAATTAGGAATGGCTTTGAATCCAGCATCAGAAAAAAAAACATCATCTGAAAATGAACAACCAAAACATTGTTTTCCCATAGGAATGTAGTTTCCCTTTGAGATTAGAACAATGACAGGATGTCGGTTATTGATTTATACTGTGCAGGTGACTGCGGATGTGCAAAATGCTGGAGGAGTTGTGGGCTGTTATGTTTTTGGATATGTTATATCGTGTATGGATTTTCGATATTACTCACTTGTGCTCTCTTACCTTCACTTTCTCCTCACTTGCTCTTCACTTGGAAATGTTAATGCTCTGAATTCCTATTACTTTCAGTATTACTATAACCAGTTTGATTGATCATTTTACAATCTTAAGATTAAAGATTTAATCATGTGAAAAACATTTGAAGAACTTGAAGAACCTTTGTTCACTTTAAAGATCCTTATGTGCATTTGAAAGATTCCATGCAGGTTGTTCTTGGAACAATCAATGGCAATAAAAAAACACATACACTCTTATTTTTAAGAGTGTATGGCAGCTAAAGCAAACATTATGATACATGCAGTTAGGAATGAGCAAATTTAAGTACATTTTCAGTTCAAATTTGTATTCAGATTGATAATATGCGTTGTAATTTAAAATGTATTAAATTAAAATCATTAAATTCTGAGATTTTAGAATGTTTTATTTGTTTATTATTATTGTTTATTTTTGTTTGTTTGTTTATTAATTATTGTGATTATGTAAATTAAGTAATTTGTCTATATACACCCCCCTCCCACACATACACACAAAACAAAAAAATGTGTGTGTAAAAAATATGTGCTTCAAATAATGAAACTTATCTCTTTTTAGTTGAATGTAATTACTGTGTTCTGAATCAAATCTTTCCTTTACTCATAGTCTTCCATGGCATACTGGAGATGTTTAGCCTACTAAAAATAATTACTCGTTATAAATACCAGTGGTTAATCCAGATGTTATTTAATAATGCAACATTTACAGCTAAGCAGATCTTGCTGGTCAATCCTTTAAGTGTACTTCTTCATTCCTCTCTGGTGTAATTGTAGCGTGTGGTTGAGCATGATTAAGTGAAACAGATGAGTGGACGTTAAGTATAACCTTGTTCCCCATTTCAGTTGTTGAGAAATGACCGTTTCCTGTGATTCAGTAGAGATAGTGCTCCGGTGCTCGGCTTTCGGTCAGCTGAGCTGATTCTAACTATCCTTTTCACATCTGATCATGTGATCTCCGGTTCATGGGCCTCAGAGGGCTGGGGTTTGTTTGACGGGTCAGATAGATAAACTCTCAGCTGAAAAGAGACCTGTAATTGTTGTCATTGCTCAGAGTATGAATCCCCCTTTGCCTGTGTGCAGCTTCTTTGATATTGAAATTCGAGCCACCATTGTGTAAAAATCATGAGCTCAAACAGGAAAATGCTTCCATGCGCACTTCCTGCGAGATAGGGTTACATCCCAGTGTCTCTTGGCATGAAAATCATTGCAGGCTATTTCGATCTTTCCTACAATCACATTACCCACTATTACACATTTCCATGTTATTTAGGTTGTAAATGAATCCTATTTATGCTTACATGTGTGCCGTTTCAGAGAGCATAGATTAAACTGTGTAATGTGTGTGCGATTCAAAGCTTTTGATTAGTGTAAATTATACGTTTGAATGGGGTGCGATACGCTGAATCGCTAAGCTAATCACTTGTTGATGTCAAGTTAAATATTACATGAAATTCAATGCAGAAGTGGATGATCCCAGCATGCTTCGCTTGCGTGTGACATGACAGGATTTGAAAATTTCTTGTTAAAGCTGGTTTGACTCTCACTACTGCTATTTGCGCAATCGCTCTGATCTGTTGGATAAACAAACAGTTTCGATGTGCACTGCGAATTCTGAATTAAAATGATGAAACCCAATGCACTACACAACCTTGGATTCTTTCTGCAGTGTTGCTAGATGTTTCCTGGAAACAGTACAGTAAGTTTTAGGCAAATTTTCTAACATGGAGCTGTGAGGGTCTTTCAGTTTGTGCTGAGGGTTACCAAATGGAGGCCTGTGGGTTTGTTGTCTCTAAACTGGACTGTTCCTGTTGCCTCATGAAAACAAATTTAGAGTTTTGTGGGTTTTAGTCCATGTCTTTTAGCTTTAAAGCTATTTTTATGCAGGTATTCTCATAAATGTTGACAAAATAAACTTGTAGATGATATACACATTTCAAATTGACCAAAAATGTCCATGACTCATTTTACCTGCATATACAGTTTTATTTCAACTGGCTTTTTTCTGAATTCATCATCAGTAATTAAAATATTTGAAGATTTTTAAGGGAATAAAGACAGAAGAACAGTAAAAGAATTTGAATTTACTCAAGTTATTTGCAAAAATATTTTTATTTTACTGTATGCACATATTCACTCTTAATCGTATGCCTAATATGCTAAAAACGGCTCCGCTAATGTTTCTTGTCACATTCATTTAATAAATTAGCCTGTATTAATCACATAAATTATATTTTCAATTCAGAACTGCTAAATTATACAAAAAGTTGAGTAGTTTGCATGACTGGTTATTACTGCCATTGTCAAATATTTAATGTTTACCTACTTATTGTACATCTTCACACTCTTTCACTATGAAAACTGAAGTTGTGCTGTATACAAATTATAGCTTTCTGATCCTGCATAGACAGCAACACAACTGACACGTTCAAGGCCCAGAAAGATCATAAGGACATCATTAAAATGGTCCATGTGACATTAGTGTCTCAACCGCAATTTTATGAAGCTACAACAATACTTATTGTGTGCAAAGAAAACAAAAATAACGACTTTATTCAACAATTTCTTGTCTTCCGTGTCAGTCTACGAGTACCATGACGTAGAAGAAATTGTTGAATTAAGTCGTTATATTTGTTTATTCTTGTAGCTTCATTAAATTTTGTTTGAACCAATGATGTCACATGGACCATTTTAATGATGTCCTTACTACTTTTCTGGGCCTTGAATGTCGTAGTTCCCTTGCTGACTATGGGAGGGTCAGAAAGCTCTTGGATTTCATCAAAAATATCTTAATTTGTGTTCCGAAAAAGAATGAAGGTTTTAAGGGTTTGGAACGACATGAGGGTGAGTAATTAAAGATAGAATTTTCATTTTTGAGTGAACTATCTCTTTAAACTTTGTCATCCTAACAATGAACAAAGCGCTGGATAATGAAGTAGTATTTTGGCCATGTATAATTATAATATAATATTTATGGTGGTTACGGCTCTGCTGTGATGTACGCCAAAAGCCATTTAAGCCTGAATGTCCCATTTCAACTTCCTGTTTCAGTGGGATTTACGTCAACACAGGAAAGAAAATTGTGTTAAACTATTTCATGGTCTTTAATGGTGTTTTGCTCGCTGTCCCTCTATCTGGATTCATTGTTGCCTTCATGATCAGAGCATCTATCTTGTATCTGTTTACTGAGCATGGCTTAATTTTGTTGTGCTGGAGGATGTTTTGCCTTGCAGGAAGCAATGATATGAAATATGACGTTGGTCGCTTGATTGTCTTCTGAAAGGAAATATCTATAAGTAAATGTGAAAGGCGCAATTTCATCAGCCCGATATTCAGACTGCATTTCACCCTTCCTTCAGATCGTGATGTTTGTTCTGTTGATTTAATTCTGCTGCTTTCTTTTCACTGTCTTCATTTTAATTTGCTTCTCTCTCTCTCTCTCATAGACACTCATATAACTCTCTCAATAATAAGAGCCAATAATCTCAGCGCAGAAGATTTCTGTAAATGCCGAGCTGTTTTGCTTTTAAGAAGCAAGTAGTTACCTTGAATGCATTAACAGCCGTGACGCTTTTAGCTTTGGGCAGACACAAAACATCTGTTACATCAACAATATGAGCGTTTATGCCCTGCAAACTGTTGCGTTTTCAAAATACAACAAGATGGGAAAGTGTAATGTCATTGAGATCGATCAGGGTTTATTTGAGTTCAATATTATTTTGTACTTATTGCCCTTGGTGCAAAACTTTTCCTGCATAGTTTGTATGCTTATTTTTGAGAAGAGGCCTATTGTTACTTTTCAAAGGGACCACTGACCTAGCAACCGTTCTAAACACCATAGCAACCTCATTTCAGTTCTCTGGCAACCACCCAGAAGTGATGTGGTGCCAAGATTTGCACAGGCTAGAGCCACTCACATTTTCTTCAAAAAATGCATATCTAGTTTTTACTATGTCAGACACTGTTATTCCTTTTACACCAGATGGCTTAATTAACAGAGTCGAAACTTTGAGTAATTTAAAAGGATCATTTATAGCATTCAGTTGTTAACTTGGGTCTGCATTTTGCTTATTAACTGTTATCTATTAAATTTCTACTATACAACTGTTTGATGAGGAAAAGTGTACTGATTAGTTTCAGAAATAGGTAGAATCTTACCTTATTATAAGGAAGTTACAGATTAAAAACTGAGGAATTCACATTGGCCGCTTTTTTTGTTTTTATATATATATATATATATATATATATATATATATATATATATATATATATATATATATATATATATATATATATATATATATACAGTGGGTACGGAAAGTATTCAGACCCCCTTCACTTTTTTCAATTTTGTTATGTTGCAGTCTGATACTACAATTGTTTAAATTCTTTTTTTTTTCTCATTACTCTACACTCTGTCCTTTATAATGACAAAGTGTAAACAGAATTTTAGAAATGTTTGTAAATTTATTAAAAAGAAAAAACTGAAATATCACATTTACATAAGTATTCAGACCCTTTACTCAGTACTTAGTTGAAGCACCTTTGGCAGCAATTACAGCCTCGAGTCTTTTTGGGTATGACGCAACAAGCTTTGCACAACTGGATTGGGGGAATTTCTGCCATTCTTCTTTGCAAATCCTCTCAAGCTCGGTCAGGTTGGATGGGGACCGTCTGTTGACAGACTTTTTCAGGTCTCTCCAGAGATGTTCGATAGGGTTCAAGTCAGGGCTCTGGCTGGGTCACTCTAGGACATTCACAGAGTTGTTCCTAAGCCACTCCTGTGTTGCTTTGGCTGTGTGCTTAGGGTCATTGTCATGTTAGAAGGTGAACCTTCGGCCCAGTCTAAGGTTTTGAATGCCCTGGACTGGGTTTTCATTAAGGCTATCTCAATATTTTGGTGCATTGAGCTTTTCTTCTACTCTGATGAGTTCCTCAGTCCCTGCCGCTGAAAAACAGCCCAACAGCATGAGGCTGCTACCACCACACTTTACTTTTGGGATGGTACCCTGCAGGTGATGAGAAGAGCCGGTTTCCTTCAAAGATGATGCTTAGAATTGAGGTTCATCAGACCAGGTAATCTTGTTTCTCAGAGTCTGAGGGTCCTTTAGGTGCTTTATTGCAAATTCCAAGTGTGTTTTCATGTGTCTTCACTGAGGAGAGGATTGAGTTTGGCCACACTGCCATAAAGCCCAGATCGGTGGAGTGTTGCAGTGATGTTTGTCCTTCTGTAGGTTTCTCCCATCTGCATATATGATCATGGAGCTCAACTAGAGTGACCACCAGGTTCTTGGTCACCAGTCTAGACAAGCCCCTTCTCCATCAATTGCTCAGTTTGGCTGGGGACCAGCTCTTGGAAGAGTCCTGGTTGTGCCAAACTTCTTCCATTTGAGAATTATGGAAGCCACTGTGCTCTTGGGAACCTTCAGTGCAGCAGAATTTTTTTTGTAGCCTTCCTCAGATCTGTGCCTCAATACAATCCTGTGTCTGAGCTCTGCAGGCAGTTCCTTTGACCTTGTGGCTTGGTTTTCGCTCTGATATGCATTATCAGCTGTGAGGCCTTTTACAGAGAGGTGTGTGCCTTTCCAAATCATGTCCAATCAATTTAATTTACCACAGGCGGACTCCAATCAAGGTGTAGAAACATCTCTGCAATGATCAAGAGACATGGGAGGCACCTGAGCGAAATTTCAAGTGTTGTTGCAAAGGGTCTGAATACTTATGTAAATCTGATATTTCAGTTTTTTCTTTTTAATAAATTTACAGACATTTCTAAAATTCTGTTTTCACTTCATCATTATGAGGTACAGAGTGTAGATTAATGAGAAAAAAAATGAATTTAAACAATTGTAGTATCAGGCTGCAACATAACAAAATTGAAAAAAGTGAAGGGGGTCTGAATACTTTCCGTACCCACTGTATATATATATATATATATATATATATATATATATAGCCACTAAATTACAATTTGTGTAACACATGTAAAAATTTTGTTTTTATAACTAATATTTTACAGCTAAATTATAATATGTAAAAAGTATAAACATGCACTGGCAGTCAAAAGTTTGGAATAATTAAGATTTTGTAATGTGTTCTCACCAAGACTGCATTTTTTTGGTCAAATTTTCAATACAACATAGTGAAATATTATTACAATTTAAAATACATTTGTTTTCTATTAGAGTATATTTTAAAATATCATTTAATTTTTTAAAATGTATTTTAATATATAGATTTCATATATAAATTGTAACTGACTGACTAAAGTCAGTACATTATGTATTTATTTGGTCACACTTTAGTTTGGGGACCAATTCTCACTATGACTTTTGCCTTAATAGACTTCTAATTTGCTGCTTATTGTTGGTTAGTAAGGTAGTTGTTAAGTTTAGGTATCGAGTAAGATTAAGGGATCTAAAATATGGTCATGTAAAATAAAACATCAATATGTGCTTCATAAGTACTAACAAACAGCCAATATGCAAGTAATATGCATGCTAACAAGCAACTAATTAGTAGTGAGAATTGGCTCCTAAACTGAAGTGCTTTTACTGATTTTTAAGTGCTGTTTAATTTGTGACGCAGCTACAGATACTGTTTGTTTTTGCTCTATAAATTCCATAGCTGAACCATGATCACATCCTTTGACCGTAATGCTTTGAGGAACAGTGCCTTTTCTCGTTTTGTTTATGGGAAGCCAGTTAATTTCCTGAGAATTGCATTGTGTTCTTTAAGGCCAGTCAAACATTAACTGACAAGAAGTGAAGAGGGAGAAAAAATGAGAGCGAGCGAGATGAAAATAGAAAGACAGTGATGGTGAGGTTGTAGCAGTGATCTCATTTGCTGTCTGTTCCTCCTGACTGCGTTGCGTTGAGCTGTCTGCTGAGGCAATGAGACATGGAGATAGGGAATCTGGGAGATGGAGGAAGAGAGCAGTCAGCTGAGGTGGTGTAGATGGCCATCTGTCACAGGTCTCCCTCTCACTCAGCGCTGATAACAACCTCTGCTCACCCAGTAGGATAATTCAATCTTCTCCATGCGCCAGTCATGGACTCGCCCCCTCTCCTCAGAGACGGCCCAGATACTGGATGCTCTCAACAAAGTGTGCAAATCGTGATGCCACATCGCTGAGGTATATGCTTTGCACATCTGAGTTTTATTTCCACCTAACCATGCATGACACAATAAGATACGAGTTTTTGTTGACACATTCTTGGTTTCTACATCTGCAGCGTTATTCTGGATAGCCCTGCCCTGCTTCTCATGAAACAGCTTCTGATTGGCTTTGATTGTGTAACGTCAGGAGGCTGATTTGTGTTTGGTGTCGACAGAACGGTTACTTGTTGCTGGAATCTTTTCTAGTTTGGACATAGTGATAGACATGTATCTCAGATTCAGGAAAGTTTCCAAAGTAAATAGGTTCAGGAACATTATGAGCAGTGTAGCCTCAGACAGTACGCCCACAAAACACCCACAGACCGTTCACGGACCATCTGATGCTGACTGCACTCAAAAACAGCAAGAGCGGCCTGAAGTCAACTCTATTCCAGTGTATTGGCTGCGATGGGGGTTTTCAAATTTGTTGATGCCAAGAATTGAGATGCCAGTATAGTTTTTATTAATATTTTGAGTTACTTTTTATTTTGTATGGCCTGTTTTCATTTTAATTTTAAAGTTTGAATTTTGTTTTGAAAAACAATTTAAGTTTTAAAAACCAATTTTGTTGGGTTTTTTTTTTTTGTCATTTTTATTAGTTTTTTTATTTTTATTTTCAGTTTTATTTTTAAACATTTTTTACAATTCTAAACAATTTTAGTGCATCAAATTATAAAATTCAAACAAAAATAATTAAATAAAATAATTTGAAAAATTTAACTGCAACAGTTTTTTAAGTAACAGTTTTTTAAAATGTTTTTAGATTTAGTTAACAGTAATAAACCTGATGCCTCAGAAGTGATGCATTTTCATGAAAACAAACAAACAAAAAACAATGTGAAGGGGGAAAAAAAATTATTTTATTTTTTGAAGATTACATAATTGGCTAACTTGAGAAATGGTTCTAAAGTTGTAAAGTTGTTGTAAAAAATAGTGAATAAAATAAAAGATTTATTAATATTGTGATTTCTAACCAGTCTTAAGAAAACTGTAAAAAAAAAAAAAAAAAAAATTGTAACTATTTTTTTTTTTTTGTGTATGTTCCTGTACTTACAATGAACCGAGCTGAACTATTCTCTAGATATGTCAACATTTCCATTTGAGCTTTCAAGAATTTTTAGTTTGAGACATTTATTAGCAAATAAAAAATAAATCATAGATCACACCTGTATATTCTTCATTGTTTCAGATTCTCCTGCCCTATTCTCTTGTAATTGTGGTTTATTGCTTTACATGTAGGCCAGTCGAGTCTGTCTCTTGCAGTCTAAGTGGACAGTTCATGGCAAGATTAAACTGCAGAGTGGACCAGACTTTGTCAAAAGTCTTGCTAAACAAGAATATGAGAAGTGTCAAATTGCAGAGAGAGTACTAAATTAAATGCTTGGTTGTATCAACTAAGGCAGAAGCATCCTGCATTCCCAGGTAAAAGACTAAACCTCTTTGGCAAGGGGAAGAGGCAGTGAATGGCAGGTTTCTATAGCTCATGTGATACAACCGTGAGAGTAAATGGAACAGGAAGATTCCAAATTCCAAAAAGCAGAAAGAGGAATCATTTATTCAGGAAGCTCACAGCATGATTGGAGCAGACAGAAGCCACAAAGACAGCTGCCATGTTCTCTGTGCCCCACACTCTTTTTTTAAAAGCTTGACAGTGTTATCAGAGGTTTATGTTAACATGCACTCATTGAGATAATCTCTAATAGTCCCTGTCAGATTACATTCAAGCACCAGGCATGCATTTGTCATCTCATTATATTATCCATGCACTCATGGCAACCTTGGAGTCTGGTTCATTATTCTGGATCTGCCCACACACTTGATGAAGCCTGCAGATCCTATAACAACAATGTATTAGCACTTCATTTCTGCTGTTGCCGTTTACACAGCTGCACACCTGAAGTACTTGTAAATATTGAGCCACACACACTATGGGCTGGATTTCAGACTGCATTTGGTAACCTTTTACCAGTTCAACAAAAAGTTATGCAGCCTTGGTCAGTATAAGAGATTTAAATAAATAAAAATCTTATCTAAAATATCTTACCTCTTAAACTTAAACAGTAGGTAGTTAAAATGATATATTAAAAAAACAACAATTGATTGTATTTAATTTCTGAATGTGTTGGGCTACTATTTTTCATTAATACTTTTTAATAATTTTTTAATTGTTCTGTCTAATCATTTTAATATGGAAATTTACTTTATCTATGGGCACCGTGGTCTTACTGTATGACACATTCTGCCAATTGTTAGTTTATTTTTATAGGATTCTGCCCTTCAATTTTTTGTTATTTACAAAAACAATGTATCCTATTAACATGATTTGTCATCAAAATATTACTACATGTACAGAAGACAGCTTGTGTCTAGTAGTCAAAGTGTTCGGAGTGTGTTCCTCTAGTTTGTAATTGTAGGGCTCTTGTCTGTGTCCAGTGGGGCCGCAAAACAGCCCGTGTTCTGTCTGAACAACTGATACTGACTTTATCTCAACGTTTCTTATTTCCAACCTTTCCAACGCTACAAATCATCCATGCAAGGCAAATTGTGTTGTCACTGCAATAAAAACAATCGATCAATAGTTCACCCAAAAATTTAAAAAATTGTGTAATTTACTGCACCTCATGTCATTACAAACCCATATAACTTTGTTTTTCCAGTAGAGCACGCAAGATGAATTTCTGAAGGATCTCAAATAAAATGTGTTAGATGCACCTCATCAAGTTTGACGAGTGACATAAAGCATCATTAGTTCTCAAATGATCAATCATCACTGACGTCAAACTATTCCTTAAAAATAAACTTCACATTGAGTCATTTCTCATCAGCTGTATCTGTAGAGTGAGGTTATATGTTCTTCAGATGTTTTTCTTGTGTATGACACATGAAAACCTGTACCCTTTAAGTGTAATAATTTCTGATGGACATTTTAAAGCAGCTTTTTCCTTTAAACCATCTTACTTTTAAAATGCCTGGTATGTATATGAACAACAGTCGTATTTCAGAGCATGTTTTAAGAGTGATGTACTGTGGGCAAAACCAGGTCACCTAGTGTGAGGTTTGACAGCGTGATGTGTCACAGTGAGCGATAAGAGACAAACACATGCGGCCTGCAGTAAGAGAGATAAGATGATGTCTCCATGATGAACTTTGACCTGACTTGTAACACTTACTTATGTCTTCCTTGAATGTAAAAAAAAAAAATAAGTTTACTCAAAGTACAGAAATTGACAAAGTTTCTCCCTGAAAAAAATTTGAATTTTTACCAAAAAGATGAGTTTTGAAAGATTTTATATAAATGTTGTTTTTGTTTATTTTGTTTGTAAAATTATTGTATGCAATTTATCAAAGTGTTAAGTTTTTATAATCTTTTCTAATAATGTTTTTACTATCACTTCTATCAATTTAACACGTCCTTGCTGAATAAAAGTATTCATTTCATTAAATTCTTAAAAAAGAAAAATTACTGATCCCAAACTTTGAACAGTAGTGTGTGTGTGTGTATTATTGAACTTTAGCCATTGTTGCCAAGTACACTAAAAATCGTGTAGTGTTAAAAATAAATAAAATAAAATTACTTAAGGCGTGTTGAATGTTAAAATCCGAAAACTTTTATTTCCAGGTTTACTGAAATGATATCCTGTATATACGTGATGATATCCAGATTTCTGTGTGGTCTTTTGGACCCCAATGTATTTTTACTAAAGCATTTTATCATTTGAAAAATGTCGTGGACCTATTTTGATC
Organism: Spinibarbus caldwelli; assembly: GCA_039654775.1. NCBI lineage: Eukaryota > Metazoa > Chordata > Actinopteri > Cypriniformes > Cyprinidae > Spinibarbus > Spinibarbus caldwelli. Next base: position 22,779,032 of record CM077242.1, read on the forward strand.
AGAACTTTGAATAGATTCACTTAAACAGACATTTCATTCAGATTTTAACAGATTTTAACATTCATGGAAAAAATGAAACTTGTCAGACCTGTTGTTTTCTAAATTGATTTTTTTGTATTCATCATGAGACAAAGAAGGATCATGAAACTAATTTCATGAGACTTTAGAAAATTTAATTGCCCAATAAAAATTGCATTAAAATCTTTAGACATTTATGATGTTGCTTAATTTTACATGTCCAGCTAATCGTGTGTGCTGTACAGAGTGACTCATTTTAACCTTTTGCTCAACTGAAACTGGCCATCACCTCGAGTGTGTGCAGTAATATGGAAAGATGACTGGATGAACTGTTTTGATGTGTAGCATGGCTGAAATTCTCCTTAATAAAAAAAAACAGTAACCAGCAGGGATTTAGCACTCGGTCCCCTCCGTTGCCATCTCCATGGTAACAGCGCAGGGCTGGAGACGTGAGTAAAAAGCACAGGAATGATTAAAGATAAAGAGTATGTCCTTCTGTTGCTGCACATGCTCTCACACTTATTGGGCCCTCACCATTACAGTTCAGTTCAGAGGAAAAACAATGAGCTCTCACACACTCACCCACTCGCTAATCATGGCACATTGTGCCAAAGGGCTCTTTGTTGCAGAGCTTTTCTCTGCCAAGCACTGATATTAGTACGGTTTCTGTCTCATAATTCACACAGGACTGGAAATGCTAAACGAGCGTGTGCTAGTTTTCTTTTGTTCCAAATGTAATGCTGCTGGTTGTTTTGAGGTTTTGAAGTGCTGTTGGTTTTTTTTTTTTTTTTTTTTTTTTTTTTTTTTTTTGCATTATAAATGATGAAAGGTTGTAAGCAGATTTTGTTTGGGTGACTCTCATGAAGCCTATCAGGAAAGAACACAGCTGAATCATATTTGGTCACAAAAAAATGAAATAGGAAAAGGAAAAATAAGAGATGATACTTTACATGAAAAACATAAGGTAACATTTTAGTGTAGGGACTAATTTTCAGTATTTAGTTAATTATTAGCATGCCTATTAATAACATATTGGCTGTTTATTAGTACTACATTCCTAATCCTACCCAATACCTAAACTTAACAACTAGCTTACTAACTATTAATAAGAAGCAAATTAGCAGTTTGAGGAAAAAGTCAGTTAATGGTTTGTTAATGGCGTGAATTGGACCTTAAAATAAAGTGACCAAAAATAATGACTGTTTTTGAATTTGTGACTTGCTTTTCAAAAGAATTAACCACATTTTTCTCAAAATGATCATAACTGCATATCGAAAAAATGTATACCGTTCAAACATTTGGATTTATTTATTTTTTTCTTTATAAAGACATTGAAACTTTTATTAAGCAAGGATGCATTAATTGGATAAAAAGTAATAAAGACATTTTATAATATTATAAGATTTATATTTCAAATAAATGTTCTTTTGTCTGTTTTTTCAAAATATACAATTATATATGGAGAGAGAGAGAGGGAGGTTGTTAAAGATATAGACCGGTATTTGTAATTAAAATAATGGGCTAAAATAGATGTGTATGTGTACATCCGGATTCCAGTTTTCTGTTTGATTCTCATAAATGATATGTTGTGTAGGCATGCATTCAGTCAGCCAGCCTGTTTCAATGAGCCCCTTTTTCTAGACAGTCTTACAATCTAGAACTTTCAGTCTATTTTTAACTGGCGACTTCAACCAGGAAAAGAGTTAATACACCAAAGATGGAAAACAATGACAGTTTGTACTTTAATAGTGTTGTGAAGACAGAAAGCATGTGCTCAGAGTTATTTGAGTCTAACTAAAATTTAGCCACCTGAAGAAGGGATGTACAAGGGAAATACAAGAGCATCAGCCCAACTTATGTTTTTTAATAAAATTTGCTCACTATCCATTGACGAGGCAGTTGTAGAAAAACATTTTCTGTTAAGTGAACAAGCATCCCAAAATGGTGAAATATTAGCCATTTAATCAGCCTATTACTATTAACAAGGCTTTCTCTGCCTTTCTTCAGTGTCTTCAAGCCAGCTGGTAATATAGCAGCCCTCTTACATTACAATCATAACTGACCTATAAATAATATCACAGCAGGAAAAAGAGATCCCTTCTCAATTCGTAAGGGTGGAATTAACCAGCTGAGAAATATTGAGCATAAAAGCCATTAATTAATGCAGTCATGTAGTTAAATCACAAAAAATGTCTAATTTCCTTTCCATGTAGCTGTGCTTCATCTTTTGAGAGGTTTCTGAAATTTGCAGTGTTATTAAAACACTTTTAACAGTCAGTTCCGTGAGACTTTGTACCTGTTCTTTTAGTTTCTGTTGAACTGAATGGTAAACACTGTTCTCAAAATTTCTCCCCTTTTCTCTCTTCCACAGAATGAGAAACCGCTTGGTCATTCTGCAAGCAGGTCCAGCAACATTTCAAAGGTATGAAAATCCATTTCCTTTTCCTCTTCTACTGAGAGCGAGTGAGTGGCTTAGCTTTCTAGGGGGTCTGCATGTGCTGTCTGCAAATACTTTCATTCGCTTTCTGAGTTTATTCTGTCAGGATTTCTAAGCAAGGCTTTTCAGACTGAAATATATTTATTTGCCTGATGCAAAGGAGATTGGAAGGACATTTTGTCTGACCTAGAAGCAAGAAAAAAAGCACAGCAGACAATAAAATAATAAACACGAGGGCTCGTTTTATGCTTATATAGACTCTTTCACTCTAGTTTATTTTTTTCAGGTCAAGGAAGCTTTGTACTTTATTATCCAATCTTGAATTCCCCTTTCCATATTTAAAGGACACCTGTTTATCTGTCTGATATTTAATGAACACCATGTGCCGTGGGCTTGAAACATATGCAATTAAGCAAATGAGACATGAATGCTCACAAGTGCTATGCCACTAAACTGGATGTGTTATTATTCAGGTAGCCAAGTATAAACATGTTGACAGTTTAACCAACTCCAACTCACTCAGCAAGATTCTCCTCAAATTTGTTGCCTTTTGATCAGAGTTAGTCTGAAATAAAAGACTATGCTAATGCACTACAGCAGCCTTTGCAAAAGTGTTAAGAATATAGTGTGCACTTGCTTTGTTAATTTTTTAGAAACCACCATTAGGTAGCTAGAAGTGTCTGTGCTTACTGTATATTCTTGTGTAGAGTATGTTTCCACAGTACACCTTTTGGTCTTATTTCTTTGATTATAAAATCACCTCAAAATGTGTTTAACATTGTTGTATTCTTGGCTTGCACAGTTGAGGTTTAAAAGAAATTCAGTAATATTATCAGTTTGACTGCACTGAATCTTAAACTAAATTGAGCTGGATAATCACAATTGTCTTCTGTAGAGCTGCTTTAGAGCTGATCTCTGAAGCATCAGCTTCGTTATTGAACTTAATTGATCTGAACTGAAACCGAACTGACTTGAGATGAATAAGGATTGTTCTCTTGTATAGAGCTCCATATAGCTGAATTAAGTTTTTTTTTTCATGAACGACACTATTATTGAACTAAACTGAATCAACATTGAACTCTTTTGTGCTGAATAATGACATTTTCTTTAGAGCCTCTGTGTAGTTGAATTGAGTTCACTTTATAACTTATGATCTTTGCTAAACTGAATTAACATTGAACTAAACTGAGATGAATGACATCTTTATTAGCAAACTGAGTTCGCTTTATAACTAATGAACTTTGCTAAATTGAATCAACATTTAACTAAGTCGAGCCGAATAATGAACAGTGTCTTTTTAGAGCTGCTTTACAGCTGAAATTGTATTTGTTTCATAATTGAAGAACTTTAAACATTAATCCTTCGATTTTCTTGTTTATTACTGTGAGGCTGCTTTAAAACAATCTGTGTTGTATAAAGCAATATATAAATGAATGTGACTTGCATTGCATAATGAACTGCATTTAGACACATTTTAAAATGCATTGATGAATGTAATCAAGCTTCATTAGCTACTGTATTTATGTATGTTTTGGCCTTAATGATGTAAATGGCGTTCCTTTTTGTTGTTCCATTTCATTTGATATAAAATAAAACTCACTTTGGACTTGGATTCCAACTAACTACTGGACTATTCCAAGCAAGCAGATTTGTTCTCACCCTATTCAAATAGCTCCTACCCAACATTCATATTGATTTGACTATTTAAAGACACGTAGCTCTATGTTAGTGAGTTCATGTTGGGATCAGGTCTGTCAGGCACTTTCACTTTAACATGGATCTCTTCCTCTTAGTGGAGATTTGCTGCACTTCTGCGTAACATTGAGCCTCTTAACAGATAAAGTCTTTACATGAACTAATAGATGCCAGGGTCACCTGCTCTGAGAAACACTCCACTGGTTTAGCTCAAGACATTCAGCTACTGAGGACTTTGGGTGCACTTTCGAGCCTTGAGCACTTTAAGGCTGTTTTCACATTTGGTTTGAATGCATGGTCTAGTTTGAGTCCTTATTTTGCACATTGTAAGTCTGGTAGATACCATAATACCATCTGCAAACAGTGGCAGAGTTCAAACAAAGCTTACCTTAGACCACCTTTTAAAGTGTACACGAGGTTAGATGGACTTTGTACTAGGGCTGAACGATTAATTGCATTTGCGATATCGCAATATGAAAAAATGCGATTTTTCAACTGCAGAGGCTGCGATTGCATTGTCACATGACACGCGAGAGTAAAGAGGTGTGTTCGACTTGAAGACCGATCGGTGTATGACATCAAAGTACGGCGAGAGAAAGCATAAGGAGACATCCGCTCTCTTATAGCTCTCGCAGTACTTTGATGACAAACACCTATCGTTCTAGCAGCGCTGCTTCAAGTCGAACACATCTAAGCAGTCTTCAGAGGAAGCATCAAGTTGGCACGCTACAGTGTTGCCAGTTCCGTGGTTTGCCTTCAAAAACGTGATATTTAGCCCCTGAAATGCAAATTTTACCAGGGGAACCCCTCCAAAAAAAAAAAAAAAAACATGTATTTTACCCCCCGGAATGTGATTTTTACTGGTGGACCCCCTTTGAAACAGACCTCGTGGCTACGGCCATGCTTCGATCTTAAGATAGTATAGGCTATATAATAAGGTAATATATATATATTCTTATTTATTTATTTAAAGTCTGTCTAAAGTTAACAGACAGTGTTTAAAAAGTGCAATCCACATTTACATATATGTTTATTACAGTGACTTTGAATTACCTAAATACCGAGTGTGGTAAAGCAACAGATTTGTTTTTATATTTCTGCAATGTACTTTTGTTTGTGTGATTTGTTACTGACTTTCATATTAATGTTTATACCAGGCTTATTTGTCAGTGCTTTATGTTGTCATAATTATTACATGCTTACAAGGCTGGAAGTTCAACAAATCAGTCAATATACTACTGTGAGTGTAGTTGTTAAATAAAAATGTCATTCAGATCAATTCATGCATCACCTAATTTCACCATAACATATAGGCCTGGCCTACAGAAAAGAATATTTATGTTTAATCTATCAAATATTGTGTCGGTCATACTATACAATGATTTATTGCTTGTCTTTGATGAATAATACAGAACATAAAGAGCTTTAAAAAATAATTGCATATTAAATCGCAATCGCAATATTGTAAAAAAAAAAAAAAAAAAAAATCGCAATTAGATTATTTTCCAAAATTGTTCAGCCCTACTTTGTACAGATTTTTTATAATTTTAAAAGTTTTATAATTTAAAAATAATTTAACTTTTGTTCTCATAATTTAGTGTTTCTGTGCTTTTAAGAGTCAACAGTTTGTATTCATTTACTTTTAGAGCCTCATGTATTGTAGCATGTTCAATTGACTGTTTACATGCACCAGAGAGCATGATCGGTGTTCATCCCCAGCGGAAAGAAATGTCTCATCATTCCAGAGCTCATTTGTCTCCGACAGGATAAATAACATGAGAGGTCCCATTACAGTTGTTATCAGTTCAGTGTCCGACACGCACTCATGCTCCATGACGAGGTTTTGACTGCTGAGAATCCCGAAGGGTCCTAGTAGAGATCCATGGGGTGTTCCTGTAAGCTCTGTCATTTCACCCTTACATTAAGCAATCAAACAAAACAACACACTCAACTGATCCATGTCAGTGTTGTTATTACCCATAATCCTCCTGGTTGGGCTCATATCTGCAGCCTTAAAGGAATAGTTCACTCAAAAAAAAAAAAAAAATTGTTTTTTTGAAAATATTTCCCTTTTTTTGTTCATATAATGGAAATCTATGCCCATGTCCAGTTACGCCAACATTGGGCTTGACTCTCTCTTTGCCTGACCAGTAAGGCTGTGACATGGGGCTGTGTGGCTTGCAGATCAAGTGTACTCGGTTTAAGTATGGTCTTGAAGAGGGTAGACTGTCTTTGGTTCATTAGAGAACATCTGTTTTGAACTCCTCTGCCTCATCACATCAAATGTCACATTTGATTGACAGACCAGTCATATGGCAGCATCTACATTCATTTCCATAATTATTCTGTAGACATACGCCTCAAATTGTGCAGATGATAATGTACAAACAATTAGCTGCAGAGTTAATATGCTTCCAGAAAATTGGTTCAGGTTGAACAGTCTGGAAACAAAACCTTGCTTGTTTAAATGCTTTTGTATTCAGTGCTGCTTATCATTCTGTTTCTGTTCGCAACTTCTTCCTAATTTCCTTTTGATTGCTTTTTAGACTCAATCCAAAAGATCACACACCGCTCAAATCCACCTCATTATGAAACAAACATTCTTACTGACTGCATCACACTGGGGTTTTATCACTTAAGCAATAATGCTATTAAAGAAAAACCTACAATGTGTAATCATTTATTTCCTCATACACATTTACAGACCCTGAATTGACCTTTATTGCCAGAGTTTCCATAATATGTTAGCAAGTTGCTAATTCACAATAAGCGCAGTAGTACCATGTTTTAGAAATAACTTCAACTTAATTCACTACATTTTACACTAGTGGTTCTCAACCAGGGCGCTGGGTGATAACTTAAAATAAAACAAAAGGGAACATTAAAATAAACTAAATGGCAAAACTGTTTTTGTCTTATATATGTGAGGTTTCCTAATTTACAATTGTGACTTCTAGACCTAGATAAGTCATAAAATATCACAAAAATCATATTTTGTGCATTCAAGGTATGAGTTTCATCACTATGTGCATTTCCGGCAAAAGTAACCCTCATGATTCTGGACTATTTTGTAATTCTGTTTATTATTTTTGTTGGACTTAAAACTATTTAGTTTGTGTATTAATCACAGTTTTCTGGCCTTTTGCACACTTGTGCTTGTGTCGGGGCTGAGGGAAGGTTTTAGAGCATGTAATCTTGGTCCAAGATGCTAGGTCACTGTACTCTGTGTGTGTGATGAATGGAGCCATGGAGAGAGGACGGCCTCCCAGAATGACACCCGTCACTGGGAGCAATTTAGCCCTCCAGAGGTGGACGGCACACACACAGACTTTACAGTAGCTTTGAAGAGAATGAAAAAGACAGGCAAGGCTTATGAAGGCTTGCTGAGTAGATTTGGAGCCAAGGACCTACTCTTCCTCTCTTGTTGTTTATCCCACATGTTCATTCTTTCTCCTGTCTGTTCTCTGAAAACCGAACTGAAGTCAAAAACATTTACTTTGAGGTTTGGGAGTCTCAGGTGATGGTCCTTTCAGAAAGACTTAAGGGCGATTCATTTTTCTTTTTTCGGAAATACACTACTGTTCAAAAGTTTGCAATTATGTTTTTTTTTTTTTAAAAAAGATATCTCTTATCCTCACAATGCAAGGCTGCATTAATTTGATCAAAAATACAGTAAAAATTGCATTATAGTGAAATATTATTACCATTTAAACTAATCAATTTATTAATATATTTTAAAATTTAATTTATTCCTGTGATGTCAAAGTTGAATTTTCAGCATCATTACTCCAGTCATTACTTCAGTGGCACATGATCCTTCAGAAATCATTCTAATATGCTGATTTGCTGCTCAAGAAACATTTCTTTATTATTATAAATTTTTCAAAGGTTGTGCTGCTTAATAGTTTTGTGAAAACATGTTTTCTCTGATGAATAGAAGTTCGAAAGAACAGCATTTATTTGAAATAGAAATCTCTTGTAACATTGTAAATGTCTTTACTGTCACTTTGGATCATTTTAAGGCATCTTTCCTGAATAAAAGTTTTAATCTCTTTAAAAAACACACAAACATTTTTGAATGGTACTGTATTTTCTCCCATCTCTGCTTAATGTGCGATGAGTTTTACAAATTCATAGTAAGCGATTTGTAGGTTGATTCCTCTGAAAAGTGTAAACATTGTGCATGGCTGGTGCTTTCAAAACATTGCTCTGTTTCTGCATCCCAACCAGTCCAACACACTAACAATGGCTCAACCTATAGTGTAAGTTTAGATTGGGACTCTGTTTAATTTGATTCTTGTGTAGTTAGCAGCACCACGTTAACCTATAATGTTCCCTCAAAACTGCATGCATACACTTCTGATGTTTTTACTGTACTGAAAAACATTTGAAATCTCAAAATTATGTGGGAAAGAAGCTAGAGATTTCTTGAATTGCTGCCCATTCAATTTAGCTCTGATTCAACTCTGCATGTCCATTGACATGAGTGACAGCAACTGTTGGCGACGCTGTGTGGGCATGTCTAGAAACTCAAAGTTGAGTCCAACTTTATGCAAATCAGCAACAACTAGATGGGGCAATTAACAATGGGAGTGAAGTCAGTGGAGATTGTGATATAATAATGATGCAGGGAAAACCATATCAGAATTTGGCGATTCATGCATTGATCTTGATGCATGTTGCACTGCTGCAGTTTATATACACAAACATTTTCCCTGCATTTTTTTTTTTTTTTTTTTTAAGCAGCAAGAAAATAGAGACCTTGTCAAAATAGAATGACATCTTATTTATACTAGCAAAACATCTAATATAAAAGGTTTAAATGTTAGGGCATCCTGCAGCAGGAATGCCTGTTAGTGACCTGGCAACCTCGAGGGAGAAAATTGCTGTCAGTGTGAACTAGGCATTAAAACATGCTGTCAACATCTTCACTAAAACCACATGCAGTGACGGCCTTGTTTATAAATTTCTGTTCTGGTTTCAAAGCACTTGTTTCACAGGTTAGAGTTAATATCGTTGCCAGGTTCGTGATGGAGAATAAAAGATTTTCTATTACCTCTAAATAACTCCCATAGTGTGTCTGAGAGACGAGCTGCTGGCCTCCAGAAACAAGGTGTTTTTTTATTTATTATTATATGAATGTGCACAAATTTACTGACAGGTAGATTGAATTTACACATTGAAATGTATTAGAGGCAAATTCCATAACCACAGGACTGGAATTTGCATAACCCATTACTAGCGTTTTTGCTTATATGTCGGCACGCGCAAGTCTCTGTGCCTCATCTCTGTCCAATTTTCAGTAGTCGGTATGTGGTTTTGTCAAGGGTTTGAGTTGTTTTTGTTGACTCACACATGGCTGTGTGTGTATATCACATCTCAGAGGGAGTCTTCACAAACATGCACTCTGTCAGGCTTGAAAATACACCTTATCTTGCTGGCTGGGTCTGCAAGGAGCCGGAGTGACTCACAGTTAATCACGTTTACACTGTCGTCACAACTCAACTGTGCAACACAGACATACACACAATTGCCACTTCACACTTTTTTTTTTACTATTTATTTACTATTTTACTATTACTGTTTTTAATTACTATAAGATATAAGTAGGTAAATGTGTATAGTATGTATAAAAATATGGTATATGAAGTAATACCTAAAAAGTATCATCATTTGGTTAATGGGGTTGGAAGAAATGTGTAAATGATGAATACAAAATAAAAATGTTCAAATAATATTTATTTTGATCTCCTGAGATAGACAGCCAACATTTTCTGTAATTCCCAGGCCCTATTTTGTACCCCATTTGTGGAAATTGCCATTTAAATGTTTGAAAATATTCAATTCACAAATAACATAAACAGAAAAGTTTCTGTATAAATGAGTGTGAATCATATAAAATTTAGGTTGAGTCTGAATTGAGGTGCTAATGTAAGGCGTTCACTCAGGCATATTACTTCCACATTTCTCATGCCTGAAAACACTATAATTTCCTAATAGTTTCTTGGAACATTATTCATCAAAGATGTGAATTTGTGTGACTGTGCGTGTCAGTGTGTGTGTTTTTGTAGAGGGCAGTTCCGGACACTCTATCCTGTATTGATCCCTGTCAGGCCCTGGGCTATAAATTCTCTGTTTGTTACAGATAGAATCGATAGGTAATTAGTCTGGGACATAAATGATGGAATCAAACATTGTACATGTGATCCATGCTGCTTTGATCCAAATGCCCAGGTAATATTATTGTGTGTGTGTGTGTGTGTGTGTGTGTGAGAGAGAAATAGGTTTTAGGCAAGGATATTCCTTTTGTCGAAAGTTTTTATTTGTCTTGAATGTAACCCCAAATTTAAGATTAAAGTTTTAAAATATTCCATTGCAATGATGTGTCTTCTTTCTGACATCTGTTTTCATAATTGGTCTTGCATACAATAAATTTAATCATACACCATATATACCATTCAAACATTTGGGGTCTTCAAGATTTTTTAAAAATGTTTTTAAAGTCTCTCATGCTTAACAAGACTGCATTTATTTGAAAAAAGAGTAAAAACAGAAATAATGTGAAATATAATTACATTTTAAAATGACTGTTTTCTTTTTTTTAATATATTTTAAAATGTAATTTATTCCTGTGATGCAAAGCTGAATTTTCAGCATCATTACTCCAGTTTTAATTGTCACATGATCCTTCAGTACATTATTTTTGTAGAAGCCATGATACATTTTTTAGGATTCTTTGATCATTATACAGCATTTATTTCAAATAGAAATCTTTGTAACATTATAAATGTCTTTACGGTCACCTTTGATCAACTAAATGTGTCTTTGCTAAATAAAAGTATTAATTCCTTTCAAAAAAAAAAGTCCCACCAACTCAAACTCTTACTTTGAGTCTTGCTGACTCAAAACTTTTGAACAGTAGTGTATATGTGCTGAGCGTCGTGACAAAGGTAAAGTGGCTGTGATGCATTTTCATTTATGCAGAACCATAAAACAAAAAGCTACATTTACGTAACATTACATTTTGATGCCTTGCAAGGACTGGAATTTCCATCAGGTCATGCTTCTTTAGTTAATGTTTCTAATTTGCTGCTTTGGTCTCTGTTTTGCATACAGGCTGGAAGTCCGACATCTGTGAACACACCTTGCAGCTTTCCCAGGACTTCAGTGACGCCCTCAAACCAGGATATATGCAGGTAGGTTTGCCCTCCCTCAGGCCTGAAGCCTCAGTGTGCTCCTGCATTATGGTTGTGTCCTGAAAGTGTGTAAAAGATCCAGAAAGAGGCAGAACTGTCAAAACATCAATGGGCCAACACTGCCATCCATCTTGATTCTGGCATTTTGTTTTCTAAACCTTCCTCTCGGTTCCTCCCACCTGTCTGTTTGTAATCTTTCTCCATTTTTTCTCTAATGCATGTTGCATGTCTCTTTATGTCCGTTTTCTCTCTTCCCATCTCTGTTTCTGTACCTCTCTTTCTGTCCCATCCCTCTCCTCTCCTCTCGTATGCAGTTCTAATGACCTCACTCAGGACCAGAAGCCTTTACAGGCCACTGTAGTGCTGTTGAACTCTAATGGTAAAAGCTCAGCATCTCAGAGTGTCACCATGACCACGCTCTGCCTGGACTCCCCCAACAAACCCAAAAATAGGACCTTGTTTGGCACAGAATGGCTCTCCCTACTCAAACCATCAGTCAACTTGAAACCAGAAAGAGGCAGTCTCAAGTTCTCAAAGTCTCTGAATGATGTGGGACAAAAGATGGACAGCCTATGCAACGGTCTTCACTTTATAGACCGCACGTGTTCGGATGGGGAGCTGGGAGCGGAAAAGGAACAACTCGTGCAAGACGGTCACATCAAAGCCCTCAACGGTCAAGCCAACTCTCCTCCTCTGTTTGCTTCTCAGCCTCCGTCCTTCCTCAACAACTATAAATACATCTCCAACCCACGGCCTGAGCACTGCCTGGCTCCCCCTGCTCCTCCCCATTCAGACCTTCAAAGAAGCTCCAACTTCCTGCGCCTCATCTTCCCGTTCACCCGTTCGTCCACCGCAGGAAGCCTGCAGGCATCTGAGATGGGAAGCTACGCTTCAAGGCTGCACATCGGCAAGTCATCCAGCGCCATGCTGGATGTCAGCGAGTCCTGCTGTATGGAGGAGATGGGAGACGACGAGGTGTTCGAGGAGGACTCGTCCCGCTGGAAGCTGAAGACTGAGGGCTTGCGGGCTCCTCTTTGCTCCCTTGAGGAGGACAGCGACCTGGATCAGTGCTGCTCTCCGCTGTCTGAGAAAAACGGGCCGCTGTCGCCCTACTCCCTGTCGGGGGACTGCTGCAGGTTGGTGGGACTTACTCACTCCTGCCCAGCTCCTCTTACCCATGGGCTCCACCTCCTAGAGTGATTCATCCTCATAGTCCCACCACAGCCCTCACTTGGATGTTCATTTCCTACCAGTCCCTGTTTATCCTTCCTATTAGAGGCCTGCTAGTGCTGTGATAGTTTCTAGTCCTCTTGTAATGGTGGTTTATAATGAGGTTCACATATGAGTGGAGTTCTATCATGACAACTCTCTGAAGATTTTGGCATGGCGATGGATATGAAAATGTTAATGTATTTGGTATTGGTGGAATAGATCTGTTACGCTGCTGCTGCTTTTGGTTATTGCTGTTGTAGATTATTGCTGCTGCTGCTGCAAAGCAAGCGCGGATACTGTGCTGTGAGTATTTAAGGGACATACAGGGACATACTGCTGCTGCACTAGTAGCATATATAATAACCCGTAGCAGATCTATACAGGTGGAGCTGGGGAAGGTGGAGGGTTTCAGAGTAACTAGTGATGCTAACCAGCCATTTAAATGTAGAGCAGCAAGCTTATTGGCTGCATATGCAACATGAACCAGTCAGCTTGTGCCAAGTAGTTTTACGCTGTGAATATCATCAGTTTGCATTAACAACCCATCAGCCTGCGCCATCTAGAGTTTCATGACAGAACTTGGCATTTATGAGTGTTAAAAATGCACCGTGTGGAAGAGGAAGTGTCCGACCTTCTGTGTGGGATGTGATGCATATTGTATCGCAATGCTGTCATGGACAGTCCAAGCAGATTTCCTTGGAGTGATCCAGTCGATACTTATGGTAGCTTCTAGGGCTGGGCGATATATCGAATGCGATGATCATGCGCATCTCATCAGTAAAGCCGGTTCTGTGATTAGCAGTAAATCTCCATCACCTGCTTTCAAATGGAGCGGAATTTAATACACAGAGCCGTAGTTCACTGACAAGCTACACAATATCGCGTTCATTATCTGCGATCATCACGTTCGATATATATCGCCCAGCCCTAGTAGCTTCTCGACTGATGTAGTTCAGCCATATTGAATGAGGTAGAATGAAGATTGAGATCCGATTACAGTTTTGGTTGTGGGTCTCTGGCTTTGTGTTTTGACACCAGGCGAAATAAACCTTGTATCGATATTCATCTACAGGTCCATACGGATGCCTCGGGAAACAATTAGCGTAACTTATGAGGTATGTAATTGACTTAGAGCTGCGGCCTGCCGGCAGCAAACTAAATAACTCTGGAAGAAAAACTACTTTTGAGGTCCAAGTACTATTTGGTTGTTACAAATTCTTTCCAACAAATCAAATTTAGGGTAGTAGCTTTCAGGTGAACTCCCTTCTGGCTTATAAAGAAAAAGAGTATGGCTGCGTCCAAAATCGCATGCTGTCTGACTAGGTACTACACTGGATGAGGAACAAATTTTGTGACAGCTAAAAAAAATTTCTATATAGTGTGAATATGTGTAGTATGAATGTAATCCGGACGTGGTACATTTGTCAAAGTCATGTGACCTAACAGCGTCAGTTGTGTCTCTTCACTGCCGTTCACAAATCCTCTCCCGTGGCCTCATGGGGTGGTAAAGTGTCCTTTGGATGGACAATTCAGAATTTTGCTGGAAGTAGTAATCCATCCGGGTACTTTTTGCCTACTGTAGTATGAATACTGTGAATTCGGAATACTATTCTTTTCACATACAGTTTTTTTTTTTTTTTTTTTTTTTTTTTTTTTTTTTTTTTGCCAGCTGTATAGTAGGGATTCATATTCGGATGCAGCTTATGTTTGTTTGTAAAGTGGCTACATCCAACAAGCTTTTTGAGAAGATCTGCTTATCTCTAAGCTAAAGTCATTGCTTAACACTACCTGAGCTTCACTAGACGACTTCAGTTTTGTTTTTTGTTTTTGTTTTTTTAATTGTTTACGTCTTAAGGGTGAGAGGAGGTTTCTTCCCACATGTATTACCACTCTCACGCAGTGCTGTGAAAACATGTGCTCTTAAAATAGCTGACATTTAGAGATCAGCCAGCAAGACTTATTGATTTAAACCAGAGCTGAAATGCCCAGGCTTGGAGATCTGCCACAAAGCATGCTCAGGTGTCTTGAGGTGTGACCCATGGCAAGGATGCATTTTTATGTGGGAGGAACATCACATGTACTGGTGCATTTAAATGTTTTAACTGAATCTGAATATTTTAGTTTATGAGGGATCTATTCATGGAATAATATAGGAATTATTCATGTTTCTGTCTGCTCACTATTATATGCTCAGTCACATCTGCAGTTATATTTTCAAGAGAACATTCTCAAACGACAGTGAAAATGTTTTCTACATAAAACCATTTATGAACAGGTTCTTGAAAGAACCGATACAATGATCTGAGGAACATAAAATGTAAGATCAAGACCTTTAATTTCCAATAGGTGTGGATGATAATCAAATAACTTATGCTAATTGGTATGTTTTATTTGTAATGTCTCGAGTCAATTCAAAAATTCATCGTTTGTACCCAAAATGTTCAGTGAAGTCATCATGTGCTATTTTTCATGTATTAAAATGTGCTAGTGAAAATATATGAAGAGTTCATTTGCAAAAACAGATAACTCCTATTTTAACAATTCTCAAAAATCATGTTTTTTTTCATTGTGCATTCCAGTTAATCTCAATCAAACTGGAGTTGGGTTATTTTTGACTAGGTTAAAGAAATAACTAAAAAATACAGCTAACTAACACAATAAAACACAATAAACATAACAATAAAAAACATGATTTTTGTAAATTGTAAAAAAAAAAAAAAAAAAAAAACAGATCTGTTTTTTTGCAAATAAACTCTTCATATATAGAAAACGTATTGGAAATGGTGCTTATACATTAAAATAATTATATATTATTTTTCCATATGCTAATTAAGTGAAAACAGAGTGGAAAATGTTAATTTTTTTAACTACATTTTGCACCTTTTTTTTTTTTTTTTTTTTTACTTGTTTTAAGCATTATAAGCCATGTCACAGGAAATACAATCTCATTTATTGAGTATCATAGAATTACAGTATCATATCTGCCAGTGTATTTACTTTAATACAGTGCTATAAAAAGTGAATTCTTGCCTAATGAAATCATTTAACTATTCCAGAACAGCAGGTCAATGAGCAATTGCGATACCTTGTGAAAAGGCCAGATAGAATGTCTTAAATGTGGTAATTGGATTGAGTCTTTCTATTTTAAAGTAATCTAGTCTAGCTTTATGTGATTGTGTTAATATATTCTGATTAAAATAGAAAGGAAGTGAGAGAGGGAAATGAATCTGGCCTTTGTAGTCAAGAAAAATATGAGTGATCATAAACAAAAGAGTCCATTAAAGCAATGTCCCATAAAGCACTCATGGACGTTATTACACACTGTGTTCAGACAGGCTGTAAAGCCGGGTGTAAGATGATGGTGATGTGACAGGCTTCGTTTTCTCTTTCTCTGTGCTGTTTCTTGCTCTA